>JACEGR010000168.1:0-365105 GCA_014170235.1 Listronotus bonariensis | reverse complement strand
AACACGTTCGCTACCGAGGGTCATTTTGTGTTTCGACCCCATAAACCACTTTATTATTTTTTGTAAAATTACTTTCTTTGATGTTTATTGAAGTGCTAATTAGTTGTAGTGTTGGAATTTAACATATTTGAGTGTTTATTTAACCCGACTCATATATGAGTCGGTGGTCCATTTTATACCATCCATACATACGAGTCGTAAATAAAAGTTACTTTCACTAGATATAGGTATTTACTAACAGTATATAGGTACATTTTTGATATCAAAAATCGTTAATAAAAAAAAATTATTCTAAGAATCTAAAAACTAAACTAAAATCTAAAAAATATATATTTCTTGTACAAAATTTTTGGCAAAAGACTACATAATTTTTTTATTTAAATATCTAAAAAATAAGTAAAAAAATTGCTTCTATGATATCTTTGACATAAAAA
Organism: Listronotus bonariensis; assembly: GCA_014170235.1. Taxonomy (NCBI): domain Eukaryota; kingdom Metazoa; phylum Arthropoda; class Insecta; order Coleoptera; family Curculionidae; genus Listronotus; species Listronotus bonariensis. The sequence continues at coordinate 364,671 of JACEGR010000168.1, read as the reverse complement.
CTAAACAAAATATATTCTAAATATCCAAAAATGAACTAAAATAAATACTATACTTATACTAAATGCTACACCCAGACCACCTGACACACATACGAGCCGAAGCGTTGTAAATTAATGTTACACTTATTTTACTCAAAAGCTTGTTGTACTAGTTTTGTGAGAAAACAGAAGCCACCAGAGAGAAACTATATGTTATCTATCACGACGGCAATTTCACAAAAAAAAAAGAAAAAAATCAATAAAAATTTATTATTTGATGTTACTTTTTCCCTCCATGGACCGTTACCACTTGTTAAAATCAATAGAAGTTATTAAATTTACCAAAATTTGATGTCCGATTCCGAAAGTAATTTACAGTAAAAATAAAACATAGACGGACGGGCAATATTTTATATAAAATACAATTGAATTTTCAAAAATATCCATATTGCATTAAATTTTAACAGCGTTACGACAAGTTTTGTCCCTTCCATGGTCCGGCTGACTTCATGTAAAATTTTGTATAGAGGGCGCTTTAAAATGCTTTAAAACTTGTGTAATTATTTGTAAGCGTTAGTATGCAAACAGCCGTGAAAGTGTGCAAATTAGTGTTTGTTGTTACGTGGTGAGAGAGCGAAACGCAGGCAATATCAGGTAGGTATTTTTTATTAGTTCAACTCCATGACCATTATTTAATGCTTAATTTTCAATAAATGTTTATAAAATCCTATAAACAAAGGTATTTTAAGTTTATGTTATCACCAACAAAAATATTTTGCGCTATCTTTGTATTTGAGCTTTATATTTTAAAAATATTATAATTTGTCTACTCCATGGACATCCACTCCATGGACATTGTCTGTCCATGGAGTAGAACAGGGATCCATGGAGCTGAAAAAGGCTGATATGTTGACCATATCCACGGTTGAAAGGAGAAATCGCGGCGCTTAATAAATTTTTCTTTTTAACCGTCGATATTAATCGATATAATCTTATTTAGATATAATTGTTTTCAGAAGAGATGGCCAAAAATAAAATGTTAACCACGGAAAAACGGCGTCAACAAAAACGGGACTGTGAAAGAAGACGACGGGAAAAAATAAGATCTAATCCTGAACTCTATCAAGACGCTAAAGAAAAAGAACGGCAAAGGTATCATCGGCGTAAAAACAGGGAAAAATTAAATATATTTCCGACTTGTCCAATCGAAAACAAAGACTTGTTAGACGTCAGTGGAGAGAAGCTAATGCGAAAATCAGAGCCAGAACCAAAAAACAATTTTTTTAAAGGCAATGGAGGTTGATACACTCCCTTCCACTCCTACTGGCGAATATAAAGGTCGAAGTGAAGATGAAGGCCAAGCCATTCCGCGAGCCACTGCATCTACATCCAGAAAAAATGTGGAAGAAAAACTATATTAAGAAACAAGTCGAAAACCCATAAAAACCTAATTCGAACACAGCAAAAACTCGAAAAATCAGAGAAGAAAGTTAAGAAGTATAAGATGCGATACCACAGACACTATTCCAAAAAACATGAGACTGCTAAATGGCTGTACTATTTTAAAATATTCTCCAAAACCTTAATTTTAAGTTTATATTTTTATTTAAAAATTACCGAATTTCGATTATTATTACTTGAATAAAGTACTTATTTTCAATCTAGGCAGTTTTTGTTTAAATTAGGTAGATTTCAGAGGGATATTATGTGATATTATACAAAAGGTCCCCTCATGTTAAAAAGTCAACTCCGTGGACACTCAACTTTTAATTTTGCATAAAATTCCTTTAAAAGAAGTGATTGATCTCAAACTTGGTTTTAAATTAACTTTAAACAATAATTAAAAACTAATTCCCAAAGTATTTTTCAAAAATTATTGATTTAATTTTACATGAGAAAAAATGTGATTTGCTCCCTTTTCACTACCTTAAAACCTTATTATACAATGTGTCCCAGGATAGGTATTATAAGAGGATAAATGAACCAAAATTTTTGAATTTGGTCGCATGGTCCAGAACTACTAAATACAAAATTTTTTCTTCAATTGGTAATATACAGGCTAAGCATAACTCTAAAATATGAAGAAAATGATTAAAGTAAAGTAAAATTTTATTTTTAAAAATAGAAACGAAATTGTATAAGTTAATGTGGTAAAAAAATTGAAATTTACGCCAAAATATAAAGTTTAAGCATTAAAGAAAAAAATGTCATTTTTTTTTTTTTATGTTATGCATTAACACCTAAATAGTTGATACAACAGGGCAAATTTTACAAAAATCTCTAAAATATATATAACCAGTTTTCACAAAATGCCAATTTAAAATTCAAAATTTTGTGTTCTATTTGTCTTCTTGTAACACCTATCACCTCAGGACACAATGTATCTTAAAAATTATAGAACTAATAATTGTTTGATAACATATTGCTTTTTTGTTTGTTCCAGTTCAGAGACACAAATAAATCTTACTTAAAGGGATGTTGGGGCTGAACTTTTACTTTAGGGTTTGGGCTCAGTGTTCCCAGTCTCTTTCCCTATCAACTCAGTTTTGTCAGCATTAATAAGTCATTTACATGCGTCCATTGCCCAAGATAAAAATGACAGCCGCGAAGTGAAAGTGGCATACACAAGTGACAGATCATATAGTGAAACTTACAAGATTTTGTATGTTCAATGAACAGATTGCATGTAGATGAGGAGGAGTATGCTCATTTAAAAGCAATAACCCTGTTTAGTGCTGATCAAATAGATGTTTTACTAAGAAAACCAGTTGAGAAGCTCTCAAAGAGAAAAGTTTTCAAGCTTTAAAAGAACTATTGTAGTGGTAGTTCATCTGGAGATAACGACAGATTTGCTCGGTAAGTTAACTTACATAGGTTACTTTTGTTTATTAAAATGTGAGCTAAAATGTTGTGGTTTAGGTTTAAAGACACCAGATAAACCTGTTTTTATTTTTAAGCCTGTCCCAGACACTACGAAGTTCGGCGAACATTCGGCATTCGCCAAACTCCGGAGCTGTGCGAGAGTGGCTTCTGCCCAGCATTTGCACTTCGCCATAGTACATAGTAGTAAGTTTTTCCTGCCGACTGTCGGTAAAATACCCCACATCAAAGGACGCGAAGTTTTATTAATATTTTGGCTGATCAGTGCAATTAATTTGTGCTCAACTCTTTAATAATGGAGTGGAAGAGCGATTTAGTAAATGAATTTGTGGATCTCTACCAAAAAGGGGAAAGCTACTTGGAATTCTAAAGATCCCAATCATAAAACCAAAATTTAATATATGATATAAGGAAATACATTCAAACATGTTTTAGTGCAAATTGCAAAACAAAAAATCATTTAACCGTCTAGGCATTATAAATTAATACTATTTTAATATACTTTGTGTGATTTAATTAAAACAGTTATATAAAAATAAATTTAAGCAATGTGAGCCTTTATAAAAAAAGAATCATCATTTTTGAGATTGAAAATGTGCTTTTGGATAAACATATTTCTATAAGAGTAAGATAAAGCTTCTTAATGCATTTACTTATATTTTTGTGTGTGTTTTTATAGTGTTTTATCAAGTTGATTCTTCAAATACCACAAAGGTTCAGGTGCTACTCCCTGGACAAAATGATGTTGGTTAAGTAGTAGAAAAACAAGTACTAGGAAATACCAGCTGTTAATTAAATATAACTCTTACAATGCAAAGCTTAATGCTAAAAGAGGGTTATTCTTTAGATTCCCGGAGTTGGTCACACGCAGTATCTTTTGTGTTATCAAGTGAGAAAGCACCTTTTCCATTTATAACTGAAATAAGTCAAACTAGATATGATAATATTTGACAATATGCATTAGATAACAGTTATTCTTGTTTTTTTTTGTACATTATGCACAAGAAAAAATTTCCTGGAAGGTGCAATTTTCTAAAAATGGTGTGCAATTTAGTTTATTTTATTGGTTACAGAAGTCAAATATTTGTATATGTATATTTTTTTATTTTAAGTTTTCCACCAAGAATCAATTTTTAGCAGATGCAAGGTAACAATAATAAATTTTTACCAAAGAAAATATGGTATTTAGATTAATATTACATATTATTTTTTATTTATAAATCATTTAGAGTGGCCAGTTTAATTTTGGCCTAAAGTTACACAGGTCAACAAAAATTTTAAAGAACTAGTCTTGCGAATTTAAGCGAATTAACAGCAAACGTCATCATATGATATGACTTTTTATTTGAAAAAAATGTAGATTTGTTTGGCATTCAGTCCTTGTTATAACTAGTTTTAACTCAACTACACTATGTTCAAAGTCTGGAAGTTAGGTACATTTTATTAAAACAATAATTCTTGTCGAAAAAGTCTTTGGACAACTCATACGAACAAATGTAGAGAACAAGAAACTCAAATATTTAGAAATTTAATTTATGTGTTTATAAATAAGAGCATAAAAGCCTTTTGAATTTTTGAAATTTGTGACATAACTCAGTTAAACGCGTTTGGCATCAAAACTACAATACACTACACTTCACTTTACCCCTTGCCAAACAAAGTTTGTGTTTCGTGAAACCAAAGAGAATAGAAAAGGAGAGAGAATCAATTTTACGGGTATACAAGTCATGCTGACAAAGAAAATTGGCAATATTCGTGCAATGCGCATAACAAATTCCCGCTGTGTTCAGTTGACAGCCGAGCTAGGTAAAGTTGGTAAAATATCGACTTGATAATATTAAACCACACACAAAGTTATTATATTGAAAAACTTATATTAATAATATTTTTTTACACAAAAATAAAATCAGAATTTAACATTGCTAATCTGTGGCCTAACATATCACTATTAGCTGCAGGTGTGCGATTTTTCAATGGGTTGGAGTATGACAACAGTTTCTCTCCCTCTTCTCATTGGTAGAAACACACATAATAATATTCACAGGGTTTTTATCATTTAACATAGTTAATCTGTGTCAAAATTATTTTAGTTAAGCACACCACACACTACTTATTATATAAAAGAGATGTCATGAGCTCTGTCAAATTTTGTAGTGCTGTTTATGACTGTACTTGTTCTTTTGACTTGACCAGTGTAATTTGTTAAAATTAGACTGGCTGCTATGGTAACCAGAAAGAATATGTAAATGTAAAGTTAGTTTATTTTCTGTTTGGTACTTAAATAGACATTAAGGTTAAAGGTATCTCATAGAAATACAGTACCACCTCTTTAATTTGGACAATTAAATGCAAAGGGTGTATTTAAAGAAGTAAACTGCCCGGATTACTGAAAAGTAGGCTAAAAGTGCATGAGTGCTTTACATATATAACATATATGGGAAATATGTACAGTGCGTGTTTAAAGTCAGGATCCCCCTTCTAACTTTTGAAATGTTCGGTATTTATTGATAAAAATTTATAGACATTAGTAAGAGAACATAATTCAAATTTTAGGCAAGAAATCAAAGATATAAAAGTCAAAGTGAGAGTTAAGCGCTATTTTGAAAGAAAAATTAAAAGAAAAGGGGTCCTGAGGCACATTATTTTAAAGCTTCTGGCCAGTACTTTATACCGCTAGAACATAAGGTCGATATTTTCACCTACTACAAAATGGTGGTACTTTATTAATTACCTAAATACCTGATTTTAATGGCCATGTTTCCGAAACTAATTAAGCTCAAGATCTTTTAAAAGGTGATATTGGTAATAATATAGAAAGTAGGATAAAAAGCATATATTTTTTTATTGGCGCACCTTGTATATTATATTACTATTAAAAAGATATTTAAAAGACCTTTAAGAAAGTACTACATTAAGTTTATATAACTTTATTAGTTTCGGAAATATGGCCATCCACATCAGGGATTCAGGTAATTTTAAAGAACCGCCATTTTGTAATAGATTAAGTTATTGACTTATTATTCTAGGTTTATAAAGTATTTGTCAAGAGCTTTAAAATAATGTGCTGAAGTTAAGACCATATTTATTTTATTCTGAAAGCGATGCCGCCAAGTACACAAAAATGATAAAGTAAACAAACCTTTTCGAAAGCACATTGCCTTCTGACAGAGCCTGATTACACATTTTTTAGATAAATAAACAAAACATTGCGAAAACACGTATCACGTCCTTAAAAAACCCTTTATTTCGTCTCTGGCCTGCTATAAAGCTGTGGCACGTGGCGTACTCGTCGGGTTGAATATTTTTTCCTGCAATAAATCAGTGTTCACAAAAGGGTTTATTTGCTTTATCATTTTTTGTGTACTTGGCGGCATCGCTTTCAGAATGAAATAAATATGGTCTTTACTTTAGAAGCCCCTTTTCCATTTTTTTTAAACTGCGCTTAATTCTCAGTGTGACATTTATATCTGTTATTTTTTGCCTACAATATGGTTTATGTTGTCTTACTAAAGTTCTTAAATTTTCATGAAAAATACCGAATAATTTAAAAGTTAGAAATGGGGGTCCCAACTTTAGACATGCACTGTGTACAGTAATATCTAACACTTTATCCTGCTTCAATTTAATTTATTACTTGGGACTTTTGCTACAAATCTGAATTTATGTACTTTTTTAAGGTATTTTTGTAAATCAGGCTTTAACTCGAAAATTTCCAAGAGCATGCGGATTTTCGAACTGCGTCCGGATTATTATTAAGGCATTTGCGCATCTGTGTTAGCATGTGACCAGCTAAAGAGGTGGTACTGTATTCACTGACCTGTGATGCCAATAGGTGTACATTTTCTTTCGTTTTGTATATATTTTATTTGTTGTAGAAAATACCGATAAAATAAATTTAACCTTTTTACATATTGAGAAGTGATTTATACAGGGTGTAATTTAATTGATGGCTGAAAATACACGGTATGATTTCTTAACTTATTTTAAGAACAACAGTTCATATAAACATATGTCCTAAACCTCTTAACTTTTGAGATACAGAGTGTTAAAATTTCAAAAATTAAAATCTATTTTTTAAATATCCCAACTATTCTTTACCCAATTTTGTTTTAATTTGGCAATATTATTATTGACATTAAGGGGGTAATTTATTACCTTATTACATTTAATTAGGCCAGTGGCGTCTCGAAAGGCAACTGAAGGAATTTTTCCACCAAAAACGGCACGCCACTGACTGCGTAAATGTGTGTATGCTTTCTTTAGATTAGGCAAATAAAATTACTGCTTTTATGTCTCTTAATTTTTTCGGTTTTTGTTTAGTTTAAAAGAAAAAAAAGTTTACCTAATTGCATATATTTAGACCATAAAAGAAGCATTGTGGGATCTTTTCTTTTAAAAATTAGGTTCATAATTTTTAATTAGCAATTATGTAAGAAAAATAATAAATACTTATTTAAATAAGGTTTATATCCAGTACAACAGTTTTTACTAAAATAAGTGTTTTCGAAATTTTTCGTTTTTTTGAAAATGTTAACACCCTGTATCTCAAAAGTTAGATGTTTAGGATATATGTTCATATAAACGTTTCTTCCTTAAATAAGCAAATAATCAAACCCTGTATTTTCAGCCATCAATTAAATTAGATCCTGTATGTTTAATATAATTACTTTGTATTTATTATCTTCCATCTTACTGGGAATAGGGACCATATTTTCTTGCCGGATTTCCCACATAACAAGTATTTAGTTTTTAGGTGTATAAATAGAATATTGTTTTTTGATCCGATGTATTGACAAAAATACAGTTTTTGAATACTAAGTAGGCCATGGCAGGTTATTTTCATCTTATAGAAACCTTTGTTTAATATTTACTTGGTAATGCTGACCACTGCATAACCTTTAAAGATTTAGCTAGACACAAAATGTATTGGCATAAAACATTAACAAGATATTTTTATTTAATCATATTTTATTTTGTCTCGCGTTTAGTTACAAGTTGTTTTACTGTGTTATATTTATGAAATTAATAAACTGATGATAAATGATTTAAAAAAATGGTTTTCAGTCATTTTTGTTTATAACTTTGTTGGTTAATGTAGGACTACTAAACAACGAAATTAATCTTTAAAATTTATTAATGCCGCTCTAATTACTTTCATGATAAATGTTTTAAAAATTAGCAAATAAACTATGCGCCATGGCGTTAGAAGCTAGTAAAACACTGTATTATTTTTTGTTAGTATCATCTGTGAAATATTTTGTTATATGAAAAAATTATATTCTAATCTACTTACATTATAGCTACTTAACAGTTTTATTTATTTATGTACATTTTGTGATAACGATTAAAGAGTGTGTGCCTTCTTGTCAACAGTGACAATATGACAGGAACAAGACGTCAAACCCAAATACTATTATATTCTTCAAACAATAAAATATTTTCTACCAAGTATTAGCTTTTTGTAGTACCCTTGGGCCCTTATAAAAATTATTTATATTTTATACGCGCACAAAGCAAATCGAAAAGTGAAGGTTGAGGTTAAAATATAGAAAAAGTTATAAGACAAAACTGTTTAAAGTTTAGTTTTATGCTTATTTACTAAATTTTAAAGAAAAAAATGTTGTTTGTTATTTTTGTGACATACCATACATAATATAAAGATTTCTTGGCAAAATATGTAAAAATCCTAAAACTTTGTGATTTTGGACTTTTCTATTTTCTCTACTACATGTAGATTTAGTGGCGGAGCAATACTTCTGGTTTCCACTGAAACAAAGAGTTAATGTTACGCCTCTGTGATCAGTATTAAATTAAGACAATATTTTTTCAAAAGAAACCTTGATAATGACATACTGCTTCTTGCCTGCCGTGATATTGAAAATTTACTTCTTATGTAAAAGCCAAGACTTCTTATCTAGAATCAGAATTAATTTTCCGTGATAAAAATATATTTAAAAAATCCACAAGGGACCATTTTCTTAAAAGACACAAAAACAGTGGACACAACATAAAGGTTAAAATAATTTTAACTGACTGTCAGAAAGAAAATGGTCCCTTGTAAATTTTTTTAAATATATTTTTAACACGGAAAATCAATTCCTGATTGCCCTGAAGAAGGAAATACATTTTCTGAAACGTCGGGTAAGTAGAAAACGTATTTTCTTTAAATTTTGAGCCTCCACCCATCAACTTGAACTATAAACTTTATTTGCTTCAATAAGAAACATATATCAATATTTGAATTAAAAGTTTTTAATGTTACTAAGGAGAAAACATTTGAATTTTTGAAACATTCTACAACGTGTGGGCTTTGCTTTTTGCTCAGTCAGCATGTTGGGCGAGGATAATTTAAGTTGGGCACTCACCCATTTGCACCCACCCCTAGCTCCCTCCCCCCTTTAAGGTCTCATACATACACTTTAAATAATAATAACGCCGAAACTATTTTCAGAAAAGGTATTTAACACGTAGTTTTTTTTTAACTGCAGAAAGCAAAGTTACAACTTTACTTTTTGATTTAATCAAACTTTATACTAGGAGCTTATAATACATTGTATTTAATTCAAAAATATTCTTAATGCCTTATCTACGCGGAGCTTCTTTAATGTAAAAAACTACAAAAGCTTTCCTTTGAATATGGGTCGAATTCATTCATAATTTTTGGTCTTTACTATGCACTTCATTTTGAAACCTATTGATTATTTAGTAGGTCAACAAACTTGACCTATCTTTTATCCTTTAGTTGTGATGTGTTACATAACGCTCTCTCTCCTTTTAAGGGCAGGACAAAGGGAAGTGGTTTTCTATGGAAAATTTCACCCTTCCCCCTCTTCTGATGCTGCCGCCTGGTGATACGTTTAAAAACCGTTTGCAGCTGTGCATTTTTGGAAGTTTATACCCAAAACAAAACATTAATACTATATATATAGAAACTGTAAAATGAGGTCTACATTAGGATATACATGAGTTTAGGTACTGCTACCGCTACCACAACTGCGCTAAGTATGTGTAATATGTATAATTTTATATATGTATAAATATAGAATTAAATATTATTTTTTTCAGCTTTAGTGCCTACGTTTTTAACGAAAAGGGCGAAAGAATAAGTTTAGGATGGTAAGACTAACGTGAATAAAAAGAAATAATTATTACCTATTACATACTTTTAGGTTTTTTGAGAATACCTCACCCCATATGTGGGCTACATTGGGTATAGGTCTAGCTATTGGCCTTGTCAGTCGTAGGTGCAGCTGTGTAAGTAAGAAAAGTTAAAATTATATGTAAGTAGATTTTTTTGATTTGCAAATTGTAATGACTTAAGGATAATTATAGGTAATGTGTTATATTTCAAAGTAGGTACTAAAGATGCACGCTTCTCGCTTCCCTTAGTATGGCTATAGTGTCCTAAAAGTAAAATACATTGTTCAAGATATTTTTAAGGATAACTTTAAAATGTTTAATATAATAATAACAAAAAATATAAGCATAAAATTCTACAGGGTGGCACACCACAAACGCCTTCGAGTATCTATACAAAAACGGTCATTGTTTTTTAAAATGTATTTTTATGGGCATATGTGAATATATTGGGAGAATAATTAATTAAATGAGGCAGGAATTATACAGGGTGCTCGAAAAAAAGATACATATCCAACCTATGCTTTTTTGGTAATGGAACACCCTGCATATTATTTTTTTGATTGTAGAAAAAAATTAGGTAAGTTTATTAGCGATCCCCATACCAAAAATACAATGTTTTTGAGATATTTAGTATTTTTGAAAAAACACGACAAACAAAATGTTAATATATCCTTCCTTACTTACGCTGGACTTTGTATATTATGTTATATTTCTAGAATGTAAACTGTGCCATCACCTACATTAAATTTTTTTGCTAGAATTTATACAGGGTTTCCAGATACTAATATTTAATATTAACTACTTTAGAATGCAAATTACTCGCCTATTTTAAATGGAACACCCGGTATATTGTTTCATTTTTGAATTTTAGGAATAAAATAGGGTAAGTTTCGTTAGAATTCCTATGCCAAAAATGTATCGTTTTTAAGGTAGTTAAAATTTGGGCAACTTTGTTATTTTAAATGGAACACCCTGTATATTTTTAAAAAATATTAAAACTCAATCTTTTCTCTTTAAAAAAATGTTACATAAGCCATGGTTCTTTTAAACAACAACAGATCTATTGACCGCGAAAAAATTGACTTGACGACAAATAAAAATATTATTTAACAATTGAAAAATTTCTTCATAAATATTATGCAATCGTTACAAAAAATCCGACAACAAAGCTACAAATATAGTTTTCAAAGGTCAATAATTCCATTATTTTTTCAAACAATCATGGCTTATGTTACATTTTTGTAAAAAAGATTAAATTTTAAGATTTTTGAAAAATATACAGGGTATTTCATTTAAAATAACAAGATTGCTAAAGAAACCTACCTTATTTTTATTCCTAAAATCTAAAAATACAATATACAGGGTGTTTCATTTAAAATAAGTGAGTGATTTTCACTCCAACGTAGCTAATAATAAATATTTTCTGGACACCCTGTATAACTTTTAGCCAAAAAATTAAATACAGGTGATGGCACAGTTTATATTCCAGCAATATAACATAATATACATAATGAAGCGTAAGTAAGATAGGATATATTAATATTTTGTATTTGTCATGAAATTTTTAAAAATTCTAAATATCTTAAACACCTTTTATTTTTAATATAGGGATCGCTGATAAAACTTGCCTTATTTTCATTTTACAATGCAAAAATAAGCTAATATACAGGGGTTCCACTTAAAAATCACAAGCTTGATATGCATCTTTTTTTTTTGAAGCACCCTGTATAATTTTCTATAATTTTAAATTATGCTTCTAACCCAACCACATCTTCCTATAAAAAAAAATTATAAAAATAATACCGTTTTTGTACTGGAGATCGAGGCGTTTGTGGTGCGCTCTCTTTATAATTAAAAATATTCAGTTTACACAAAATGTTAGTGGTGAAAAGAATTGCAAACAAAACTTAGGCACATAATTTCTATTTTTTTAGGCACTCCGTAAAATTCCGTTATTATAAAGCTATAAAAAAATCCTAAAACACGTAAATTTTTATTTCTAGGGGGACACTTTGTTGTCTCAACATTTACATGATCAGGGTTATCCCGCCCCCTCCTTACCAACTCAAACGTCAAAGGTTAAATGGAAAGGGCGGTCAAGTAATTAACACCTTACCTTAAAGGTCTTCTGTTTTTAAACTGGAACAGGAAACAACTGAATTGTGCAATAACAGATATTTATGACTATACCTACTGAACAAAATTTTATTTTGATGCTTCAAACATTAAAAGCGTTATAAAAGTTGAGTCATCGGCTATGGACCCCAGTATTTGGGGTGAATTGTCTCGAAATTACTTAACCGATTTTAAAAGCTAGAAACCATTTAAAAGAGAATTTAAAACTCTTTGAGGTAGGTACCACTTGATTTCCTTCTCATTTGAACGTTTTTAAATGAGCCTGCCCTCCTGAAAGTTCAAACTAAAAGAAATAAAAATTGATGTGTATAATATACAGTGGGTGTTCATTTTAACTTTCCAGTACAAGTTATCTGGGAAGAGACAGATTTAAGACAGCCGAAACACGTCAATGTATTTATTAAGAGAACGTTTCTTACAAAACATGGACTCTTTTAATCCCTTAACCACCAAGGTACTACCTCAGGAATTCTTAATGAGAAGGGGGTCAGTGACACATTATTTTAAAGCTCCTGACGAGTACTTTACAACACTACAATATAGAGTTAACATCTTCACCTACTACAAAATGAACGCGTTCTTGTAAAAATTACCCAAACTACTGATTGGGATGGCTGTATTTCCAAAACTAATAAAGTGAGTACTTTGTAACCCTGGAATATAAAGTCAATATCTTTACCTACCACAAAATGGCGGTACTTTGAAGATTACCAGAAATACCTATAAAGTAATATGTACTTTAGGTATTAAGAGTTTAGATTTTTAAAGAGCTTTAAAGAAATACCACATTAAGGACGTCTTATAAAAATGTTTTGCATGGCCTAAAATCTAAAATGCAAATAGATATTATTTTTCAGTAGAGTGCTTGAGATATCTCAGAAAAGAATATATTTGCTTTGCTTAAGAGTGTTGTGCCCGTTAATTTCTCAAATGTACAAACCTGTGTCGCCTGTGTATTTATAAGATTTTTATTATTAGTAATTTTTTAAAATACGTTCATTTTGTAGTAGGTAAAGATGATAACTGTATATTCTAGGGTTGTAAAGTACTCGTCAGGAGCTTTAAAATGATGTGTCCTCGACCCCCCTTTTCATTTAAAAATTTTGGGTTGAGTAGCCCTGGTGCTAGAAGGGGGTTTAACGGGCGCCGTCAAATTTTGTAAAACATTGTTTCCCAAATAAATAACTTGACGTGTTTCGGCCATTTTCTCAAATCTGTCTCTTTTTGCAGATAGCAAGTGGTAAAGTTTTGAATGAACTCATCAGTGTAACATGTGGCAAATACATATGTTGTGGTGTTGTACTCATATAATCATTTTTTAATCCTGAGCCATGCTTGTGTGATGAAACACACTGCGTTTTTAAACTTTGAATATTTTGACATTTCTTTTTGTTTGTTTTTAGAGGGTATTCACGGCTAACAGGCGTTAGACATCCTGGGAGGGGAGTGAAAGCCCCAAAATCAAAACGAAAAAAAATTTAATATCTGTAATTTTTTGTGAGGCTCGTGGCTATCTATGGTCTTATTGCTGCTATTGTGTTGTCCGGATACCTTAAAGTAAATAAATACAGAAAACGAATTATTATTACATATTATATTCCATCCAACCAACCAAAATTAAAAGGTTCATAAGGCAGTAGAAACAACAAGGCGGAACCGATGCGTTACTACATTGGCATTCTTTGTCTAATCTCTACCTGTTAGTGTTCTGCACGCGTTAGATCGTCTCCTTTCCACGCATTGCCTATGAATCTTTAAATTGGCTGAACATGTATAATACTGTCTGATTACAATACAAAAATACAGATCTAAATATTTAATTATATTTTAATTACTTTTAAGGATATTAAGATGAACATAGTCCTAAATGACGCCACACTGTATGGCAAAAATTGGTTGTCAGGCTATTTGATGTTTGGAGCGGGATTGGCTGTACAGGCGCCGTCAATTTATTCTGCGGAATTTGTGTTGGACTAGTGGGTTCTGGGAGCAGCCTTGGCAGATGCGGCTAATTCATTTTTATTTGTCAAAATTTTGATTGTTGAAATTTTTGGTAGTGCCATAGGGCTTTTTGCTCTCATCGTTGGAATATTCATGGTAATTTGGTATGCTTGTTTGCTAGATACTTTTGCTTTTTGGCAGCTGTTTTTTTGTTTTTACCAGAAATTACAAAATTTTTAGTTAGGAGGCAGGGTGCGCAAAATATATTTCCAAGTTTAAGTTATTTTGATTTGCATAAAATATCACGAATTTAAAAACGCGTCAAGCCATAGTAGCCTTATTACTAATCATTTCGGTTATAACTGTTTTTGCTAATTAGTTAACATGATGAGGAACAAAAATTTAAAAAAGAATAATATCCCTTTTTTTAAACTTTAGGAGATGATATAACACGTTTTTAATAACTAAAAAGATAAAACAATATTTTTTAACCTGGCACACCAGGCCAAGTCAAGAAATATACATTTACTCATAAAAGAATGCTTTGTCTAGTTTCGTTATTCGTTAAAACAAATTAATAAAAATTTCTTTTAAAACTAAAAATATAGATAAAAATGTAGTTAAACAAAAGTCATTAGTATTTTATTTTTTTAGGAGAAAAATGTCAATAGTTAGATTTTCTTAAAAATATACAGGGTAGAACAAAAGTTTTTTTTAATTGAACACCGTGTATATTATATTACTAATTAAAAGATCTTTTAAAGAGCTTAAAAAATTACATTGATGTATCTATTTTCATTAGTTTCGAAATATAATCTTCCTAATCTAAAGAATAAGTGTAAATTTCAATTATGTACATATGTAGGTAGGTTACATTATGGCAATATATGTCTAACAATTTATTTTCTTATGGACATTTCCAAACCATTAAAAGATAGACCCATAAATTATGGTATTTTTGTAACGCTCTCTAAAATTATCTTAAACAGTGATTCAATATACAGGGTGTTCCATCATACTTTATCGTACCCCTGATATCTTAAAAAAAGTTCGATGAAAGATACAGATACTACGGAGTTATCCTAGCAAATTGATGAAAATAAGTAGGGCGACTTCGTCAGCTTTCTCGACTGGAACATGATATAGAACGACCCGATAGCCAATGATTCAAGCGGGCTTAATAACCGCCTAACTCTCAGATGAATGCGTTCCTCGAACGTCATCAGTGTCAGTTTCATGGATAATTTCGACGCATTTTATACAAATATGAATGGAAAAACGAGGTGAAAAAGCTTTAAACACGCTTACACCCACAACAGCACCTGGAAAGCACGGTACAAATAAAAAAGTGAGGTTTGTTTTTCATTTGATGTCTACTGTGAAGTTAGATGCAAAACTGCCGCATGCATACGAATTGAAAAGCGGTAGGAAACTCATTAGGTAAAAACGGATGATAAAGTAGAATTTTATTACTGATAGCACCAGGCAACACTGAAATTTCCCGGGGACATGAAATTGAAACGCACACACCTTAGCTATTCAAAGTCAGCGTTGTAGAAAATCAAACACCTAAACAACGATTTAAAATTCTAAGTATTTATTGACAATAAATACTACATTTATCAATATCGACTATGACAATAAATTATTGTCATAGTCGAAAATGTACTGGCTGCACTAGCTAAACCCATGGGAGCTTATCGTCAAGTGATCAGTGTATTTGAAATACTTCGACAATTAATGTCTTTAAAGGCGGAAGAGATTTTGCAAAAAGTCAAATTATCGTCAGCTCCTACCCAGATGACATGGAAGATGGTTTGGGCAATGAACTGGTGCTGAGCTGCTTAAAACAGATGTGGCTGCTGGTATTGACAGCAAAAACACGAGGCTTTGAACTCCAATTTTCTAAAATTCTAATAAAAACTCATTGCAATCGTGTTTTCTAAATGTAAAAATAGTGTTACCTATTTACTTAACTTTTATGATCACAAACTGTAGTGGAGAACCTTCTTTTCAACATTAAATGAATAAAAAATGTATTAAGGAACACAATAGAACAAGAACGTTTAAATAAACTCACTATAATGAATATAAAAATGATTTACTTAGAAATATTGATTGAGTG
Organism: Listronotus bonariensis; assembly: GCA_014170235.1. Classification (NCBI taxonomy): domain Eukaryota; kingdom Metazoa; phylum Arthropoda; class Insecta; order Coleoptera; family Curculionidae; genus Listronotus; species Listronotus bonariensis. The sequence continues at coordinate 348,470 of JACEGR010000168.1, read as the reverse complement.
TTATTTCTAAATTTGCACGCATTAAGTCACAAAAAGCCTTTTTGTAAATGTTCTGTTTTATTTACATTCATTTTATGAAAACAGTCCAAGATATCGATTCAAATAAGGTATACCTTTTCTGTACAAAAATGATAAAGAAATCAAATGGTCAAAGCAAATGTCAAATTTTTTCACCTGTGTTAAAAGCATGCATTAAAAATCGTCGTTTACCTATGGAAAGAAGCATTAATGGGTTAGTTGCCCAAATACCATTTGTACTGTGGCAACACTTCCAAAGTTGTAAATAATGAAATAAGTTTTTTTGATTCTTACTTTAAAGGCAATATCTCCTAACGAAGCGCGATAGATTTTTTTAATATGAAGTACTAACATTATTTTGGCTTACTCATCTACCCTCTATCATTTAGGACCTCACCTTTCCGGACACCCTGTATATCTTTATTTTAAATCCAACTGCAAATAAATTAGAAAAGATATCCAGTATTTTGCTTAAAAATATTTAGTTTATATCCATACTTTTAATTCAATCGCAAATAAATTAACTATTAATCATCAAAAAACATTTTTTTAGTGGTGCCAACCAGGATGTAATTTCAATTTCAATTATTTTAGTGGGTTAGTTTTTGGTTTTCTAGCCTATGCCTGCTTGCACCACCATCTTGAAAAAATTATTACCAGACAATTCACTCAACCAGAAGAGCTTTGAGTGTTGGTTAAAGAACATTTATAAATAATAATTAAAGAAATCATTTGAGAGCTAATTTTTTTGTTTGATTTTTACAAAAATAATTAAATTAGTTGTTTTTAAATTTAAGTATTTTGTACACCATATTGTCAAAATAAATAATTGCAGCAAGAAAGTTCCACCGTAAAAATTTTAAATACATGCAAGAAAGCTTTTAAACTGTAAAAATAGCTTTAGGGTATGATGGGAATGACTCTAAAAAAAATCAAGTAGGCGTAAAATTTTAAAATGTCACATTACAGACGAGGAAAGCATCTCAGCTAAAATTCCAGCATATTAAAAGACAACAGGGTGTTTCATTTAAAAAAATTCAAAATTGGAGCCACTCCAGTTAGACCGGAAAGTAAAAAATATGCGGAGTGCTCTCCTTCTTTTCCTAACCATTTTTACCTCATACCAAGTCCCCTTTTGATATGTCTAAAAACTCTAGAAGTTATGGCTTGTCTAATAGATCCGTTGGCACCCGGTATGTAAAAGGAACATATAATTTTCTCTTAAATTTTTAGATGTTTTTCCAGAAAATAACCCAAACACTCATGCTGCGAGATTATTAGCCAGTAAAGCTACTTTTGCATTATCTGTAAATTTTTTTACCATTGTATTTACGAGAATTACTTCTAAATTACAAGAGTGTGCTTCATCTCCAGAAGAAATTACGGAGTTAAGCTGAAATTGAGCTGATTCAGCACATAAATGTTGACGTGAAGAGACTGTCAAAGCTTTTTCTTGAAGGGGTAACCAAATTTAAACAGCTCAGAAAAATGCTCAACAGCTGTACGTTTCCTCGCTTGAAAAAGCAATCTGGAATTGGATAGAAACTTATCCGTTTGAGTTTGCTGAATATCAGAAAAATGCCTGATGAGGACTTGTATAAAAATGCAGATCAGCTGTTTGATATTATGGAGTCTTTCACTGACAATAAAAAAATTAAACCCAATATGTGGTCTTTACAAATGATGCTGTTGGTACTCATTCCTGTAAGTCCTTTTTTTATTTATTTTTAGGTAGTAGTTATTTATGAATAACATCTATGATGAGTACTACCGGGTTGCTTTAAAAGGTGCTGTAAAATGCAGAAACTGCATGTTTCAGTTCTTGGACAATATTGACGGAACAGTGGAAAAGATGACTTAAACAGCTAATAACCTGACACCCACGGGACTTTGGTACCAGGCATAGGACTTCCTAGAGCTGTCACAAAGATAAAAACTTTAAATGTATAATCACTGTATATTTCAGCCATTTTTATCGCTAACAGCATCTTTTCTCTAAAATATTTTTGTGCGCAGCACATTCACCAGCCTCGCGTCTTTTGTATTGGTACCTACAATAAAAAGTAAAAGTCAAAAGACCGTCCGGCGCGCCTACTGCAGTACTTCCCCCTATCATACTCGATGGCAAAAAATAAGAGAAATTATTAAACCTCAAACAAAATACCGCAATGGACGGCAAAACTTCTGCCAAAAATTATAATTGCCAAAGTAGCAACCAAGATCAAACCCTGCCCAGTTACTTCAGTGGACGTGGAAGCAATCATTTTTCATTTATAAAAATATTTTGAATGATCAAAGACACAATATTACTACTGAACATTTGAAACAATAATTGATTATTTATGTTTACAAAAATATTAAAAACTGTTACTGTGGAATCAAACTTAGTTTTGTTTTTTTTAATTTGTTTCTAAAACTTGTCATTTAAAGTTGTATATTCTGTCGGTTTCTCATGCATTTTTATGCATATTTGCATGCATACAATCCGGTCCCTAACACCAAATATAGAACAACTATGCTTACATTACTGAGTGATTTAAGTTTAATTTGAATATAGAAACTCTAAAATTATATTAATTTTTTTGGGTTAAAAAATATATATAAATATATATATATATATTAAATAGCTTCTTTTTTTTTTAGAAAGTTCTTGAAGATATAATTATGTCGGAGGCCAGTGGTGGAACATCGAGGTATACAAGAAAGAAAAATTATATTGAAAATATTAGAAAATCACTTGCCCTGCATTCAAACAATAAGCAGTCTACTGAAGCTGCTGCAATAGCTTGTGTCAAACTTTGCAAAGCATCAACGTATATCAACATTGATTCTGCTAATAAAATTTTTAGTCTTGTACAAACTGTTATCAATGATCTTAAGGTAAAGAATCTTTAAGTGTTTAATATCTTAATTTATTATTTGTTTTATTTTAATTTAATTGTTTGGGTTTTAAAGGACTTGCTAAAATAAATTTATAAATGGGGATTCAAAAGTTTTTGTAATATGACTTAAATAAATTTATTAAATTATACTATATTCTTGTCACATTTACTTAAACCTACCAGTATATAAGCTAAAATAAGTTTTATGAACATTTTATAATTTGCTTTTTACTAAAGCAAACATAAATAATTATCATTATTTTAGAGGTGCCTCCTCCAAAGATTCTTATTATTTAACTTTTTTTTATTAACAAGTTTTTAAACATGGCTCATATCTTAAGTGCACAAAAAATAGTACCACTTTGAACTAAAGCAAAGTACTGCAGGTGGCTCTCTCTACATTTAAAAGCAAAAATATGAAAAGCTTTCAATTCCTCACTTTAGAAAAAACCCGGATATCGAATTTTGTAACAAAACAATCCAATAATAAATAAAATATTTAAAAATAACTATTTTTATAAAATAAAATAAAACTTTTGACACCCTGTATCTTACAACTTCACTTTTTGACTAAGGTAAATTGCGTTAGATCATTGTATTGTAGCCTAAGGAGGTCTAGGGTAGCATTTTGAATAGATCTTTAGAGACACCCTGTATACAGGTGTTTTAGAAAGCTGCAGAAAAAATGCTACTCCCATGTTAAAGAAAGGCTATTGTGAAAATTTAAATGGTATTTTAGGAATTTATATTACCAACAGACTTCACGTTCTCCCAATATTTGCTACTGATTTTTCTTAAAGTGTAGTGTTGTAATAAGTTTTTAATAAATATTAACACATACATATTTTTAGAACTTGTTATTTAATCCAACAAATCCATATACACGAAGAACATGTATAGGCCAGGACATTGACATAATGATAGACTGTTTCTGTGTCAGTATTCCGTATAAAACCCCATGGCAATGACTCGTTTAAAGAGTGCTTGAATTCTCAACTCTACCTCCCACTTATCACTTCGTCTTAGTTAGGTCATTATATAAAATTGTTGCGACAACCCAGATTACCTCCTGGTGGGCCTATGATTGACATTGTATACACAAAATCTGCAGAACTCCGAGCTATATTTGCCGATATTTTAATAAAAAGTAGCTACCCAAGGTTACAGCCAACACACGCCTCTACTGAATGATATCCATAACATTAAAGGGCAGTAAAGATGCTCAACTGAAATATCGAGCTGGTGCAGAAGAAACACCACCTGGCTATAGAAATCTTTTCACTTCACTGGGTATATGGTAAGATCTTATACACGCAGACCCAGTATCATTCTTAAACCACCATGGCAAGCCAGGTCAACGAAGCACAGTAGTTGCAGCACTGGACTTGGATTAATGGTCTAGTTTCTTTGGTTCACCTTCGGCCTAGTGCCTCAGCGTAGCTCTCAAGAGAGGCGATGGATGCTTTACTGGCAGCTTCACCAAACCCAGATAAAAAAATAGAAATGTGGAACCCAGAGGCCCCAATCAACACGTTTTGGGATGCTGGTTCCCAAGTTCTTAGCCAGATCCCAGGAAAGCTCATCCAGCATCAGTATGTGAATTACACAGATATTCTAAAATGGCTCGGGAAATTTTGATTTTAGAAATGCTTTTTTAACTAAACATAAGGAATATGCTACTTTAGGTAGTTCCATTAGTCATTCTCATCAAGCCCATGTTAAGCTTGAGGTAAGTTTTTTTGTAGTTTTTTAAGTGATATGTCTCACTAAATTAAACAATGTAGCTCTTTATGTCCCCATATTTACATACCATATTTATATTATAGGTTGTATATTATATGTATTTATGGAGTATTGATATTGATGCTGTACTGGTAGCAAATGAGTTGTTTTGCATTATTGTGCCAAGAAGCGGAAATTATTTGTCTCTCTGAAGAGATGACCGTCACCACTTTAGTACCTAATTACCATATTTATCTTGAGTTAGCTCAGGCATCTTGTGTTCTTACAACAGGTCTGTAAAATTTAGATTTTTCCATGTATTCGTTGGTCTTTATAAACTAGAAATATAAATTTTAAAAAATTTTTAGGACGTTTAGCATTACAAAAACAGAATAATGGCTCTACTAAGAAAGATAGAACACTGTGTGCATGGCGTCTATCCAGCTTGGGAGGCGGACATTTAGAAATTGGACTGCTTCCTACAAAAGTATATCGGCCTACTCTAAAACTGGGTCGGATGATTGTCAAATGGAACCATTTCATAGATCTGTTGGGAAAAGACAGAGCTTCACATCAAAATTCGGAACATGAACTTGAAGTAAGTACATTGGCAAACTCTTTGATATATTTAAGGTAGTTGTCATGGTACAATATTATCAGACAAAAAAATTAGATTATACGCGTCGTAAAAGTACACAGCTTGTAGCTAAGTGGTCCATAATTTTTATGCAAGACTGTAATTGCTGCAGTTTTATTGTCCGTGGTTAATGAGCTGCTTTCAAAAAATTTTGAAAATGTATCGATAATATGCATCATAATTATCTTTTAGAGAAAATATGCTATAAGCGATAAAAAATGGCTGAAATATGCAAATGCAAGTAATCTAGTCTCTAATTATGAATCTGGTAGATAGCCCACATATTCTTGTACACCCTGTATACTTTTGATCTTTATTAAAAATTCTATAGATGTGTCGTGCGTTCCGACCAGCGTGCAATATAACGATCACTTGCCAACTTTGTAAATACGCATTTGCCACTTAGTTTCAGTCATCTATTGGTTTCATATGCAACTGTGCTGCCTTCACATTATTTTTGTACAATGGAGATTCATAAGATAAAAATTTTCTAAGTTCTTTATTTGAGGCTGTAAACTAGATCTATGGAATATACACTGTGCCCAAATTACCTTAAAAAACTGCAATTTGAAATTTTTAAATTTAATATTTAAAGATTTAAAACATCTGAAGAATCTAATACTTTTACAATGTTTGAAAAATATAAATTTTATTGTACATATTTTTATTTTTTGCGTCGTTTGCGTCTGACCGAAATTTGGAGGAGAGACACCAGATGATATATAAATTTGTTTTAATTGAACTTCCCTAACTCTGACAATCTGTCGCCTGTCAGGTAGCTAGAGAACCAATCAAGAAAGGTTCCAAAAATGCCTACTACAAACAGCTCACGTATAAGCACCCGATGATAACCTATATCAAAAACCCTAGTAAAGGCAGTGTATACAGCATCAATCGTCTAATAATTGATTATTATCTATCTGGAACAGGTTAATTGATTGAACTTTTAAAGAATACGATTTTCTGCGGGATTAAAACGAGCCTATAAAAGTCCTATATCAGTAGCCTTCCCATTTAATTAGTTAATAATATTTATACCTAATTTTCTTGCAGAAAGAACAGATCTTTGAATGGGCAAACATGACAGGCTTCCTTTGTGCCCTGGGTGGTGTATGTTTACAAGCAAGAACTAAGGCTTTACAAGCTGCAGCCGCGGCGGCCGCTCAACAACAGCAGCAACAAACTCAACAACAAAGTTCACATACTAGTCACTCCACCAGTCATGGTGCTGCTAATACCAGCAACACATCAGGCTATTCTAGTATGTCTTCTTTAACTGCAAGCGTAACTATGAATGAATGCAGTAGTGGGCCAAGACGATGTAATACTATGAGCATATATACCTACAAAATCGAATGTTGATATCGAAGGAAATAATGTTACTCAGTAAGTATATTTGAGCTTTTTTATGTGGTGGTGTGTATACTATCTTACTAAAGGTGTATTGAAAACGTGGAATCTCTAGATTACATGTAAAAAAACTTATTTAAAAATTATTTAAAAGTGCTTTTTAAGACACTAAAAATGGAGTTACTCTTTACACTAGTGATTCCATGTTGGTGTGATTTATTTTCTTACGCGATGTTCTTTTATCAGATTTGTGGAGTTGCTCTTGCGTCTCCTTGTATGCAATAATGAAAAGTTTGGCCCTCAAATCCAAAAGCATGTAAAAGAACTTATCGGTCATGAAATGGCTGCTGCTCTCTATCCAATTCTTTTTGAACAAATTAAAGTTATAATAGATAGGTTTTTTGATCAAAGTGGTCAAGTAATGGTGACTGATCTTAATACCCAGTTTATAGAACACATTATAGTTATTTTGAAAAACGTTTTGGACTACACAAAAAATGATCAACCTTCTGAACATCTTGGGGTTACAAGCATAGAAGGGATGATGCTGCAAATTGTACGTTATGTAAGACACCTGGATATGTCTGTGCACGGACTTCATATTAAGACCAAATTGTGCCAATTAGTTGAAGTCATGATGCATAGAAGAGATGATTTGGCTTTTCGGCAAGAAATGAAATTTAGAAATAAACTGGTAGAGTATTTAACTGATTGGGTTATGGGCTCAAGTCACCAAATCTCACCACCAAGTGGTAGTGACATCACTCATATGACCAGAGAGCTAGATCAGTCGGCAATGCAAGCTGTCGCATCACTTTTAAGGGGTCTTCCATTACAACCGGAAGAATCTGATAGAGGCGACCTCATGGAAGCCAAAAGTCAGTTATTCCTAAAATACTTCACTCTATTTATGAATTTGCTGAATGATTGCACTGACCCTATGAGTGGATCAGAAATTCTAGAACTGTCGGACAGTGAAGAATGTAGACACCGCTTGAATTCTGAAAATTTATCGAATTTACGAAGTGCCACAATACAAGCTATGTCTAACCTTCTATCTGCCAATATTGACAGTGGTTTGATGCATTCCATTGGTAAGTTTTTTTGCAGTATTTAATATTATAGTCATCTGTCGTAGAATCAGAATTTTTAACACAAGTACGTCAAATGTTTGTTCTACTCCTGTAAATCTAGCTTCTAATATGAATGAACATTCTTCAAAGTACAAGTTGTTAAAAATTCACACTTGATGGTATTTTTACATACTATAAATTATTTAGAATTTACACATAAATAACGATTTTTGATAGATCTGGGTTACAACAAAGACCTCCAAACAAGAGCAGCGTTTATTGAAGTTTTGACAAAGATTCTTCAGCAAGGAACAGAATTTGATACATTGGCTGAAACTGTATTGGCAGATAGATTTGAACAGCTAGTACAGTTAGTAACTATGATCAGTGATAAAGGAGAACTTCCAATCGCAGTAGCTTTGGCAAATGTAGTAACCACTTCACAAATGGATGAATTAGCAAGAGTTTTTGTGACACTTTTTGATGCGAAGCATCTGTTATCACCTTTGCTATGGAATATGTTCTACAGGGAAGTTGAAATATCAGACTGCATGCAGACATTATTTCGAGGCAACTCGTTGGGAAGTAAAATAATGGCATTTTGTTTTAAAATATATGGTGCTAGTTATCTACAAACACTTCTGGAACCCTTGATTCAGCCTTTATTAGATGAGCCTTATCAAAGTTTTGAAGTTGATCCGGCTAGGCTTGATCCTAGTGAAGACATTGAGGAAAACCGTCAGAATCTAATTGTACTAACGCATAAAGTTTTTAATGCAATTATCTGCTCAGCAGATAGATTTCCTCCACAGCTTCGCTCAATGTGTCACTGCCTGTACCAAGTTTTGAGCAAGAGATTCCCACAGTCTCCACATAATAATATTGGTGCTGTAGGAACAGTAATTTTTTAAGGTTCATTAATCCAGCTATAGTTTCCCCTCATGAAATGGGTATTGTCAGTGATCAAGTGCCAACTAACATAAGAAGAGGGCTAATGTTAATGTCCAAAATACTGCAAAATATAGCAAATCACGTAGAATTTAGCAAAGAGCAGCATATGTTGCCATTTAACGATTTTTTAAAGACCCACTTTGAGACTGGTAGAAGATTTTTATTACTATTGCTTCAGATTGTGAGACTGTTGATCAAGCTTCACATTCGATGTCTTTTATCTCTGACGCGAATGTTTTGGCGCTGCATAGACTTTTATGGAACCATCAAGAGAAAATTGGAGATTACCTATCCAGTAGTCGCGATCACAGATCGGTTGGACGGCGCCCTTTTGATAAAATGGCAACTTTACTAGCATACCTCGGCCCTCCTGAACATAAAACTTTTGACTCGCAGTAAGTTTAATGAACTTTGAGTATTTTCTATTCTTTAAGTAATAAAGGTTTCTGTGTTCCAGCCTGCTGTTTACAGCAAACCCAAGATGGAGATCGTTAGACATGTCCTCAACTAATTTTGAGGATTTAATGACGAGGCATAATATAGATGAAAAGAAGAATTTAAATCTATAAAGTCACTTAATATATTCTACCAGGCTGGTACCAGCAAAGCTGGATACCCTGTATTCTATTACATTGCAAGGAGATTTAAGTAATACGAAAAATGTTGGAGGCTTTGGTAAAAAAACTAATACAAAGTTATGATATTTTCAGGATGGGAGAAACCAACGGAGATCTGTTGATATATCACGTGATTTTAACCCTAAAACCGTTTTGCCACTCTCCTTTTGAGCTGGTGGTTGATTTTACACGAACAGGTTCTGAGAATAGGTTTAGGATTGAATGCTTGCAAGGGTGGTTTTGTGTCTTACCAGAAGTGGCAATCGAAAATATCCACGCTGCTTATATTTATAACTGTAATAGTTGGGTTCGTGAATATACAAAATATCACGACCGTATATTGTATCCTCTAAAGGTAATTTTTATGGACGTTGGTGTATTATAAGCAAAAACAAAAGTTTAAGTATTTTTAATATATCAGTATTACAAACTATTTTAAAGTCCCATAATATTTTATTGTAAAATAGGGCATTCTTCTAATAGGGGCTTTCTAAGCTCGTTAATATAATCCATTAATGATATGTCCTTAAAATACACTTGACACAACTCCAAAAAGTGAAAAAACCCGTTTTTTTAGCATTGCACTTTTAAATTACGTATATTTTTGTGTTGTATCGACACACTACTATTAAACAAAACAAACAACAGGGAGCGTCCATAAATTATGTGAGGCCTTTAGGAGGGGGGTCGAGTTGAATCTTACCCTGGGGGAGGGGGTCTCTGCAAATATCACGTCATTTTTTTCTGCTAGAAAGAGACAAGGTTCCCAGGGAAAAAAATCTGTGATGCAGTGTCACTATTTGGTTTGAGGACCTTTTTTGGTCTTCAAAATTATTTCAACAAAATCAGTATTTCGGTCATAGGCGCATTGGGGGAGGGGGGCTAGGGGGCTTAGCTCCTCCGGGATGGTGATTAGCCCCCAAAAATTATTAAATATTTAAAGTATATTAGTGTTCTTTAGAAAATATACTCTATAAACAGGGGCTTAAGCCCCCAAAACCAGTGACTAGTGATTTCGGTTTAAGAAGTGGTACATATAGAAATCTCACGTAAGATTAGAGGATGGAGATGGGGGGTTGAAGCAAATCTCACCAGGGAAAGGGGGTCGAAACAATAAAAAAAAGCCGCTCATGTAATTTATGGACGTTCCCAAACGGGTGGTTTAAAATTCCGCCATTATAATTTGGACTAAGACTAGCATAGAAGTATCCGGAATAAACCTATATGTTTGTTATTAATTAAGTAAAAAGAAAATGCTGCTACTATTTGTCTTTAAATATTTTCATCTATGCAGTGCGGAATCTATATTGATGTATTAAAAATATACCTTATGTAACTTAAAAAAAACTTTTATAATTGTTATAATAAGAACATTAAGTATTGTTTTGCCATCGAATACATTATCTAAAATACTCCTTAAAACGTATAAAACAAAGTAGAGTAGCAGGTTATATTTTTATTTTGAAAAAAATACTATAGGGTTAGCTTATGTTGCGCTTATATGCACCATGTCTGATAATTTTCAGGGAAATCGCAAAATAATATTTCTTGATCACCCTTCAAAAATCAATGACTACATCGATCCAGACCAACAAAAGTTGCCAGGCGCAACTTTGAGCCTAGACGAAGACTTAAAAGTATTTCATAATGCCTTAAAATTATCGCACAAAGATACGAAAGTGGCTATTAAAGTAGGCCCTACTGCCATTCAAATAACTTCAGCGGAAAGAACGAAAGTTCTTGCTCATTCTGTGTTTCTAAATGATGTTTATTACGCTTCCGAAATTGAAGAAGTATGTTTAGTTGATGATAATCAGTTTACCTTAACAATAGCTAATGAAAGCGGCCCATTAAGCTTTATCCACAATGATTGTGATGCTATAGTACAGGCTATTATACACATAAGAAATCGATGGGAACTTAGTCAGCCTGTAAGTATTTGTTTGATTTTTAAACTATTTACCATTGTATGCTGTGTAAGAAATGTTGCCACTTCTGGTAAGACACAAAGCTATCATTGGAAGCATATCACGCCTAAACTCATTTTCTTTATGTGGTCGTGTAAATACATCAACAAAAAGTTACATGTGCATCGTAGATAAAACATATTTGGCAAAATTAAAGAATAAAAGGTTTTCATAAAAACTATTCTAAGGAATTTGTGGTTTCTCTGTGTACAGAAAACCAAAATACTTTAAGCACAGAAGGCCCCACCAATAATTTAAGCCTGTTTTATTTTTACGTTATAAAATAAATTAATAATAAACACATACCTAATTAAGTTTAAACTAGTGTCCGATCGAAAGTTCGGTTTCGGCCAGTATCGGCCAAAAAATCAAGTTTCGGCGGCAGTTTTGGCCAAAACCGAAACTGATTTTGGAAGTTGTCGTGCGCTCGTCTAACTTCGTTTCTCGCGGCAACGCTATCTTAATTTAAGAAGTGATTAAAGAGAGTGGTTTTCAAAAGCGAGGCCCCTTTTTTTGCTCTTCCAAATTGTTTGGAACCCCTCAACCATACAATTTTTTTTTTTTAATGAATTAAATGGGATGGTTTTAAAATCGACAATGACCTTTTTTTTTGCTCCTAAGAATTTTTGGACCCACCATCAAAAAAGTTAGTTTCTGTTTTGGCCGAAAAACCAGTTTCGGTCGGACTCTAGTTTAAACCAACTTAATTTGGTAGCTGTTTATTTAGCAGGCACGTGTATACAGTGCTTTTCAATTCAAATGAGACATTCCTTATAATTCCGATATTTGTACACTTATAAAAAAATCCTAAAACACGTCGATCTTTATTTTTGGGAACACATTTTGTGACAAAATTTACTTGTTTAGCCCCCTTTTCCCCCACTCGCCCAACATAAATGTCAAAGTGTTAAATGGGAAAAGGGTTTTAAATTCTCTCTTCAACATACCTTAATTTTTCATAATCGGTTAAGTAGCTTCCGAAAAAAATGTACTCTAAATACCTGACGTCCTTAACCACTGTAACTTACTTATTTTTCAAAATATTAAAGTAAAATTTGGTTAGTAGCCGTATCACCTAAATGTCCATTATTTCATGTATTTAGTTGTTTTCTGTTACTTTCGGTTTAGTCGGAAATGACCTTAACTTTGTTATTTTAAATGGGACACCCAGTATATTTTTATTTATTTAAATAGACAATGTTATTCCAAGTACTATGACACTCTATTTGCTTTTTGACATCTAACCTATAAATATTTTAATTTTTGATTTAGAGTGCTAATCATAGATACCCTACATTTAGATCCGCAGTGGCAAGAAGCATTTTTCGGATTTTTACGACCTCGCGCAGTAAACAAATGGACGGATGGACGAAGATGCGCACCTAAAAGCCGTGGCAAAATACAAACACCGGCACCCCGTACCCTCCGTCCGTGGTCTGACCGTGACGCTCATTAGCTACCGTACTCCGAAAAGAAAACCAGGACGCCGTCGACAAATTCTTTTCGATAATGCGAATAGTCTGTTTGGCGCCAGGCGCGTTCACCCTCGATTTGCTTGCGCTCAAACCCGTTTTTTCGCCCATGAAATGTAACTTTTGTTTCGTGCAGGTAATAACATTGGCAATCCATTGAGATCAGTGGTGCTAATGCGATGAAATTGTAAATTTTGGTACAAGGAGTCACGGAAAAATATAATTAACTTTATTTTGCCATGACTTCTTGGTCCATAATTTAAATTTTATTACATTTATGGTACTCTAGATTAAAAACTAAAAATATTTAAAGGTTATATGTCAAAAAGTAGAAAACCAGGTGTCATTGTACTCGGAATAACGTTTTGTATTCAATTTAAGAGAAATATACCGGGTGTTCCATTTAAAATAATAAAGTTGTGGGCGTTTCCCGCTAAACCGGGAGTAACAGAAAACATGAAATATTGCACATTTAGGTGGTATACCTACTAAACTAAAGTATGTTAAAGAAAAAATTTGAAACCCGTTATGTTAGGGTGTTACCTGACCCCCTGTCCCTTTTAAACTTTTTGACGTTTGTGTTGGTTGGGGGAGGAGATAACCCTGCACCAGTAAATTTTGACACAAAAATGTGTCCCCCTAAAAATAAAAGTTGACGTCTTCAGGATTTGTATGTGTCCAAATTAAGGAATTATAGGTAGTGGCTGGTTTTTAATGGAATACACTGTTTAATATTGGTGTGTGAATATTGAGTGACAAGAATTTACGAGAATGGTCGGGCATAATTCACGGAGTTTACATATTTTTACTACTATTGCAAAAAGGTTTTTTTAACTTTTGGTTTAACCGGCCTACCCTAAAAAAGCGAGAGTCGAATTTCGTTCACATTGTATTATGTAGAATTAAGTGGAGAGAGAAAACCCTAATATGTTTTTTCTACTGATGTATTCAACTTTTTGCTCCAGGTTTTTACAGGTTAAAAGCCTTACCAAAATAAAAAAAATAAGTGAAATATTCCTTTTAGGATACTGTAACTGTTCATCAAAAAATAAGACCTAAAGATGTGCCTGGAACTTTGTTAAATATGGCTTTGCTTAATCTGGGTGTACACGATCCAACATTGCGCACTGCAGCCTATAACTTATTGTGTGCTTTGACAGCAACTTTTGACTTAAAAATCGAGGGACAACTGTTAGAAACCCAAGGACTGTGTATTCCATCAAATAACACCCTATTTATTAAATCTATATCGGAAAAACTAGCTACGAATGAACCACATTTGACCTTAGAGTTTTTAGAAGAATGCATCCAGGGTTTTAGAGTTTCTAGTATTGAGCTAAAACATTTGTGCTTAGAATACATGACTCCTTGGCTTCCAAATTTAGTAAAGTTTTGTAAACCCACTGACGACTATAAGAGGTACAAGAAGGTTGGAGAGATTTTAGAAAAACTTATTGTACTTACTATAAAAGAGACAGAAATGTATCCTTCTGTTCAAGCTAAAATTTGGGGAACATTGGGGCAAGTTTCTGACTTGATAGATATTATTTTGGATACATTTTTAAGTTGTTCAGCTAGTGATGGGCACAGCCCTTTAATGGTCGAAGTATTAGCGGATACAACAGTCGCATTAGCGTCAGCTAACATTCAGCTAGTTGCTAAGAAGACTATTGCAAGGTTTTTAAAGTCATTCGGAACCTCACTACTCTGCAAATTGAGGTAAGAGTATTTTTTAATCTAGGCTAATTTACTTGTTTTTTTTTAACATCCAGGTTCTCTGTACTATTTTTTAAAATAAAGTATTTATTCAAATTTTTTTCTTCTAGATTCAAGAAGGTGTACCAGCTATAACAGTTTTAGAAGGCAACTCAATGTGGGATGACTTGACAGTTCTTGCACGATACCTTCTCATGTTGTCATTTAACAACTGTTTGGATGTAGTGCGGCATTTGCCCTATCTTTTCATACTGCAACGTTTCTAGTATGTGCAGGATCTATTAACATGCGTGCTGCTACTCATGGTCTGATCATGAATATTATACATTCACTGTGTACCTGTACAAAACCTCGGTTTTCAGAAGAAGTTCAAAAGTTTTTAAGACTGTCTTTAGATGAGTTTTCTTTACCAAAATACTACGTGTTGTTTGGAATAAGCAAAGTTAAAAACGCTGCTGTTACAGCCTTTAGGTTGGGTATAAAGCATCCTGGTGATCCTAGATTTTTTACTACTTGTCCAAAAGTAGGGGAACAACAGTGCCACCACCAGTCTTGTGGCCATACTTGTCAAGCTGCTCAAACATCTGTTACCACCAGTACTACCACTCCTACTGCCCCTCCACCCCAACCTGATAGAGATAAAATGGCTAGTAATGCGGCAATTCAAGAACGAGAACGAGTATCACTAAGCTCTCTGGAGGTAATCACGGATGCTTTACTGGAAATTTTAGAAACCTGTATGAAAGAGGTAGAGGATTGTGACTGGCTGAATCAGTGGACTATCCTTGCACGTAGTTTGGCCTATTGTTACAACCCCGCATTACAACCAAGAGCTCTGATAGTTTTTGGTTGCATCGCCAAAAACGCTACAGATTCCGAGGTTGTTCAGATTATGCGTACAATGATCAAATCTTTGGAGTCTTGGAATGATATTATTTTATTAGAAGCTTCAATCATGTGTCTGACAAGATTGCAGCCTGTGTTATGTTCGGATTCGCCAATCCACAAATCAATATTCTGGGTTGCGGTGTCAGTTTTGCAACTAAATGAGACTAATCTTTATGCTGTAGGGTTAGCGCTTCTAGAACAAAATCTTCATACGCTTGATTCTCAGGGAACATTTGATGAGACTGTAAGTAATAGACAATTATAATATTGGAGATAACCTACAAACTGTAAAATGAGCGGTAATACAGCCTTGTTTTTAGCCATTGGAACAAGTAATGATGCAAACGAGAGATCCATTGGAGTCCTATTTTAAACAAATGGACCACAATGTTGGTTTAAGTTTTAGAACAAACTTTCATTTTGCCCTAGTAGGACATTTGCTCAAGGGATATCGGCATCCCACCGCTACAACTGTTTCAAGGACGGTCAGAGTTCTGACTATGCTTCTCTCGATTGTTGCCAAACCTGCCAAGAGAGATAAATTTGAGGTTACCCCTGATAGTGTGGCCTATTTAACAGGTAATTTACATAAGCACTTAAAATGTTCTAGAACTAATTTTTTGTTTTTTCTGGTTAAGGTCATTTTATTATTGGGATGAGTTTTAGATTTACAGAACTTGATTTGAAAATTTTAAGTGTCACATTTTTATTAAGTAATCAAATTGTCAATTTTAGCACTTATTGGATACTCAGAAGAAGTTAGAAGTAGATGTCATGTAAAACATTCGTTGCCAAGGTACATGACGGATTCATTGTCTCAAGAAAATTTTCTAATAGAGCCTAACCCGCAGGCTTCTTCTTCTCAGCAGCCTGTGACTACGACGTCTAGCAACGTTTTTTGTAGTAATTCTGCGCGGAGACAAAAATCTTGCGATTTGCTTGACCAGTCAGTTCTGGCACAGGCAAGGCAAAATAAACCTCCTAGTAGCACTCAACATCAGGTATGTACAATTTTGCTTAAGGTTTCGTTGATGGTTTTATTTGTTCTACCAATTTTATTTTATATTTGTGAGTTTGTGTGTTTATTTGTCATATTCCCCTTATTATGTGTAGCTGTAGTTATTTGTTTAAAACTAACACGCATTTCATTAACAATTTTGTTTCTCATCTTTGCCTAAAGCATTTTCGGTTGGTCTACTACTTAAAGTATTTGTTCAATTTGAGTATCTTCACATTTCGACATATAAATTTTTTCGCTACACTAAATATTTTTTTGTTAATTTAGTTGACAGATTTTTTTAGGAATATGGAATTTTATTACATACATACATTATTATACCAAAAATATAGGTATGCGAACAAATTGGCTGATTTCTGTGAATTCTTTCAAACAAAAATGTTACTAGTCAATTTACAAATGCAAACAACTCCATTTTGCGTAAATACCCCTTGTTTGTTATTAAAGATTTTTTAAAAAGGATTGGCGGTAATCAGTTGTGCATGTCAGATAACCTGAAAACACATTTTGACACTTTTACGGCAACAAACTTGAACAATGTGATATTTTAACCAGTAATTGATGCTAATTAAATATTGACGAAAACCAAAAATGGCAATTTATGTCACTAGTGGAGAAAGTTATACTCTTTTATGAATGGGAGTTTTACAGCACGAGCCGTCAGGCGAGTGCGGTAATCTCCTGAGGTACTTTATGCATGTGTTTCATGCTATATTTTTCTACGACCGTATAAAAATTTACTCATACTTACTTTTCTTTCAACACAGCCAATATTTTGCTACAAAAAATCATGGCTTCCTTTTGAAATATTCGCCTTATAAATATGCATTTATGTATGTATTTAACATTTAAAATTGTGTGTACTTACTTACTGAAGAAATATTATACCTAAATATTATAAGTTCATTTTTAATTTCTGAGTCATCCAAAGTCAATATTATTATTAATTTTTAATAAATTTATTGGTAAACTGTCAAATTTTAAATTCAGGGACATAACTTAAAAGAAGTAATTGCGTAATTTGGTAACTAAATATTTTGATTTTGCCTTTGCTATTACATTGCATACATTCCTATTAAAATAATTTTTAATTGGCACTAAAACAAAACACTAAGTCAAAGTAAAAAGCACAGGAACCTGTAATTTGATTGGTTTGAAGCGCCACAGACGGTCATGCAAAACTGTGCCTTTGGGGGTGATGGTTAGTTCTGGTTAGTTATTTTTTTTTTTAATTCGCTTTATTAAGGAATTAAAAAAAGATATAACTAACCATGACCCCCAATGTGACAGTTTTGCATGACCATCTGTGGCTCTTCAAACCAATCAAACTACACGATCCTGTGCTTTTTACTGTAGTCTTGAAGAAGAGCGTCGAACTGTTAAAAAAAGGTCACTTTTTTTAACACTACGTAGTGTACTAAAATGAGGTACTTTATGATAATGGTTAAAAAACTGCACTTTTGTAACGGTCGTAGAAAAATTATATTTTATGAATAAATATAATTTAAAAGCCTAATTTCTTATTATATGCTTTTCTTTAAAATTTGGTAAATATTTAAAAAATAAACTTTCAACAGTTTTAATCCCAACTTTACTTTTTGAGATTTCATATCACATTATAAATTGACATGCACAAATGGTTGCAAGAAAAAAACGGCCATATGCAGGGTTTCCTTATTGGGGTAATACAACTTTAAGGACAATATTTTTGAGCCAGTTATATGAAAAATAGTTGATATAAACATAGATCTGGAAATGCATGGTTTTCTGGATACAGGGTGTTGAACTTATATAAGAAAAATGGGTTTTTTTAAATTATTTTAAATATTCGTTATCCGATTTAAATAAAATTTGGCAATGTTATTAACAACTGTAAGTGTAAGGGTGTTATTTACAATTAACTTAATTAAATTTTAGTGTCGCCTTGAGCAGCACAGGAACAAGTATTTCTGACAAAAATAAAGTTCGCCGCTAAATTTTGTGCAATTTTTATATATATTTTTAGGTTAAGCAAATAAAAATACAACTTTTTTGCTTTTTATTATTTTAATGTAGCTTTCTTGGTTTTCAAAATAAAATAAAATCAGCAAAATAAATTATTACTGGATTATACAAGGCACATTAGATTTTTTTTAATAGGTTTTATAATTTTTATTAGCAACTATGTAACAACAATAACAAATAGCGTTTATAATAGTCTCACAAATTTTACTAAAATTAGAATGTTTAATAATTTTAATATACAGCGTATAAATATTAAACATAATTAAATAATAAAAATAATAATAATAATAATAAGACATAAGTGTTTTCGAAATTTAAAAGTTTTTTAAAAAGTTTAACACCCTTGTATCTTAAGAAAAAAAAATTGCGGACCCATGTTTATAAAAACTTTTTTTCATAGACTTAGCTCATGAATCGACCCTGTTTTTTTTTTCTCGCAATTAGGAATCACCATGAATAAAATGCTTAAAATTATTTCTGGTAAAAACACATCTCTAAAAGTTAGTATATGCTTTCAAATGAAAATTGTGTCACTTATGACTTCTAAACAGATGTGGCCAGGAAAAATAAGTTTAAATTTTTTGCAAAATAATGACATTCCTATATGTATATGTATACGACACCCAACAATTTCTAATCATTTTATAATTATTTCCTTTAGATTTAAAAGCTTTTTAATTAAATATTATGGATAATTTTCAGATTGGTTACTGTTTTTATACCATCTTGTATTATGTATTGTCTTGTGTAAAATAATTAAAAAGAACTATAAATGTACATGAAGTTGGCCAAATAACTCGGGAAGGTCGTAAGCTCCATAGCACAATGATCTTGTTGCATTTTTGCTATTTTGCCCAAAAATAGTTTTTAATAAAGTATGTTTTACTTAAAACTAGCGAATCAGCTTACATAAAATATTATTATGAAGTAACGAATCATTTATAAGTCATGTATCTTTCATATTGCAAAAGTTTTTGGCCTTTTGAAATTCCCAGTTTGGGACCGGGAAAATGACCCCCAAGCCTAGGGGCCGAAAAATCGTGTTTCAGGGATAGCAAACACAATAGTAGGATTTTTATGTGCTTTTAAATTCTGTAGCTTAGAGTTTGCTCGACAGGTATATGCCCAAGTCAAATGACTGCTTAAGGGCCGGAAAATCATGTTTCAGACGTAGCAATCACAGCAGTGATATTTTCATGTACTTTTAAATTTTGGATCTTAAACTATGCGCGAAAAGTTTTGGGACCGGGAAAATGACCCCTTAGGGGCACTTGCAAATAAACCTGACAAGCACAATCTAAGCTACAGAATTCAAAAGTACATAAAAATCCCACTGTTGTGATTGCTACGTCGGAAACGCAATTTTCCGGCCTCTAGGGATCATTTTCCTGGTCTCAAACTGGGCATTTCAACAGGCCAAAACCTTTTGTGCATAGTGTAAGGTCCAGAATTAAAATGTACATGAAAATATCACTGTTGTGATTGCTACGTTCGATACACGATTTTCCGGCCCCTAAGGGGTTATTTTTCCGGTTCCAAATAGGAAATTTCAGTTAGCCGTAGACCTGTCAAGCACAAATCCGGCTTTGGCTTCAGAATGCACCCTCAACTCCGCGTTATTTCAGAAACCCTATTTCAGGGCCTATACGTAGGGCGAATTCCAAATGTGTAGGGCCATTTCTGAGCTCGGGATCGGATTTAGCGTGGAAAAATACATGGGAATACATACGTATGTCTGACTCTTGTGTATGAACTTTCATGTTTTTGTGGGGCTTTGTAATAAATAAGTAAAGGCAAAAGAAATTTTTAAATGTACAGTGTGTCTACGTAAGTTGGCGGCATATGGGAAACTTTTTTATTATTAATTTTACAAAAAAGAGTTCCTTTATAAAAAGTTTTTCATGGTCCAAAACCTAAAATGCAATCTCAGATATGAAATTGTGTCAGTCATGTTCGAGGTTTACGAATTTACCTTAGTCGAAAGGTTGCTAGTTTGCCAGATACAGGGTGTCAAATTTTCCTTTTTTTTTTACCTGGACACCCTGTATCTCGCAAACGATTAACTTTTCAACTAAGGCAAATTGGGCTAAATTGTTGTATTTTGGCGTAAGGAAATTGTATTAGCAATTTGGATAGACCCTTAAGAGAAATCCGGGTGGCCTAAAAAAGCGTAAAGAAATACAAAGGACATTTTTTATGTGAAACCCCAAATCTGAAATATTTTAGAATCGGTTGCTTGTAGGAATATTTGTCAAGTATATCTTTTTCGTGTAAAAAATATGGAAGAAAAAAATTATCTCCTAAAATCATAATATACCGAGGCAAGAACAACATATAACGGCAAAAATATGAGTAGCTTTCGATTCCTCACTTTAAAAACCTCTTATACCGAATTTTGTAAAAAATCCAATAATAAATAAAATATTTAAAACTGACTAAAAGAAAATAAAAAATTTTAAACCCTGTATCTTGCAAACGATAAACTTTTCGACTAACGTAAATTGCGTTAGATCGTTGTATTTTGGCCCAAGAAGTGTACGGTAACATTTGGTATAGACCTTTAGAGACACCCTGTATATTTTTGTAATCACAAGAAAAAATGCAATTTTTTGAGATACCCAGATTAGGGTGTTTAAAAATGCATGTTTGGATAATATCTCAAAAATTAAAACATTTATATTTATTTTAGGTAATTCTACGTAAAAAGTTATACAAGGTGTTTCTAAACAAATGGGAAAAATTTTAGGAGGTGATTTTCCACCAAAAAATGAGAAAGAACTTCATATGAACATATGTCCTAAAAGTCTTAGTTTTTGAACTACGGGGTGTCAATTTTTTTTTTTAAATATTGTTTTTTTCTAATAACTTTTATACCCATTCAGATATTCTTAAATAATTTTGGAGAACGACCCTTAGTGTATGACCTTTACTGCCTTTTCATATTAGCGGAAGACGGCAATACGGGCGACGGACCAACGCTATCGAAGTGTATGGAGTCTTATGAGACATTTCATACGTAGAGAACACGGAATGTCGGCAAACTCAAAGGCTTCATATAATTTTTTATCACCATGTTCGTTGAAACCGGCTTAGTGTGAAACGGCGCTTAGGGTATTTGATATTCGAGATTTTATAATAATATCCAATTAATTGTTAATGCATATCTAATGTCTTAACTCTTAAGCTGGTTCTACACTTATCACACTTCTTTTCAAACAGGTTTGAATAAATATTTGATACAATTTGTTTGAAGACGGTAGTGTAAAACAAGAAATTATTTAACAAACTTCTTTAAAACAAATATCAAGGTTACCAACTTTGGGGATTGTTTCCTTCTAAAAGTAAAAACATTACACACTAATAAAATAACTATAAATAACTAAAAGTTAAATGCTGTCCTTTAAATCTTTAAATAAACACACAACAAAATACGCCGCAGCTTAAATAAATTTGAGGTTAAGTAATTGCTAACTGTTAATTTTTAATCCGTGAGGTTGGTAAATCTGCATCAATTATTTGAAGAAAAATAGGACGTGTTCTGGTTAGTTTTTTTGTCCAATACTGTTTTACATTATCAAAGTTCTTCAAGGTGAACTTGTCCAACTTATTTGACAAAAAGTTTGATAAGTGTAAAACCAGCTATACCAATAAACTACACAACATTAGATGTTCTCAAGTTGTTTGGCTAATTTCATACAGGTACATAATTCATAACAAAGTTAACGTAACTAACTAGGTCGAGCGGTCAAATTCAGCGGGTAATAAGGGTTGGCGGAGTCTAGATTTGACCCAGAGTCCGGGCCTACAGGCCAACACTGTTCTGACCCGGACTTTATTTCGAACCCAGAGATCTAGCTCGGTCCCTGTACAACAGAATTCAACAACAAATGTTTCAATAAATACAGAAAGTCCACCAGCTGTGCCACAAAACAAAGTAAGCCATTGCCTGAGAGTCCACAGTGATTTTTTTTATAGTTTAAATATTGCTCATTCTTCTGTATAGTTATCTCTTATCTATTCAATTTTTTTATATATACAATTTTTTCTGATGGTGTGATAAAAGTTGTAGCTTCTACAGTGCATTTTTTTAATGTCCTCCTTTTTATTTTTTGAACGAATTAATTTAAAATATTTTAACTTTGAGATATGAAATTGATGCATAAATACTTTATTTTGAAATTGACAGATGAAAATTTCAAGATGGCTGCTGGGCGCCATCTTGGAAAAAAGGTAAATGAAAGGGTGGATCTTGTGGCACAACATTTTAAAGTTCCTGACGAGTAACCTAGAATATAAAATCCATTTCCTCACCTACCTACTACAAAATGGCGGTACTTTAAAAATTACCTAAATACCTAATTTGGATGGTCATATTTTCAAAGCTAACAAAGTTAAATGTACTTAATGTGGTATTTTCTTAAGCCCTTTTTAAAGATATTTTTAATGGTAACCCTTTATATTATACATACAAGTACATATAATTTTATTAGTTTCGGAAATAAGGCCATCCAAATAGGGATGTCTAATTTTAAAAGAACATCCAAAAATCGATACCGATAAATATCGTTTTGGCTAATATCGATTATTCAATATATCGAAGAGCAATATATTGATATTTGAGAGGAAAAAAATATCGATAAATTATCTAATACTACATTTTTTTAATTCTTTTTTTTAACAGGTAGTGGGTAAATAAATACGGCATAATAGTAAAAATTACCTTGATACTGAAGTTTTTTTTTAATTTTTACTGTACAACATTTTTGACATTTTTAAAAATTTAAGAACAAAAATATCTTTTAATTTTGACTTATTTACCACAAATATCTAAAATATTCGATATCGATATATCGAGAAGTTAAATATCGATAAAGATTATCAATATTTGATTTCCGATGTATCGATATTTGAAAATAATCGATATATCGTTACCATCCTTACATCCAAGTCGGGTATTTAGGTAATTTTTAAGGTACCGCCATTTTGTAGTAAGTAAAGGTATTGACTATATTCTAGATTTATAAAGTACTCGTCAAGAGCTTTAAAATGATGTGCCACAAGACCCCCTTTCCATTTTATTTATTTCCCAAGATGCCACCTAGACGCCATCTTGAAATTTTCAATGTTGTCAATTTCACTCTAAAATTTAGTATTGATGCAAAAATTTCGTATTCCAAATTCCACATTTTTTAAAATTATCCGTTTAAAAATAAAGGGTGGGAGTATTAAAGAAATGCACTGTATTTTAATTTACGTTTGTACGTGCCTCAATTTTTGTGAATTAAGAAAAGATCAAAAAAGTTAAAAGACAATTACGGAATTATTTTTTATGCTTGTGATGGTGTCATTTATCATTTTCTTACGAAACACAACAACTAGCGTAAAAACAATTTATGGAAAACTTTTTAAAGATACATTTAAAAAAAATACTTTATGTTATCCTTTACAGACTGTTTTTCGGTGTTTTTAGAGACAGAAAAAAATTGTATAAAAAATTAACGTTTTAATACGGAAAGATAAAGTAATTCTTCTGTTTTAATTTGTATATTTTGTATATTTAATTTATATCCCAAGTTAGATCCGGTCTAGAATATTTGTTCCCATGATTATGGGGAGGATGGGTCCTCCTCTCCTTGGCATTCTTGATTTCAATAAAAGATGCGGCATTATTATAACGTCCAGTTCTTGCCCACCTACGTGCTGTGGGGGTCATGTCACTTTTTAGAGGTGTATGGCCGGCTTGTACTCCACATTCAATCAAATTTACCTGCAATTTTTCTTTTAACGTAACAATTTTGTGTGTCAATATTATCAAAGCAATATTTACGAACTTTTACCAGGCCGGCTGTCAATTGAACACAGCACCATTCTGCGATATTTTATGTCATGCGCATTGCACCAATTTGGCCAATATTCTTTGTGCGCATGACGTAAAATCCCAAAACGCGTAGTTCAAATGATGCCACTTCTCGGATTAGAGATTGTGTCTCTCGTCTTTCTGTCCTCAATGGTTTAAATTTGTAATAAAAATCGACCTCAAGTTTTCTTTACCTAGAACTGTTTTTCTGTGAATTTTATTATGTGCACCCAAAGACTTATGGAATCGAAAAACGCACACACAAAATTTATTTTCTTTTAAATCAAAAAATAATATAAAATATTAATTTTAAAGGTAGGGATATAAACTAAAAAAATAATCCACAATGAATTTTTTTCCAATGCTCCACTTTTTTTTGTACTTTTTTTTCGATTTTATTAAAGTTCAGTTATTAAGGAATTTAGTTTTGTAAATCGGATGTAAGAAAACAAACGTTTTTCCATTTTTGGAAAACCTAAAGTACTGATATTCAAACACTCAAAGTCCGTTGCCCCCCTTTTAAGCTCAGAACTGTTCAGTATATTTTCATTAAACTTGGAATGATAATTTTTGACCGAGGCCTGCATTTTTTAACATATCAATGACAGCTCTAAATGTTAAGGGGACAACTGGGCGTCATTTTGGAATATTTGTTTTTTTAATGAAAAATAGGGTCGAGTGATACCTCATTTTAAAGCTCCTGTCGAGTACTTCATAACCTTAGAATATAAAGTCAGTAGCTTCTCATACTACAAAATGGCGGTACTTTAGTAGTTATTCGACTAGTTAGATGTTATTAATGTATTATTTTCATAAAGCTCTTTAAAGATCTTTTTATGGTGATATTGGTGACAATATACAGGATGAGACAAAAGGTTTTAATTTTTTTCTTTAATGAAACACCCTGTATATTATATTAACATTAGAATGATCTTGAAAGGAGTTTTAAGAAAATGCCCTATTAATTACATCTAACTCTATTAGTTGGCGATCTAAATATGGTATTCAGGTGATTATTAAAGTACCGCCATTTTGTATTATGTAAAGTACTGACTTTATATTTTGGGGTTATAAAGTACTCGTTAGGAGCTTTAAAATGATATGCCATAAGATATCTCTTTTCATTTAAAAATATATTCCCAAATAGTGCCCAGCTCTCAACTTGACATTTAGAGCTGTCATTGATACGTCAAAAAATGCAGATCCAGGTTTTATAAAAAGATACCGAACGGCTTAGAAGTTAGAAGGGGGGTGGACTTTGGGATCTCACTGTATATTATACGGGTCAAAAATCAATTCACGAAAAATTGTTAAGAGAACGATTAAATAAATCTAAAAAATATTTGTTTTTTTCTTATTGTATCTTAGCTACTACTTTTAAACGCCAATTATTTAGGAAGGTTCCAAAGAAAACATCATGTTTGAAGTGTGTGCAGTGTGCTTTGATGCGGACTTTGGAACTAGTCCTTTTACGCTTACTTTTTATTATAGCTGGCACATAACTATTTTTCTGTAAATCAAAGTGTATTTCCGTTAAAATTAATCTTAAAATGTTCATATGGTGATGGTATTTCAAATTTTTACCTCATGGCTTACAATATTGGTCATTGACACAAACATTATATACCAAAAATTTAACTACTAATCGTTAATCTTTTACACAGTACTTTTAAAGTAATACACTTTGTTTTCTCTCTATCCATGCCCCTTTTCAACAATTCTACTGTTTTTTTCGCTTTTTGATCTTTAGTTACAAGTACATGATTACAAAGTACTTGCTTATAGTACGCCTTTATTTATCAAATTTTTATTCATAATTGACACATTAGGCATACATATCTTCAACATATCCAAAAATATATACTAATTACTAGTAAATTCATATTTTAGTAATATTTGTAAATAACTAGTTTTTTAATTCACAATTTTAAAAACCGTTTTTATGTTTTGGTAGCTTTATTTAAAAAAACCTTACGTATCTCTGTGTTGTGGCAGGTAACTTTTTTTTCATAATTTTTTAAAATCTATGAAAAAGTAAGCAATATTATATGTGTCTATAGATCGAGTCTGAGGCCTGTTGCTTTTGCATAAGAATGTCCAATTGTCATTTTCAAAGATATTTTTACCAAACAACAGTCTAAATAATGGTTTCTAATAGTGCAAGATCCCGTGAGCGCCAGACCTTCATTATTTTATAGAAGCTAAAAGTTTCTCAGGGCATGCTCCCAGCAACAGAAGCAATAGGCGACTATGAAGTTTGACACATAGTGGCTTTGGCAGGTAACAGCAATAGTGTATAAAATCACAACTTTGCATGCGCTGATAAACTTTTAGCGTTTATAAAATAACAAAGGTATGGCGCTTACGGGGTCTTGAACTATTATCTTGTGTGATGATTTAAATGTTTTTGCAACCAGACACGTCGAAAAATACTTATATTTTGTACTGTTGAAAACCGGTAACCGTAATCTTTTTTTTTAGTACGGCTGTAAACATTTCTGCTCTATGTTGGTTAACATTTTTGTTTAAGTTTCAATCCTAAAAAAATTACTTAGTTTTACTAATAAAATATAGAACAAATTAAGTTAGTTGCCATAACGAGACATAAGAAAGAAAAAATATTTATTCAGAAATATACTCCCCAAGAAAATATTGGGGTTTTTTTTATTACTCGTATTTCTTTTAATGATCAACGTATATATACATCTAAGTAAAGAAAATATCAGGAATAAGTAAGGGTATAACTTAACCACAAATGTGATTATTTCCTTTCAACAGTACATCATACAGAGTGATTAAAAATGATTCATTTTTGAACAATTTTTAATCGCCCTGTAGGATGTATTGTTAAGAGCAAATAGTAACGGTTTCGCCAAAGTTATAGCTTTACCTTCTAATATTTTCTTTTTTTTTATTGTCTTAATAACTAAATTATTTGTGGGGAGTGTATACGTATTACTAAAATATATGACTGTATCATAAAAAGGCGTACTGTGAGGGCACTTATGCATATTTTTCTTTTAATAATGGCTGCTTATCTCTGCTGTTTGTGTAACTTTTGGGGCCATCCATCTATACAGTCTGCACGAGCTCTCTTCAAAACGCAACGTTCATTTTCTGTCCCAACCACTAAAGAACAAAAATGCATTGATGAAGATGCATCCAAGGTATGATCTTCCTCCTTTGTTTCTCACAATTGCACACATATTTTTCTTTCTCTTCAGTAGACATCTAATGAAATACCTAAAAATGAGGTCTTTTTTAATCGTAAATGTATTTGTTTTTAATTCTTTTTAACAAGGTATAATCCAAATAATGTATGACTGACTGATATTAATATCTATGATTTCAGTCTTTTTTTTTTTTTCAGACATTGTATAGGTCATTGCCCATGCACAAAACAACAAAAATAAATAAATAAAATAAAAAGTGCTTATGTAGATACACTTTTATTGACACTGAATATACAAATGCTTCTTAAAAACCAAATTTTCATTGTCAAGGTTCGCTAAAAAAATACTCGACAATGAAACTTTTGTTTTTAAGACGCGTTGTATATTTACTAATACAATAAAATTAATGTGTTTAAAAGAACTTTGTTTATTTAAAGTTTATGTTTGTAAATTGTACAGGGGCGAAGTTATTTCGTGTATAAATAGACTTGGGACAGCCTGTATAATAATAATTATTTACATACAACTAAAATTTAATTTATTAATGATTTAAAATCTTTTGCCCAAAACTAATATTTTTGACTTGGTCATTTTTTGTACTATAGCTACGAAATATTCATTGGACTAGAATTTTAGTATTAAAAATGTTAAAAAAAATAAAATAAAAACTGGTCTCAATTTTAATAATTAAATTCAAAGAGAAATAAACCAAATATTTTGTTTTATTATTTCAGCCCTAACATTTACTTTTTCTTTTTAACTATCCAATGAGGATTTTTATCGGACTAAATGGTGCGGAAAAAAGCTTCCACAAATTCTTGAGGCTAAAGTATGTGGATAAAAGCCTACTTACCTTAGTCCATAAGTGGATGATTTCGAAGATAGAGGGTTTCAAAATTTTTTTCTGGCTTAAGTTTTTATTTAATAATTTCGTAAATAATAAATATACTGCTTATTTGCTTAGCGGAGTTTTGGGAGGTAAGATATTAGAATATTCTACAATTTTACTTTGAGCACTAAAGGGACGCCACCTGCGTTATTTTGCACAAATTAACAACAAAATAACTTTATTCAGCCACTCTGTATGTATCGTTTAAATAACAATTCTGGTAGGGGAGCCCAAGAGGGATTTCTGAAGTAACTACAGCGCGTCAGAAAAATATACCGGAGGATACCTTGTACCCGATTAAATATACCTTCACCAAATATGAGCTCCGTATACAGGGGCGATCGTTAAATACAAAAATATATCCAGCAGAAATTGTCGAGCGCGTCAGATTAAGATAGGGTGAGTGAGTAAATTACATGCTATAGAGTGTATATTCCACTAATCTGACAATGTGAGAGTGACGTAAAGAAAGCGGAGGGCTACAAAGTTGTAAAAAAACGTCATTTTGACATGCTCGATCGTGGTTATTTTTATTTTTTTATTTTGAAAGAAATAATTCAAGGATAACGAAAAATAATTAATTCAATACGATTTGAACGATTTCCACAAGCCAAAATAATAAAAATATTTTTTGACATACTTAAAAGTCTATAGCCGCTTAACGCCCCGATGAAAAGATATACATTATATAACATTTTTTTCTTCTTATTGTCTAAGCTTTTCAACCCAATAGGTCTCTATGACGCTCGAGTAACTGCAAATTTAGCATCTTGGGCTCCCCTACTATTTCCTTTGTTTACCATGTTTTACATAAAAAAGGTATACGTGTTAAAAGTTAATTTAAGCAGCCATTTTGAAGAAAAAAATCACTTGTTGAATGGCCAGGTCCAAGCTAGACAGAGTGTTTTAAAATAAGATACTAATCTTTAAGGGTGTGAATTCATGGGTGATTTTGGGAAGAAAAGTTCAAATAAACCTACGTCCTAAATGTCTTAACTTTTGAGATACAGAGTGTTAAAAAAAATTTAAAAAACTTTGCCACCCTGTTTTTCAAAAGCTAAGACATTTAGGACAAAGGTTTATTTAAACTTTTCTTCCTAAAATCACCTATGGATTCACACTCCTAAAGCTTGGCATTGTATTCCAAAACACTATGTATAGTTTAGACCTGGCCATTTAGGAAGTGTTTTTTTTTAATCCACATATGTATCTTAAAAGCGGCTGTTCAAATCAACTTTTACGAGGTATACCTTTTTATTTAAAATATGGCCAAGAATAAGAAATTTTATTTAAACGATGCATACAGAGTTGCTTAAAAAAGCTATTTCGTTGTGCCAAATACCGCAGGTGGCGTTGTCTAGTGCTTACAATAAAATTGTAGCAGATTCTCCCAAATCTCCGCTAAGCCAAATATTGTGACAATACATCTATTATTGACAACATTGTTTATAAAAAACTAACACCAAAATAAATGTTTAACTCCGAAATCATCCACTTATGGACTAAGGTAAATTGGTTTAGATCATCAAATTTTAGCCTCAGGAATTTATGGTTATCCGCACCTTTAAGAGACATCCTGTATATATCCTTATATAAAATTAAATTAATGTGAGGTTTGGGGGTTTATATTTGCTTAGAGATTGGCCAGAACCACTCGTTCCCTTAAAAAAAACTTTTTTTTTGTAATCCTGTGCCTTACTACAAACTTTTGTTAGATATAATATAGTCTAAGATATTAAGACATTAAGAAGATGCCGTAGCACGTTTAATTGAGCTAAAACGCGATTCGCTGCCGTTTTTAACACGCTTTTATTAACTTGGGTTGTAACTATCTATCTATCCATCTGGCTATCTATGTAACGGAATCTTTGAGCCTAATTTTAACCAACTTCCAGCTATTCGATTTCTTTGAAACTTTGCACACTTATTAATGACCCATGAAAATGCAATAATCTGCAAACAGTATCCCGTTATCTTGTTTTTGATCGCCAGGAAAAAAATTCCATTATATTATAAAAACAACACCTGGGTTGCCATCTGTTGGCAACATTCCAAACTTTGCTACTCAATTGCGAAGAAATTTTTAGTGGGTTGCCATCTGTTGGCAACATTTCAAACTTTGCTACTCTTTGCCATCTGTTGGCAACATTCCAAACTTTGCTACTCAATTGCGAAGAAATTTTTTAGTGGGTTGCCATCTGTTGGCAACATTTCAAACTTTGCTACTCTTGTTCACTAAAAATTTTTTCGCCATTTTGTCAAGAGTAGCAAAGTTAATTGATATAACGAACTAAAAAATGAAAAATAATTAATAGTTTAAAAAAACTAAAAAACACGCTTTTATATGCAACCGAACTAAAAATTAGAAAATAATTTTTCATTAAAAATAATATTGTCATTTTATAGTAAAAAGCGTGGGGTGCTTAATATATTAAATGTTATAATTATTATATTTGCCAATATCTATGATGGAAAAGTTATGAAAAAATAGTAAAATGCACCCCACGCTTTTACTATGAAATGACAATATTATTTTCTAATTTTTAGTTCGGTTGCATATAAAAGCGTGTTTTTAGTTTTTTAAACTATTAATTATTTAAATATTTGTTTTGGAAAAAGTTGTATATAGAAAATTTTCTTAAAATGATCCAAAGATTATCGGAAAGTTAATTGATTTTTGGTAATGTTAATAATTAACACATAAAATTTCCTAAAACCGTAAAAATAAACAACTTTCCGATAATCGTTGGATCATTTTAAAAACGTTGCTATAAACAACTTTTTTCCCAAACAAATATTAAAAAACTACAGCGAATCGTGTTTTACCTCAATTTAACGTGCTACGGCATCCTCTTAAGAGCACACGAAAACACGTATAGAAAATTGTGCTTGGCCTTGGTAAATTTTTACCTCATTTTTGGTATATCTTTCACTCAGTATGCACATGGTAATCCTTATTCTTCTTAAAAGTAGGTTAAAGTTAATTGCTTAATATTGCACAAAGTTGGAAGAGTTTAAGCTTTTGATAAAGCATGCGTTTTCGTGTAGGTTAGTTTTTACAAATAATAATTAAATTAACATATTAATCTTTAATTTTTTTCGCACAATAGTGGACCAAATTAGGTGCAACGCAGAAATCAGTACATACTAACACCTGTACACATTACACAAGTAGAGACTTAAAAATGTATTGACTGCCTTGTACCGATTTGGCATATTCTTAAAGTGTTTATACGAACATTTTAGAATCGAAGTACCAGAGTGTCCGTTAGTAATGAGAATAATGTACTGTTAGACCCAGAAGTACTGACTGATTTTGGTACACAAGCGTTGGTACTAACTACTTTAGCTACTCTCGCGAAATACAGCACTGGCGAGATCGAGACGAGAACGCTTTACAAGTTCTTGGCAGAAGGAGCCACTGTATTCCCCAGGGTCTTTCCAGTAATGTAAGTTACTCTTTCTTATGTCACGGGTATTTTAATATGCAGGGTAATTCAAATTATATCCTTAAATTAAAGGGGATATTAACGATTCTTTATTAAGTCCTTTTAAAAAATACTTTCAAATGTAATTCCAATTAAAAAATTCGGAACTTATGGAAAAACGTTGTAGGTTATAAAGCAGTTACAACGTTGTTACATTTTTGCAAAATACTCCGTAGTAGGGGTGTGCGAATATCGTTCGAATTAATATTCGATTCAAAATTCGAATGGAATATTTCGAATTTCCGAATTATTCGAAATTCGACGAATAATTCGAAAAATTTCGAATAATTTGAAAATTTTTGAATAATTCGAAAGTTTTTGAATAGTTCACGAATAATGCGAATTATTAACTAATTATCCAGATATGAATGGATTCTTTATTTTATTCAATTGAGAATTTATAACATTGGGCATCAAAATATTCTACCGACCCCTAATATCCTTTTTGATTAAAAATGAATTATCCGAAGAAGACAATTACTCAATTTTAATTTATATTTATCTCAGTCAGTTACAAAAAATCTAGGGTCTATTATACTAGCAAGAGATCTTTTCAATTTATTCTTGATCTAAGATAAATATTTGAGAAAAAGGATAGTTTTTTAGCTCAAGAATTAAATTTTATGGTTTAAATAAAATGTATATTATTTGTCAAATGTATATTTAAATATCAAACATAACAAATCCTAAATTCAATATCCTCGAAAATTCGCGATTACTACAATAATTCGTAATAATTCCAAAAATAATCAATTATTCGAAATTTTCGATCGAATATTGATATTCGATTCGATTCGAATAATTCGTAGTTCGAATTATTCGCACATCCCTAATCCGTAGCCTTATAAATGAATACATTGTGTGAAGTTATGCCTGACGGCATAACTTTAAAAGAACGGTATAACTATTGATGATCGCGTTGCTTTGTTTTAAAGCTCAAATAATACATATTATACAAGGTGTCCACTAACTCAACGGACAAACTTTGGGGGTTGACTCTACAATTAACTCTAAAAGGCTTAGTTTTTGAATTACGAAGTGTTAAATTTTTTTTTTAGAATATTGTTTTTATAATAACCAATTCAGATATTTTTAAAGGATTTGGGGGACGCCCCTTTGCAATAGAAGACATTTTTTGGCATATAAGGACAAGTGTCCTTCATGTTGGAGTTTAAGATAAATATGTTTTAAGAGAAAAATGGTACATAATATATTTTTTTAATACCCATTTAGTAAAGAACAGATTCGATCTTTTGACTTTTTTTCTGCACGGGTTTCGCGTAAATAAATAAAAACCATTTCTATGCTTGGTCATTTCGTATCGCTTTATTTAACTTCTGCATGCTTAGATTTTTTAAAATTTATTTACGGGTAAACCGTAGATCAAATAAAAAAAACAATAGATCAAATTTGTTCCAAACTAAGTGAGAAAATTAAAAATGTTTTTATTTTAGACCATGGTACCATTTTTTCCTTAAAAATATTTACCTTAAACCCCTTATGGACGACACGGGTATTTTTTTTGTATGTCAAAAAATGTCTCCTGATGCATAGGAGACGTCCCTCAAATTTTTAAAAATATCTGAATGGGTATAAAATTCTAAATAAACATTTTTTAAAAATAATTAACACCCTGTAGTTCAAAAACTAAGACGCTTAGGGCATATTTTGTCCATTTGCATTTTTTTCTTCTAATTTTCGTTATAGAATCACCCCTTAAAGTTTGTCGGTTGAGTTACTGGACACCCTGTATAGATGTTTTGATCCTCTTGAAAAGTTCGAGCCGACTCTTTATGTTGCCGCCACACATTGGGCGAAGTTGTGGCCAAACTATTTGTAGAAACATTTGGCAAACTATTTGTAAGCAAGCGGACCCGAGAAAAGTTGGGCAAATCAAGGCGATTGCCGACGAACTACCCGTCCATACAATGGTTGTTTGCCAAAGTTTGTCGTAGTTGGCCCAATGTCTGGCGGCGGCATTAAATAATTAATAAGTTTGCCTAAAGAAAGTATTTGTTTTAGATATAATTTGTTGGACCAAAATTTAAAAAGTATAGTAACTGGAAATCATGATTTGGAAACTTTAAGTGCTGTGAGGACTATTATTCAGACAATGATAACGTGTGAGGGCACTAGTCAAGAAAATATTCATTATTTGCAAAATTGCGGTTTTGCTGGGCTGTGGAGGTTTGCGGGGTCTTTCTTAAAGGTTAAGCAGGTAAGCTTCTCGTAGGTTAAAATTATTTATCTGATATTCTAATAAGAAAAATGGTAAAACTAATACAAGCTTAGCGGCATTTTAGACCACTGTTTTAAAATGGGACACACCTAAATAATTCCAAAAATCCACATAACAAATAACTTCGTATCTGAATTTTTTTGTTACTTTTTTACCAGAGTGATTGACACTGGCAAATTATCATAGACCTCCTGTTTCCTACTGACAAAACTCCTACCTGGACAAAATCAACATGATTGTATGCACATCAAAGGCTGAAGTTTGGCTTGGCTTACCCCTGAATTAGTCTTGTTGAATATCATTTGAGAAAAATATTTTTCTTGTTATGTTTATTTAATTTTTTTGCATTTTATTATTTTTGTTCCTGACATTTTTTTGTTGTAAATGTCATTTACGAAATTGCCGTGCAACAAACCCCTAAACTATCAAAATATTTTGCCGCCAAAATGTTCTCTTTTATAATGTTTTTTTTTTTCACTTTGACAACCTGTGTCTTCCTCATTATCAAGTTTTAAATGTATTTTGCCATAAGAATTTTTTGGTTTCTTTGTGTACCATTAGTTAGTTGACACCCTATATATCAAAAAATTATGTTTTAATATGCTGCTAAAAATAGATAAATTATTTTATGATGGACATAAAAATCACATCCTTTAAATAAAATATATCAGGAATATATTGTAAATTATTCTTTGTGTTACTTGCCAGACATGCGAGGGACCGCTTCGGTCCACGTACTAAGGTATAGATATACGCATTAACCGAATGCATCTATCTACCTCTTACGAATTTCCAGAATACCTAAGAAAGGAAACTTAAAAACTGTTTTACAAGATAAAATTACCTAACTACTTAATTTCTGGGAAATCTTAAACGTTGCCTTAAGTTAATTTCTTTGAGAATTTTTTAAATGTTGCGTTAATTTTCTATTTGCTATAAAATAAAAACCGACTTAAATGGTTCTGAGATCAATGACGCGAGAAAGGGCATATAACGTAAAAACTTCTCGCAAGATCAGTTATCGTCAGTATAATTCGCAAAGTGCGTAACTCCATTTTTAGAAATTTAACAGAAGCATATTTTAACGCAGAATTTTACAGATGTATACAGCATATAGTAAAAAAATACTTTATATGGAAAAAGTTATTAAAAATTTATTGTTTGGGTTAATAAATTAAAGTTTGACATCCGATACAACTAAACACAGTTGCACAGTTTTTAATAATGATCCAAAGTCGGCCTATATAGGGTCGCGACATTCGGCCATATTACTTTGACGTGTGATGACGTCACATTCTTCCCATTTTTCGGCCATGTTGTTCATAGCGCCGAAGATATACAGTTTATTGTATTATTAGAACAACTGTTTACACAACAGTTTTTAATTATTATTAAGTTGTAAATTATGCGCAATCAATATTTTACATGCTTTTAATGAATTACCTTGACTGACACATTTAAATAATAGCATGTAAGATATTTGATCGGTCTGTGAGCGTACTGAGACCTAAGCTTCTACTGTTCTTGACCTTTAAGAAATATGCAATTTAAAAATATTAACTATGTACGTTGTCAAATATAATTTAGTAAATAAAACTTACAAGTACCCAATCAGCTGTCTTTTTAAAATCTTCCACTTGCTACTGTGGCGCCACCTTTAATTTGTTCCCCTTCCGATGGACACTTTTAATTCATTCCGATGGTACTCCTTCCTTCTACCCTCCAGACTGGGTAAAGTTACTGTTATTTCTTTAGCTGATGATCAATCCAGTGGCCTCTAGAATTTATGCTTTTCATTTTGCGTTTTTATATTTGCTGAAAGATGCGTCCCAAATATTTTTTATTTAAAGAGGAAACAATTGCACCTAAATAATAATAAAAGAGTGTTGTGTAAACTGTTGTAATAATTCAATAAACTGTTTCTTTGACAGTGGTGTTGACACTTATAACATTTAATAGTGTGGCCGAAAAGATACCAGGTGATGTAAACAAAAATGGCCCCCAATATGGCGGCTATGACTAATGGTACATCATAAAAATCGAATCCGATTGGACGGATCGCATTGAACCTAATACTGTACCCTTTGTCCTAGAATTTATCGGATGCAGATAATCCGGTTCTAAATTCTTTTAAATTTGACAAATAAAGGTATATACAATGACAAAGAGAGCAAACAAATAAAAATAAACTTCTAACCTTACTTTTATAGTATTTTTTTAATTAATTTAATTTAATTTCAAAAAATTTGAGAAAATAATAACGCAAACCACTAAAAATCACTGTTACAATATTTTAGCAAATATTTAAGCCTATTTTATTTCTCATTATTTCGTTTCTACACTTATCAGCTGTTTTACTTAGTCGTCATTCTTTAAACCTCTTCCAAAACCGTGAATATCGTACAAATATAACCTCCGGACTGAACTCGATTCAAATCGCTTGAAAAACAGGATTGACTTATGGCGTTCAATCCAATCCCTTCCTTAATCTAAAACGTGTATATCTCAATTTTTGTCGGATTAAGTTTTAGCCGATCGGTTGAATCGGATTCACTATAACGATGTACCCTTAGTCTAATTCGCTAGGAAGGGCATTTAGCAGGGAAAAAATTATCAATGCTGAGTAAAGTCACAATATTTCCTTAGCGGATGATTGATCTAGTGACATCTAGAGTTTGTGCTTTTCATTTTGCATTGTTTTGAAAGTTATATTTGTTGAAATGTGTTCCCAAATATTTTTTTATTTAAAGTTAAAGAAGTTGCAACTAAATAATGATAAAAAAGTGTTGGAAAAACATTTCTTTAAATGGTCCTATGAACTCTAAATCTATCATCTCTCACTCTCTCCCTCTCTCCTCTCTCTCTCTGGTATCTATTTTTTTTAAATTTTAAATACATTTTTGAAAAAGGTTTTCTTAGTTTACTTTTTAGAATATTTGCAATTCGTATGGGACATTGATATTATGCGCTTTGTATGTTACATATAAAATTACACTGTACCCTGGGACCTGGACCAAAGCAGTTTTTTTTGCATAACGAGTAACTCAAAGATTATTTTGTAATAAGTAATTTTACCACAATGTAAAAGGTTTATGTAGTTTTATCAAACTAACGCATTTTTTGGATTTTAGGGTGAAACTCAAAATATGGATGGACATAGTGAACTGTTTAGAGATTGTTTAATGCAAATGGTAGAGATTTATATGCCAACTGAAGACGGTGCAGGAGATATTGGTGAGCCGGTTGGGACGTTTCCTTCTATATTAAGTGTTAATGATTCGAATACGAATCTTTCAAATTCAAGTTTGGTGTTATCACCAACGGATAAAGATGGCGGGAGTTTTGAAAGAGATGAAGATAATGGAACGGGGGAAGTCAAACTTCTCTGGATAAGGTTTTTCTAGTAAACTGTGAAAAGTTACAAAACGCTTTTAAGTAAATTGTTAGAAAAATACCGTCATTTTACTGTACATTGTGTTCACTTTTTATTTATGTAAATTTAATATTAAAGACTGCTAATTATTTCTTTACTTTTAGATTAAGTTTTAGTGTGCTTTGGAAAATGGCGTGCGTTTTTCTGACAATTTAAAAAATATTTATATTCTAAACTAAAGGATATGTGAAACTACAATGTACAAATTTATTACTGTTGTTCATTTTTTAATTTTTGCATTATTATCTCAGTATTTATTTTTTAGAACGAAATGTTTTCTAGTTAAATACATATTATTAGAACATCCACTCCAAATTGACCAAGTGAATAATAACTCATTCCGATTTAAAAACTTCTAATTTTCGATTTTTCCATTAATAATAATACCCATTTAAAGTTCGACATATACAAATCATTTTTAGATTTTTGGCCTTTTACCACTTTGTTGACATTGAATATACAAGTAAATTATTAATTTCTTAGGCAAGTTAATAATAAATAATTCCCTAATAAATAGCATCTTACCTTTTTAAATATCGTACCGCCAACATTTTTTACTTTTAGAATTTAAAGGGAAATAAATAATATATTTTTATTGCAAATAAGTATTTTAACGGTAGGTAAATAAAGCTCTAAATTACCCAGTTAGGCAGACCGACGATGGGATCAGTCTGGGCGTCTATGATAACCTTTACTATTTGCAGATAAATTAAAGTAAAAAATGGCGCATGTGCGATATTTTTTTATTTATTTAGCAAATACCAAACGGATGTTGTGCTATGTCGATTGAGCTATACTAATAATATTCTTAATAAAGCCAAAACCATTTCACATATCCCATTTTTTCCCATTTCTCTATATTAATGTACAAAATATAATGCTAGTTCGAAAAGGGTGGCCATAGTTCCTTAGATGAAAAATTAAATATATCGGCCTTGCATTAAAGAACTTCATGGGGTCAATAATATTTATTGGTGTGTAAGAAAAGCTTTTATTTGACGTATTTTTTCTGAATCATTGCTAGGATAAATTAACTCATAAATTTTGTTAATGTGTCTGCAATGAAATCCCATTATAAAATTAAATGATAATCATCAACTTTTATTATAAGTAAATAATTCATAAACGTCTAAATCTGTTCCAATCATTTTCACCATCTTTATTCTTCTCACACTTATAATCGTAGATGAAAACTTTTATATTTTAGTAATTTTTAATTCAAAGATTTTAAAAATACCGACGTGGAAAAAATTGACCTTTGGGGGGGATAATGTTAATTTGTTCTTAAAAAGTTCATTTTTATGATTTATTTTTTAAACTTTATTACATATGTATTAAAATATAACACAAGAAGAATATTGTGTACAATTTTTGTTAAAAAATTCCTAAAAATATTGCAATGGCAGCATTTTTCCCTTTTTGGAAACACTTTGAAGTAAAAAAGAGTTTATTGTTGCGTATTTGTTTTTATAAAAATTAAAAATGTTGGCAAATTCAATTGGCAGTGTCACCTCATAAATTATGTAAAAAAATAGTGTTAATTTTTTAAAGGGTCTGTGCTGTACTTAAAGTTATGACGGACACGGATTTTAAAATGTGAGTAATGAAAAAAGTAATTTAAAGTTATGAGCACTAAAAAATTTGGAATAAAATGTTCATGAGAGTCATGGATAAGGCGTGGTTACCTAAACCGCTGTATCTTGGTTAATTTTGCTTCGATTCATGTTGACTTGTTTTCCATTGACAATATTAAATGCCAAAAACAGGTGGTTTAAACACCTTATTCCCCCCTTCCCCCATTAAGCAAGTTTATATATTGCTGCAAAACAAAGTAAAAAATAAAATACAACTAACATATTTCTGACACAATATTTCATTTTTTGCGTATTATCATGCCTACTTGTTTGTATAAAAAATAAAAACTATGAAGTTTGTTGGTTTTATTTCGTACTGTTAAGTTAATAAAATGGACAAAATTTTCTGTTTTCTATATAAATGGCTCAAGATAAAAAAATGTTTTTTTGTCAGATTAATAAGGATGTATCGTGCAGAATTAAAATTTACAAAAATAAAAGTTTTCTTTAAAAGATTATTGTGAGGACGCTAAGGGTGATTGGGATTGATATAACATTTTCACCATACCACAGAGAATATAATTCTCATCAGATATAGATCAACGGACCTTATCGAATTTGTATCCGTTATTTCAATTTCTTAATATTAAGGTTGAATCATTTTTAATTTAACACTCTGTATACCTTTGTAGATATATAAAAACGCATTCGGTATCAGTATTTATAATAATCCCCAACATCGGTCAAACAGTCTTAGTGTATTTAACTCCACTAAACACAAAGAACTTTAAAATTAATTATCAATGTAAGCGCAACAAAAACCTTCTTAAATTAAGTGAGATTTTTACACTTAATTTGCACAAATTTGGTTTAAAAGCTAAAGTTCGGAACAATTCAAATCAATGATTGTTAAGCGAAAAGTAAAAAAGCGATTAGCTAATATGTTCTTCATGCAAATGTGACAGCATTACGCAAAAGAACATTCATTACACTCTTCCTTCTCAATTAGGTAACGACGATTTTAAGTAATTCTTAGTATTTTTAATTGCCCGTATAAAAACATGTATACCGGATGACAACGAAATTACCATCCATCATTTTATTTCTATCAGTAAAAACTTGTATTTTATAAGATTTAAATTTTAAAAGTAATTTTTAAAATAAAACCCCTTCTATATCCATAACCCATCTTTTATGGTTTTAGAGAATAAGAACAACAAACAATGAATATCACAAAAATTTAAAATTAATAAATTCATTGTTTTAAAACTCTACTTTTAAAGGCATTATAAAGCTACTATCTGGTTAACCGGAAGTGCTGTCAAATTTAAACTTTAAATATGATAACCGTAATAGTTTGAATAAAACACCCTATATATTTTTTAAGATTTAAATTTTACAAGTTATTTTTGATATAAAACCTATGATATATCCATAACTAATCTATTTTTGGTTTTAGATAAAATAGCGTTTTATATTGTCCAACAATAAACAGTTTCATGGATATTATGCCGTCGTTTGGACCTTTTAAGATCGGTTATGGATGTACTAAAGGTTTAGTGTCAGGAATACCTTGTAGAATTTAAATCCTAAAAATATACAGGGTGCTCTATTTAACATAAAACGGAAGTAATGCGCAAAATTGACATATCGTAACACAGTATAACATCCTAAAATTTGAGGTATACGTTTTCACTGAAAGAAATAAAAGGCTGGGTGCTAATTTTGTTGTCACCCGGTATACAGAAGCAAAAGAAAGCCATAACTGAGTTTAGATAAACAGTCACACACTCAGAGTCCCCTTTATCCCTGCCTTTTAAGCAATAATTTTGTGTATAGTATGGCTTCAAAGAAAACTATGTATCAAATATTTTACCTTTATGCTATTTACCGGGAGACTTTTAATGTAGTATTAAAAGATAAAACTTAACATATGCCATAAGGAGAGCTAGTAAGGCAGTCCATTAAAATTTGTAGTTAATGAATGCAGCTTTCTATTTCATGGAAATCGTACTTGTTATTTAAAATCCTAACAGAGCGGTTTCAGGAGCCTAGCCATCATCGGTGCTATTCGTCGAATAAGAAGTTCATCATTAAACATACTATATCAAAATTATAAAACATTAAACCGTATGACTTTTTTATAGTTTTTATAGTAAAGGTTACAACCTCTTGATTAATTAATAATTTGTTGTTAAATCCAAAAAGAACTTTTAAAAGAATTCTATTGTGTAAAATTTACTGTTACCAATACATCCTACAAAGAATTATTGCATATGCTGGATTTCTGCAAAGATGCTTTAATTTAAATTGCCGTATCTTTTATAATAATTAAGTGATTAAGACATTTAAGAAAAAATGGAAAGAGGAAGCTATAGCTTTATTGTAACCGTTGTTATTTACTGTTACCAATACATCCTGCAGGGTGATGAAAAAATTTTGAGAAAAAATTGATAATTTCTAATTGCCCTGTATAATGTGCTGTTAAAAGGGAGGAATCTTATTTGTGAATAAATTATACCCTTACTTATTTCTGATATTTTATAATCACAAGTTTGACTACTCCCTTTCAACAGCACATCATACAGGGCGATTAAAAATTAATCAAAAATATGCGTTAATTTTTTAAGGAGTGTATTTAATAATAAATTATTATAATACACCCACCTATATTGGACTCTTCTGCCTGACGAATAACACACATGCTGATTACTAAAAGCGCACTGCTAAGATTTAAGATAATCAAAATTTGCCTAAAATACAGATTTCCTTTATTTAATATACAAGGTGTCCGGAAAGTCGATAATACTGAAAGGGCTGATGAAACAACCCATAATCATTTAGAAAACAAAATTACCTTAGTAAAAAATCGATAGTTTTTGAGATATTAGCACTTGAAATTCGTAAAAATCGTTCTCTTGGATCAGAATTCATATTTTTTAATGAGAGGACTCTACGCTTGCCATTTGGCACCACTGTTCAAAAATATCGTGTATATTTAATTGTTGTAAATCATCATTAGGTGACTATATTGGAGGCAGTTTTTTTTATAACAAATACTTCATGTTTTACCTTACATTTAATATACTTTTACTTTTTTCATCAGGTGTGTCCTTGAATGCATTATAGTCTTAAAGTCATAAAGGAATTCCGTCACAAAAGATCCAAAGCAGATAATATCTCGTTTGTTTTATATACCTGAAATAAGTCTCTTAGGTTTGTTGGCAAATTCAGGATCATTGGTCTTCAGATGTCCAAAAACTTTGGATACATTTCGGCATAATGCGCTCCTCAAGAAACTTCCTTCCTGTGGTCTTCCACCTGAACTGTGTTCTTGGCTTTCCTGTTTTCTGTCTTATCAACGTATATTAGTTATTTTGAATGAGCACTATTTTAGATTTACCATAACCATTTAGTTATGCAAATATTTCCATTTTCATTTGTCTAAAAATTGCTTAGGGAAATATAATCAAATGCTAATTGACTAGTCAAACAGCATTTGCCTAGGCAATTAGCATTTGAATATGAAAATACACTATTTGTTCAGGCAGAAAGCATTTGCCTACACAGAAGACATTTTCCTAAAATTACCATTTGACTGTGACATATACATAGATAAGAATCATAATTTCTATGTAGAAGGAGACCATTTTAGGTCATGTTATGTAATTAGAAAAAAAGTACGATTTATTCAGAAAAATCCCTAAATATGTTTGTATGCTTTTTTGATATAGCATTCGCATATCTAGAATGACACTATAGATGGTTGGTTTCAGAATACCGTGACAGCCACCGCTTAGTGAACGAGAAAGGTTCTTTGGATTTTCATCTGGCAATAGTAAAGATTGTTGTTAGGGTTGTTTTTCGCACAAACGGGGTGTTCATATGTCATATAGATAGATATCTTACTGCTACTGAGGTACTGCCTAGTCTCTGATAAGGTTTAATAGGGGGCGTAGAGTAGAGATAGTACTGACGATTATGTTTCCTATGCATTTTGCTGCCGCGCGTTTTAAAGCATCTTTGGGTAATGAAGCATCACATTCAACTCCCCATCTGTTGTCTTGGTCTGTACAATTTTTCTCGTCACTGGCATACTGGTAGGAAGATAGTTAATATGCCTGTGGATTAACTGTATACAGTCCTTGGCTAAAAAAAGCTTAGTCACCAGCATTGCTCCATCAGGCATTTGCTAATCACTTGGCACAAACTAAAAAATGAAGTGTTTGTTAATAATCCGTACTTTTTAAGTTA
Organism: Listronotus bonariensis; assembly: GCA_014170235.1. Taxonomy (NCBI): domain Eukaryota; kingdom Metazoa; phylum Arthropoda; class Insecta; order Coleoptera; family Curculionidae; genus Listronotus; species Listronotus bonariensis. Next base: position 305,248 of record JACEGR010000168.1, on the reverse strand, counting down.
GAACAAATTATGTTTTAAATAAAATGGCTTCTATAAATATGTATTTGTTAAATTATAAAAAGCTGGTTTAAATTTAGGTGGTTCGGGTTAGGTCCCTTTATTATATTTAAAGGAATCCACGTTGATTTTTTATCAAATGGTTTTTTTGTCTGTTTTGTAAATCATTTGTCAATTTTGAGATTACGATTCGTTTTGATAAGGAAGTTCCTCGAAAAAACATTGTTCTTACGATTATTTTTAAACCTCGAATACACATACTTTTAAGTGTCCTATACGTAGGATTCTTTTTAATAGGCCTTGCGCCACTAAATTTTAAAATTTAAACTTTTAAAATTTTGCATTTTAACATGCATGCGCAATACCCAAATAGCCAAACCTTTTTGCTCGCAAATTGGTCAAGTAGGGCTTCCTGTATTGTTGTATCTTTTTTCGTTTTATGTCTTAAATAACCAAAGCTTCTATGACTTGGGTCATCTCACGAATCCTGATTCTTTAATTTAAACGTTTAAAAAAAAACGTTTCTTTCCTAAACTTCTTGCAATCAAAGAAGAAACGTCGAGAAATAATTCTATTTCGCCGCGGCTCAAACTCAAGAATCATGATATCGCGCTTAAATTATATTGTCTCTATGATAGAAGTAAATAACAGCGAGAGCAAACACATTTAAAATATTTTTGTATTTACAATTTAATTTTGTAAATTAGTTCAATGATGCTCAAACTCTTAAAATGCTTTTAGAAAAATTTTCGTTTTCTCTTTAAGCAGGTTATTCATTAGGCCTTCACTATGATAACGAGCGTAAGCGTCGAGCGGAAAGTATCAAATCTTTTTATGTTGTCGGTAGTGACTACAATATTTTGTGGTAAACAGCGTCTTAAAACCAGTTTGTATACCTTAAAAACGCTCCGCGGATAATATTTGTTTGTTTCGGGCGGCCAGCAGTGAGGCTTTTTCGCTCAGGAATACTGCAGCCGGCTGATTTAAAAAAATAAACAAGTTCTTTTATTCTCGCATAAAGATCAAAGACAGCGCTCTCACATTTTCTGCTCTACGCAGGCAGCCTACGCTTAATATCGTGCCCGAGACCTTATCGTTTATTATTCCACGAAGATGTCAGTTCAAAAACTCACAATATTCCAATCAGATAAATAGAATATAAGAGGATTGTTATTTATACTGTGTTGAAAAATAAATATGTTTTAAACATTTTTTATTAGTGTGTAGATGTAGTTAAACTAAGATATACAAGCCCTTTAAAGTAAGATTTGAATTCTTGTATAAGACTGTGTTTGTTAATACATACCTATAGGCCTATTTTACAACGATTGAATAAAGGTGATTTAGAATATATGCGGAGTTATTCTATGGCAGGGGTGGCTAACCGGTCGATCGCGACTATTAGTCGAGTCGATCGTAACAGGAGTGAAAAATTTAAATACCTAGAACCAGGGCCGTGTCTACCGGGTGGTGCAAGGCACCAGGGCGCAACGCATGTGAAAATGAAAGGCGGAGAAAGGGCGGACGGTAGTTACGAATGATTGTGGTTTTGAAAAAATGAGATGGGGACCTTTTTTGACAATGGGAGTTCGGACACTGTTAAAAAGTACACAATCGGGATGAGGACGCTTTTTTTTGCTCTTCAAAAATTGTTTTTCGTCGAAATATGAAATTGGTAGATCGTACTCGGTGTCGTCACTGAAAAGTCGATCTCGGGCCTAAACAAGTTGGCCACCCCTGTTCTATGGTATGAATTTACCAAAGAAAAGTGTTAGGTCTCGTATCACTTATTCTGTTTTCTGTGTAGTTAGTTATTACGAATACGCATAGGGTACCATAATTTACATAAACGCACTTTTTAAATATTAGATACACTTCGGAATTAGGAATGATTCATTTGTGCGTGAAAAATGTCTTTGTTGTCATAGGAAAAAAAAGTTTAATCACAAATTGTTGAGGCAGTGAGGACTCGTATTTTAATGTGCTCAATTATAAACATTTTTATTTTTGGGCGTTTATGTTATAAAGTCATTATATATTACCACCTTGATGCATTACTTCACAAAACCTGATGAGTACTTTTACTTTTCATTTTTAATTTTTAAAACTTGATTAATGATATTGATTAAGACATAAATATGTACTACACTTCTTAAAAGATTTATCGCTTATGCTCGATTTCTGCCATAAGATTCAATTCAAAAATGCTTTAATTTAAATGGCCATATCTCTTTTAATATTATGTCATTAAGACAATTAAAGAAAAAAATATTAAGAAAGGGGGAAGCTATAACTATCGTAACCGTTGTTATTTACTGTTACCATCCTACAGAATGATATTTTTTGTAAAAAATTTTTAATCGCCTTGTATAATGTGCTGTTACAAGGAGGAATCTCATTTGTGAATAAATTATACCGTTACTCATTTCTGATATTTTATCACAAATTTGACTACTCCGTTTCAACAGCACATTATACAGGGCGATTAAAAATTAATCGAGCATATGCGATAAGAATTTTTGGAGGAGGGTTTATATTTTAGTCTAACACATTTTATTAAAACCGTAAATGTATTTGTAATTTTTTTCATGTATTTTTTTATTTTTGGGAGCAAAACACACTTATTCGGTGTATGAAAACATAACTAAATATAACTAATTGTATTGTAACTTTGCAAAAAGAACATTTTACAAAATTGAGGGTCAATAAGAAGTATCTATATTTACTAACCTTTTTAAAATGTTTGTTTTTTACGTAGTACTAAGTGAAATTATTCAAATTTACTTTTATCCAATTACATAAACAACGTGTTCAAGATAATGAGGGCCAGTATAGGAATCTTGAAAATGGTAAAAGATACGGAGTCGGTTAAATAAGAACAAAATTAGGGTTTTATGTGCCTATAAAATGCTGTTTGGAAAGTTTTAAAATTCCGAGTATTTCCGAAAATATCCGGAAAAAACCTAAAAATTGAAAATGTGTTGAATTTTTTTCCTCTTATTTAAAATCGGATATTAAAATAATTTGCACTTTTGCATTGCCCCTTTTTCCACTCTATTTAATGCTGGTATTTTATTTTAAATGGGACGTTTCGTTTTCGTGAAACCATAATCAACTTTTTTAATATACAAATTTGAAAGCCAGTTTAAATAGATATTCAGTAATGTATCACACATTGAGGTTTAATCCTAATACGTATTTTTAGAAATTTAATAAAACTTATTAAACTCTACATTTTAAATGAATAAATGACTTTAATAAACAACGCATAATTTAACCAAAACTAAGTTAGATTTTTAAATACAGTCCTGATATTTTAATATCGAAATTTCCAAGATAATTTTATATCGAATTCACACTATGGTTTAACCGTGATACAGGCCTGTATTTCTCAAAATTTAGTAAAATAGTAAGCTCTAACTTAAAAACAACACAAGAACTTAACAGTGCATTAATAATAGTTGAACAACTAATTTAGTGATACAAAAAGAATTTTATACGAAACTTGTTTGAGCTTTTTAGTCAGATGTACTAAATGCAAAGAAGAAGAGCTTTAATAACTTGTAACTAAATATTATTTGTTTTAAATATCAAAAACGCGCAAGCGAAAAATAATTAAATTGGTGGTAAATGATTTGTTTTACTTAACATTGACGATATAATGGTATGCTCCTTTTACCATCTTACCGTCAATGTTAAGTATAACAAATTATCTATCACCAACTTAATTATTTTTTTAAAGCTTTTCTGATATTTTAAACAAATAATAGTTTTAATTTGTTAAAAATGTTTTTGCTTGCAGTTGGACTTACCTGACTAGCAAAAAGCCCTATGAAATTGTTATTGTATCGGTAAATCATTTGTCTATTTATCATTTGTTCACTGTTAAGTTATTGTTTTATTTTTACGTACAGCTTACTATTACTAAATTCTAAAAGATATACAGGTTTGTATCGTGGTTAAACCATAATGTAAATTCTAAATGAAATTTCGATATTAAAATATCAGGACCGTATTTAAAAAAATTACTTACTGATGCTGGGGTTTCGAAACGTCGAATTTCAAATAAAATACCAGCATTGAATAGAGTGGAAAAAGTGGCATTTTAAACGAATAAAATAAATTTTAAATAAGACCATAAAAGAAAAAAACAATTTTTCTTTTTTTTTTTTATCTCCGGAAATACTCGAAATTTTAAAATTTTCTAAACAGCATATGGTTAGGCACATAAAACCTTAATTTTGTTCTCATTTAACCGACCCTGTATCTCTTACCACTTCCAAGATGCCCATACTGCCCCGTCTTATCTTGGACACGTTGTATATTGTAGGTATTGAGCTTTTTTGTAAAGCTCCATCCTTAATATATTTAAAGAGAAGTAAGTCGTTACATTCATACTTACACAATCGTGTATGTAATGAAAATTTTGTCAGTGTTATATATGTATGTGAATAGAAAGTAAGAAACAACCTTACTTAATTTATATAATTGTTTTGAGTAATTGAATGAATGCATGAGATTAGAAAGCTAAAAAGCTTTTACGCCCGTAGTCAACTTATATTCGTGAAAAGATGTACAAACCTTGTCCAGATTTTTAACCGGAACAGTGTACTAATTTTGGAATATAAGCCTTCGGAAAAAACTACTCATAATGATTTCCTTATTACCGACCAAGGCCGTGAAAGCTATTATTGCTAATTGAATAATATATTTGGCATTTCAGTAAGAGATTGAATGAAGTAATTGTATATACAATTTCAGTTTTAAATTGGATGTATGCGCTGTTATTTGTGTGGCCTAATGATATTTCAAATTATTTCATGGAAAAAAGCGCTTCAAATTTGGATGGCAACACTGTTACAATTAAAAAATAAGCTTCGAGATTTTTGTAGCAATAGGTATCTAGATAAAAATTGGTATCTGTCATCAAGTTAACACGCTGACAAAGTCGTCTGTTGTAACACTGTTGCTGTTTAATTTAAATTCGCATTGTTGTACATTTATCGACTTTTTTTATTGGAGAAAATAATTTTTAAATGATATTAAAAATTGCTTTCCAAAAAAACTTCAAATTAGACGTGCGAATTTGGAAATACTTTAAGGGCACAATTTATTAAATATAAGTTATGTGTAGTAAAGACATGTCTAAAAAAATACGCACATGAAATTTTTTTGATGTGAATCGTGATTAAAAGTAGTCTATAACACCAAGCCGATTCTAAACATTTTATAATATTAATAGCTGTTAGAATTAATCTTAAACGTGCTTAGTATACATTATTATGCAATCCTGAAATTCTAAATTTCATCACGGGTAAAAATAATTGTTTTTATATTACATGAAATGATTGTGGATCTGTCGAAATGTCAACGTGTCGAGTTAAGCTTTACTATTGATGTTTAGTTAACAGGTTTTTATTGGAAGTGGCTGAATGTTAATTCTTTAAATTATACAGGGTGTTCCGAGATTAATGCACCAAATTTTAATGGCATGGTCAAAAATAGGCCCTACTTCCCTATATAAATCTATGTCCGGAAACGCTTCCTTTTAGAGATACAGGGTGTTGAATTCCAGAAAAAACATTTTTTGATCATTATTTTTAAATCGCTTGGCGATTTGGTGCATTAATTTCGGAACACCCTGTATAGAGAACAATCGGAACCTATATAGTCAGGGTGCATCATAATATCTTAAAATTATGATTACAGTCGTCAAACGTCATTTAATAGTTAAAAGTTTTCTAATTTAATGTCACATTTGTGACAATTTTTTTGCTCATTTGTCAGATATGCAACGAGGGATCGTTTCTGTCTTTGTCCCACAGTATAGACCTCATTAATAGAGTACACCGAGTCCATTGACCGTAACGAACTCGGATATAACCGAATAAGAAAACTCAAAAACCCCATTAAAAATAAAAAACAATCATCAAGTTTTTGGTATCAAGTCTACGCTATTATGACTTTATTTTACAAATGACATTAAGTCATAAATTTTTATGAGCAGATTATCAAAAAATAAAAAAAGAAAAGTAGAACTTCCGTAAATAAGAAAATAATCCTAAAATGATTTTAATTAGGGTAAAGTTAAAGTTTAAATTACATGCAAAATTACGTTTTCATAATTTATATTTATGACTTTATATCAAAATGTTCTGAGTTGGTAAGTTGTTTAAAACTTAACATTCAGTCCATAATCCAAAAACATACCTGTGATTTCATATCGCCCGTTTAAAGGTAAAAGTCAGTACATTTTTTAAAGAAATTGTTGAACTTTTTAAGTTATTTATAGTAAAAGTTTTTTTGTAAAAATAATTTATTAGTTACATTTGACATCTGTAAATCTTTATTAAAATATTACACATAAAAAGTAGGGTTTATCTTACTTTTTCATCACAACTTTTTTTTATAAAGTTGTTATTTCCTGAACCATTAAAAAAATCACTTAGTGAGTTTTACCTTTAAACCGACGATATATCGGGTGACACCCCCCACCCATTTTTTTTGTTTTTAGGAAAGACTAATAAAAATTTTATAATATTATTACAACATAAATTGACATTTTTTGGTATTATCACAACCTCAAAATCACTTTCGATTTAACCGAAAGTACCATCAACTTTTTATTTTAAATGAAAGTGTCTATTTCTTTTCCTATATTCATTTCTCTATAAAATTCTCTCTTAATGATATATCATACTGGGTGTTTGTTTTAAAATGGCGCCTTGAAAATAGTTTTAAAGAAGATCAGTACCGCCAGAATTTCTGCTTTGAATAACGTTTTTGGCTAAGTAGGCTGTGAAAATTTAAAAAAATGGCCTATTTTACTTTCACAGGTATTATCACATTTCATGTTCTTTAATAATTCACTTACATTTCGTAATTTCAGTTTTTAATATAATTGCTTAGAGACAATTCAAAATTTTTTAAACATTTTAAATGAAAACACCCCTATTTTATTTTATTTTTTAATTCTACAACAAAAATCCCTTTTAAATGACGTGTCACAACATATTGTTTATTTTTAAGATGGCGGCAATAGATCATTTATTTATTATGAATTAGGATGTCGTAAATAAATGACCTATGGCCGCCATCTTAAAAATAAACAATATATTGTGTTATGTCACTGGAAGGGATTTTAGTGCAGAGTTTAAAAAATAAAATAAAATAAGAGTATTTTCATTTTAAATGTTTAAAAAATTTCGAATTGCCTTTTATTAATTACATTAAAAAGTAAAATTTCGAAATAAATGTAACTTATTAAAGAAAATTAAATTTAATAATACCTGTAAAAGTAAACTTGGTCATTCTTTTATTTCCACAGCCTACTTAGCAAAAAAAATATTCAAAGCAGAAATAATGGCGGTAATTTTCTTTAAAAGTATTTTATGAGTGTCATTTAAAAAAGACAACCTGTATAATATATCAGTAAAAGAAGAATTCTATAGAAAATACAAATGCAGAAAAAAATTAAGCACTTTTATTTAAAATAAGAAAGTTGATGGTACTTCCGGTTAAACCGGAAGTGATTTTGAGGTTGTGATAATGTTAAAAATGTCAATTAATGCTATAATAATACTATAAAATTTTTAATAATCTTTAAAAACAAAACCAAAAATTGGGGGTAACAGCATCCTATGTCACCCGTTATACTGTTCATCCCAAGGGCCATTTATTTACAGACAAATAATGGTTATTTCTTTTTGTCAAACATAGTAAAAATGTATATCGTTTACACTAAATGGCAGAAATTTTTTAATACGCTTTTTAAAGTATGATAGACTGTGATAAATCTAGATGTATAGCTGTACAATTATTTTTAAATAAAAATGTTTATTTTTAGCCAAACCGTATGTGCTTTTGCAAATTCTAAATAAAATGTCTGCTTGACGGCTTGTTTATTAAAATAAGCTTCCTAGTAAAAATTCTGTTGCTAGCAAGCAATAATTTGGCAGAAATAATATAGAAGTATATAATTAATGATGAATTTTCCCCTTGTCCCCTCGTTAATTTTAAATAGGCAGGAATTATATAGTACATACTACTATACTCCAACTAACATTATTTAATCTAACGTCCACTTTTGAAATTAGATTTAGTATTGGTGTCACAACAAAGTCCTCTAAGCGAACTATGGCCTCTTCTTCAGTTTTTAAAAATCTATTTGTTACAGTAACATTTTTAAACTCTTGACGTTTTCAAAAATCTACTTGTTTAGCGAAAGGGAGAGTTATATGTACATATATTTTTTTAAATTTGATTTTAAGCTCGTATCCATGACATTTTAAAGCTAGTCAGTACTACTATTGTAAAGAATTGATTCGATTAATATACGTATATGCCAATCAAATTATCGTTGTTTTACACTAAATCAGGCTAGTTTTTGTATTATGTTACTAACCTAGCTGCACTGTATACGTAATGTTCGAAATTAGATCATAATAACAAACAATATAAGTTTTCTATTCAAACCTTGACATTTTAGTGGAAAATTTGCAAATAAAATTCTTCAAGCGAGAAAATTAAGAAAAATAAATAACATTTTAAATATTGCCTATTAAGGCTACCATTTTTTTTAAATCAATATTTCTTTATCAAAAAATGTAAGCTCTTTTAAAGCCACCACTAACAACGTCTGTAAACTGTTACTTTTACCCCCTAAATTAATAAGGGTCTTAATCTTTAATATTTTATTTTAAAAGACAAAGTTATGAGTTAGTAATTCACATTAAATACGGGGTAATTCTTAACCTAAACTCATAAACTGGGAAATTATTGCTAAGTACTAACAATGACTAATAGGTAATGGAAAAAATAGTAAAATTTTAAGTTAGGGAGATAATCAATCGCTAAATTATTTTAAAAAATTTAAAAAATAGTATTTTGAAGACAAACAATACCTTATATCGGAAAACAAGGTATTTACCTATTTTTTGTGTCGCAACAACCAAAACTAATAGTAGAGTGCTACCAGGCATACTACACATCGTTATAACTTGTTTATTGGTTTAGTTTTAAAAAATCAGCTGATCATTTTCTAACAGTTTAAGATCTTTTTTAAATATTTGTTATTTGTGCTTAGAACAAGCTTTTGGCCAAAATTTTACAATGGTAAAAACTATTTTAATTAATAGTGAAATACGTCACCAACCCGGGAAAATTAAAGTTTTAACAAAATTGTCTATAGTTTTTTTGTAAATAATTTTAAAGGTGATTAAAATTTATTCCACAATTTGCGAGTTCAACCAACTTCACTATGTTGCCACTGCTTATGTGAAAAGCGTCACGTTAAATAAATATGCCAACAAAGGAAAAGCAATAGAAAAAGGATGTCGTAGCTTGTATTTTTGTGACGTAGGCACACTTCATCTACGTCATCGGTCTATGCGGGGCTTTAAATAATTTCACGAGCATTTCCACAAAAATGTAAATTTTGGCATTATTATAAAAAAATTGCAATTTCCCAAAAAATTTGAAGAAAAGAAATAAAATTCCATCTATCTAAATCAAAAATTTGTTACCTAAGGTGTACATGGCTAAGGGCCTATTCACTTTTTCGTTTTATTTAAAATAATTGATTATCCTCCTAAGTAAAAATATTTTACTAACTTTTTGTTTTATTATAAGTCATATTTTTGTCTATGGAAATAATTTTCCAAGTTATGCGTATAGGTTAGAAATCACCCTGTATATCTTAACAAATAACTTGTAGGTTTACCGATAATTTATTGGCATACATATCAGGAAAATACTTTTTCTGCAAATTTTATCTAGGTTATAGTTTAAGAAGGTAAAAATCTCAACTTTTGATGTTTCGAGATACTTATATTACTGCTAAAATTTCTTAGATCCTTTGAAAAGCAAATTTATTTTACTCTAGCTAATACTGTATATGTAGGGCTCTCAACTAACATCTCTCAATTAATATCAAATTGATCGGTCTAGAAATTAAAAACTTTTAAAATTATAATATTGGCACACAACCTTTTGAAGAACAAAAGTAAACGGAATTATTTACTAAAATATCTTACATTAGTAGTTTTAAAAATATTTCCCGGTCATAGACTAAGAGTAAATTTTTCTATTAGTTGAGGGATGTTTGCGGTTTAACCGGTACAAGTATACGGAGTTGACCAACAAGATGTCTATAAGACCCAAAATGTCGAGGATATAAAAGAAGTTGTTTAAGAGAGTTATAAAATTTTAAAAATATACATATATTACATTATAATTTGTATTTAAAGACACTAAAAACATTTCCCTTTTAAGTCCAGTAGATATTTTTAGTGTAGGTGTAAAAATTTTGCGACCAGAAGCAGTCTTATTTAAAAAATAAGGCATGAATGTACAAGTGTCTATCCTAATAAAAGAGTATATATCTGTTAAGTGCGCATTTTGATTTTGACGCAAGTAAAAAAATATATTTAAAATGTTGTTTTTTTTTAAATTATAACAAATTTTGGTACCTTACTTTTGGCTTTCTTTAACGTCAGTCCTCATATTTTTGTTTTAATTGGGTTTTTAAAAGACGAACATCTTGTTGATACACCTTGTATAAGTCTAAGTGAAAAAAATTTGAGCAGCTATTATTTAAGTATTAGATTTGCAGAAATTTAAAGTTGATATATATATAATAAATGAGGGTAAATATTGTTTGCTTTAAAAATATTTTGTATGTAAATATTGTTGAAAACAAAAGTGTGATATAACTAAGTAGGGTAATTTTATTTTTTCATATCCTCAGGGTATCCACACTAAACGAAATTAAATGCTTTAATTTTAACATGTTCTTAGCTGTACATTTTGTTACCGTTTTTATTTGTCGATATTCTTATGACATGTATGTCATACGTCTCTCCTAATCGTGATTGTTATAAAATAAATGTTTTTCAGATTTCCTAGTTTATATTTAAAATTGTCTTTTAAGCTCACTTCGATTGTTTATCTATATGTAAAATTCTATTTGTGATAGATTTATTGCAATGTATAAATGAAAAGTGTATGTTTCTTAAGAATATGAACATGTTTGTATCTATGATATTACAAGTATATACATTGGAAAGTCCAACCTTTTTTTTTTTTATTGGAGTAGGCGTGGACAAGTATTGGTATCTCTGTTGGAGTTTTAAGTTAGGCTGTGTTTATGTCGGAGAGGTTTTGAGCGACAAAGCATCCTTATGTTACTGTACCATAAAGGTGATTTTGTTGAGCCGCGCCGCTAACCCCGTTCCTCGTCGCTCCGACACAAACACACCCTTAGAAATAAGGTAATAACGGATTTATTCATTTTTACGTAGAATGCAGTGGCGTAATGAGTTTTGTCCTTAATATTATTGCTTTGGAAATATTGACTAATTTCAGATTTTTTTATATAGGACACCCTGTATGTTGGTCCAAAAATAAATTTGTATTTTCACAAGTTTTTTAAAAATATATAATACCTTGGGAATATTTTAAGAAACGACACAATTTGCAATTCTCATAATTCTCACCGTATTTCCGGGCTAACACACTGAGGTCGAACTGACAGATATACCTAAGGATAAAACAGATTAAGATTGTTGAAATTCAAGACTAACCTAGTCAAGTTGCTAGACTGGGGAATAATTGAGTTCCTAGAAGTGAGCTCATTACATAGTCAAAACCTAACATCACAAATTTTATTAAGCATTCCTCATACGGTCAATATATTATAACATTTTTTAATTCCTTAATTAAACCTGAGACTAATAGAGGAAAGTGACCAAATATGGAATAGTATCCCTAATATGGAATACCGGCATTTCTCTTAAACGAAAACTCACACACGCAATTGGAGAGGTTTGTCTCTTTTTTTTATGCCCATTTGAGTAGAAGAGGTAAAATACCAATAGTGCAAGCCCTTTTGTCGCTGTAGTAAAGTTTTGTTCTATCGCTTTCTCATAACATTTTAAGGTATTTTAAAAATACGTATTTTTTGTATAAATAGTGCACGAAATACTGTTTTTATAACTTCTAGAGATAGTTAAGATATTCTGTTGTAGGTTTTAACGGTATTTGATTTTATTACCTTCTTAAATAAAAAAATATAAAAGTTAGTTTAAAGTGGTTGGAAAATCCAAATATGGACAGATCATAATACCCAAATATGGACTATTCCATAATTGGGTTCTTTAATCACTTAAAAAGCTTCTGATAGAGCAAGAAAAGAATCAGAAGACAAAAATCAAGTCAAAAAAGGGCTGTGTCTCGCTCATCTTCGGCCTGTGAGGGATTTATGTCTTTTTTATAGGTACTTCTATGGCTTCTGCTCTGGGAAATTGTCCATTATTCCTCTACTTACGGCATTTCCCAATAGGGAAACTCGTGGTGCCGCACGTATGCATCCCTATACAGTCCAACTGGACAGACCCCGAACTAACCACTTTGTTCGTTCTTTTATCCCTAGTGTATTTAGATGGTGGAATCTGCTACCCGCGGAGGTATTTCCTTCCCCCTCGTATTTAAGTCCCGTGTCAACTTCGCTTAAGACAACCATAGCGTTGGTGTGGGCTCTGGGCACAATAATACTCTAAATATCCCTTACATGTAATTACATTTATTTGTGTTTGGTAAGTACCAATAAATAAATAAATAATTGCCCAGGATCCAGAGTCTGACGCCCGGATCTGTGATTTTTTAAAATTATTTTTGTTGCTTTCTATGTTATACCAAAGTTTCCAAAGAGTTTCTTGTTAACTAAGTTTTACTTTTAATGGTGTTTATAGTATTCCATATTTGGGTATCTATTCCATATTTAGCTACCCTTATCATTTTTTAGTTTTTTTTTTTTAATGTTTATTAAAATTGATGAATGTAACTTAAAATTTTTACAAAATAAAGGACAAATATGATTGTTATTAATTACTACAAAAAGTTTTTTATTTATAATGTTTATGCAAATTATGTGTAAAAAACAAAATGGTATTCCATATTTCGTTACATTCCTCTACACACTTTATAAATCCACTTAAAAATTGTATCGATTCTTTCTTTTGTGCATTCAATGATAAAATCAGACCGTGCAGGTATAAAATAATTTAACAGGGTCGGACTGAGTCATTTATTACAATAGACGAGTTTTAAAGCAAAGGTAGTTCAGAAAATCCCGACTTTATCTGATAAAATTTGGTCCGCAATTCTGCCAAAATATAATCTTATTTATGTAAGTATCTAAGTACGTGTCACGTCACCATCTTCACCATACGTGTCAGGTCGAGCTGAGTGTGTGTGCCGGGCATTATTCTTGGATTCTCACTCTAAATTTGGCAGTCGCCATGCAAACAAACCAGTCGGACCAGTTCTTCTAAATAATTTGTGTTGTAGTTTTTATGTTGTAAATTTTTAAAGGTTTTTCTGAAAAGCTTATTATTTTTGTCATTTTAATCTAGGTAGGTAGCACTTTTTGAGCAAAATTTTAAGGTAGTAAATAGCTGTTATTTAATTATTTTTATATTTTTTTATTAGCATTATATATTTTGTTTTTTAGATCAATAAAACACATACAAATTTATTTAATTGGTTAAAAAACTCAATAACTACTACCTAACGTAACAAAAAAATAAACAAATTTATGAGCTTATATACAAATCAAATTTTTGAAAGTCATAACGTAGGCCCTACAATAATCAAATAAATTAATAGAACTGTTTGTACTGATATGTTTGCATAGCCTACTGAAAAATTTTGGATGTAAATTTTAAAAATTGCTAATTTTGTCGTTTTTTATTCCAATAGAGAATAGGGCTATATATTTTAAAAACCTTGTAAAAGGATTCATGAATTTCTGGGAAAATACACAGAATGTCTCATTCAAAAAAAAAAAATAGTCAACATTTTAAAAAACAAGATTTTAGGAAAAAAACTGACTACGCCATTGCATTCTACGTGAAAAATTATGTAACATTAGTTTTTGCCTATTTGCAGTTATTAGTCAAGAAAGGTGCGTGTGGTACCTGAAAATGCAATATTTTAATATCGTTTTGTAGCTCAGAAACTAAGAGGGCTATAACAACTTTTATGGCATTTTTTGTTTCACAAAAAGTTTAGGTCTGCGAAAAACCACAAGGGTCCATCTTTACTAAAAACGAAGATACCCCCGCAATTGCAACCAAAATGGGACACCACTCTTTTAAGGTGAGAGGTAAAGGGTTAAAAAAAACTATTAACGTATTAAACGTGTTTGCTAGGGGGCATACAGAATCGTCGCCCGGTAAAGACATGCGCGATAAGCAAGACCTTATCAAATATAAACATAAGGAACAAATTCGTTTTCCAAGGTCAAGGTTGGGGTAAAGTTTACCCCAATTTTCTCGAATCTGAATGCGTCCATAATAAAATATTCGATTATACCGCAAGTTAATAACGCCGCACCGGCTGCCATTAAAACCAATTTGTCTTTAAATAAGCACAAGACTGATATAAAACTTAAAAGAAAGTTATATAGAGGGTGTAAACTAAGACCCAACTGTAGGGTATTATTTCTCAATTTTGAGACATAAAGATTATATAAACAGTCCCAAACCTGTCCTATGTTTTAGATACAGGGTGTGAAAGAAACATTTTTAGAATTGGGATTATCCTTATAATTTTAATTTTTTGCAAATTAAATAAAACTTGCCAAAGTTAAAACAGTACTTATAATACACCTATAAGTGGCGTATTTTTAGTAAGGTATACACACTGTCCACGGATGGGGTTAACAAGAGGGACATATGGAACAAAAATGTAATTAAAAAAAGTAATTTTCATAAAAATTTTTGCTTGTAAAAAGAATAAAATTCACGCAGAGAAAATGTTGATTTTGTATAAAGGGTTCGCAAAAACTTGATTTGCCTTCAAGAGTAAACTGCTTTTATTTTTTATTTTTAAACAAAATGTCATTGAGAATTTTTTTAGACGAACACAATAATACAAAATTTTATTAAACTCCATAATTAGGCGAAAGCCCTTTGATCACATTCGTTTACAGCTGAAAAATTGTGCTGTATAGGAATTTGGAGAAAGTAGGTGTTTTAAAAGCAAATAATGAAAGTTTTTTAGGTCATTTCATTATAAAAATTAAAAATATTATAGTTTTGTTAAGTAAAAAATCAGTTTAATAAAACTTTTTCATACCCCTGTAACATTAATAAAGTCATTCTAAATGCTATTCTAAATAAATTTTTAAAATGGTATGTTGCTTAAAACTAAAAATTAATGTAGTTTACTGTTAGTTTTTGCGAACCCTGTATACAAAATCGATATTTTTAGTTCGTGACTTCATTTATTTTTTACAAGAAATTTTTTTATGAAGAATTACTTTTTGACGGGAACAAAAAATATTTTTATGCCAAAAAGTAGATATACATTATCTACATTATCTATCTATCTACACTTTTACCCAAATTTTATCCGATTTCGATGCCTCGTCCTATTCAAATGTTTTGGAGAAGAAAACCGGACTGTATGTACTAATTGGAGCTATACTTTAAACGCTTGTAACTCTAGAACGAATTAAAAATAAAACATTATTGACTAGATAATCAAAAGGCCTTTTAATCAAGGTGCTACATGACCCCCTTTCCATTAAAAAAAAAGTTGATAGACATAGTTATTTCCGTTTTATAACAAAAATGCGCATTATCTTCAATTGCAGTAGAATTAATCCTTCACATGGTTTCCCACAGATAATATTTTTATTGTTATTGGTATGCATTTTGTTAATTTTGTTTAACTTTTAACCTTAAATGTTTTCATATTTCCCCCTCTTTGTTTTTTAACCTGTAAGGCAGTGGTTAGACATCTCCCGAGGCCGCTAACAACCGCTGTGAGCTGCTGTAAGACCAACGTCTTTGATATCGTCAAAAAAATGAAAGTGCTTACAGCTGCTGTAAGCAGCTAACAAAAAAATATCCTTAAGGTCTTGCTCGCAGCGCAGCGTTGCCGGGCGTCGATTTTGGATGCAGTCCTTTACAGGGTGCGATCTTTAAAACTTAATATTTTTTAAATCAAGGCAAATATAAAAAAAATCTGGGGGAATATAAATGGCGTATTTTTCAAAACACCTCTATCAACCCCTTTAGCTGCACACCCAGTTACCTAAAAATCTTAAATGGCAACACTTCTTATGTGGCACCTCTCTGGAAAGCTTATGAAAAGTTCTTTTCGTTAGTCACAAAAAATGAGAGTAAAATCAAAATCTACCCTTAAATTTTAGAAAAATCATGTTTTATTATTCATAAAGAATATTAGAAAATATTCAATTACATTAATATAAAATAAATTAAAAATTAATAAATTAAACTAATATTCCCTGTAGAGCTATCCAGTCCCCAAAAAGTTTTCTGATTACTTGTGCTGCACAAGCGCCCAACAACCAAGACCAGTTGCAATAACTAGACAATTCAGAAACAGAACGAACCAGAACTTTTTCTCGCGTTAGGTCTTTAGGGAATATTATTTTATTTAATATTATTTTTTATAACTTTTTTATTAATTTAATTGGTCATTTTCTGGTATTCTTTATGAATAATAAAATACGATTTTTCTAAAATTTAAAAGAAGTATTTGATTTTACCCCAACTTTTTATGACAAAGCAGTTTTCATAAGCTTTCCAGAGAGATGTCACATAAGGTGTGTTGCCTTTAAAGATTTTTAAGTGACTGGTTATTGTGGTATCCGTATTACTTATGAAATAAAAGAGTTTATTTCTAACTACAGATTTATTAAGATTCTACAGTCACATTATAAAGTCAACATGGCTGAAGCCGATCGGGCGCTACGCGGGGTAGTCGTTGTGCGGTGGATACGTGGTAGCTTTGTTGGCGTAGGGAAGTAGACTGCCTGTCGTGGTCGCAATCCTCGTTCGCCGTGTTCCGTGAAGTGGCAGGCATGCGCTGTTGTAGCTTAGCGTGATGTATACCGGATGTCCGTCGTCTGGTGCCGTATGTCACAGTTATATAGCCATTATAAGTTTTTAAAAACGCACCTTGTATACTTAGGAAAAATTAGCAAAAATTTTAGTTTTTAATTTTATAGGTAGAGGGTTGGGGATAAAGTAAACACCTGGTTTTCAAAACGTTTATTATAAAATTCTATGAGAGAGAAGGGGTAATAAACTTAAGAACATGATTTATTTAATAAATTTATAATAACATAAAATGAATGAACATCAAACATAACATTTAAAAATAAGTAACATCAGTCTTGCACATATATTTTGGAAATTTTTTAAATGTCTGTAGACAGTAACCATTCGTTGGTTAGCGCTTGAGACGCAGTGGCTCTTAGAGCTGGGTCTGGTTCAACCAGGCTTTCTAAAAAACCGGCAAAAGGGATCGCATCCAGTCGCTTCCATTTATATTTTTCCACTAATACGTCCTCTATTTTCCATATTCTAAGATTATCAGCGGGTACATCCTTTAAATTCCCTACAAAAAAAAACACACCAATTGAGAACCAGGCATTTGTGCCTTTATTCAGCAAAAAATATTCGCTTTTTGGTTTTAGAATATGTGAAAATAAGCCAGGGCCTATGCTTGAAGGTGCCAGCCAGACCCAATTTAAAGTAAATGATTAGAGTTCTCTAACTGTTTTTAGTCGGTATGCGCTACTGGAAATTAGTGTATTATTTTAATTTTGTAAAGTAGAGTACGTCGTAGATGATTTTCCAAATAAAAACTTTAAAAAGTTATTTTTCCTTTTAGTGGAAGTTAATTCAAAGATCAATACGTTCTCTGCTGACCTAAGGTTTTAGCTTTTTGTTTATTTACTAGGTCGATTAATTAACTATAATTAACAATAATTTTATTCTTGAATAGCAGATTTGATTACAGTTTTCTTTAAACCACTCTCCGGAAAAGTTGTAAAAATCGAGATAGGCCCCTTCGTAATAAAGCGACGATATATACCAAATGGTATTGGCCTTAAGAGAAAACTTTGGTGAAGAAAATTTTTATTTTGGAATTTGCGAAAAAAAAGATTTTTTGGTTAGCCCTCTACCACAGAACATCAAAAATTTGAAGAGAAAATGCTTTGTTTGTATTTTTTTTCGTAAATTTAATCAAATTTTATCGACAAGTCTCAAATTTTGTCTTTTTCTTGTAAATAAAGGCATCTGAAAGTGTCGCATAAAAAATGGTAGAAGAAGAAAGTGTTCCTCTTTAGGCCACCATCTGGTATATATTTGGTGTGAGTCTTTTGTCCCAGTTTTAAGAGAAAACAAAAATAAAAATCTAAAATATGACAATTTAACCCTACTTACCTTTGTTCAAAATTGGATGTTTTCGGAGATACAGGGTGTTAAAAATGTATTTAGGTTTTAGTTTTTAATGGTCTTAATATTCGGATAGAGGGAAAAAGTTTGTAGGTGAGAAATTAGAATCTGCTATTAATATTGCTGTAAACAGTAGAAGGAGCCACCTGCGGTATCTGTACAAATTAAAACAAAATACCTTTTTTGAGTCACCCTGTACCTAACTTTTATATAAAAATTCCAATTCTTTAACAAGTTTTACATAAAAAGTACACTTGTAAAAGCTTGATTTATGCTGTCCTTTTTGACATATGTGGATTAAAAACAACAATTCCTGTATGGCGAGGTCTAAGCTATACAGGGTATTTTAGGATAAGTTTCCTTTCTGAGTGTGAATCCTTAGGTGAAAGTGTCTTATCTGAGTGTGAATCCTTAGGTGATTTTAAAAAGAAAAATTTAAATAAACCTATATCATAAAAGGCTTAACTTTTGAAAAACATGGTGGTAAAATTTAAAAAAAAAAAGCTATTTTTACTACTCTGTGTCTCAAAAGTTAAGGCATTTAGGACATAGGTTTACTTGAACTTTTCTTCTTAAAATCACCTAAGAAATAACACTTTTAAAGATAAGCAACCTATTCTGACATACCCTATATAGCTTAAACCTGGCCATACCGGAAGTGATTTTTTTAAATCCAGTTATCTTAAAAACCGCTTCTTAAATTAACTTTTAGTAAGAATACCTTTTTTATCTAAAATATGTTAAAAAATAAGAATTTTTATTTAAAATCTAAATAAAGGGTGGTTTAAAAAACTTATTCCGTTTTTAATTTGTGCATGATACCGCAGGTAGCGCCCTTTAGAATAAACAACGAAATTAGTGGTAGATTCTATTTTCTCACCTTCCAAAACTTCCCTAGCCGAATATTGTGACAATACACTTATTAACAAAATTATTTTTAAAAAACTAAATCCAGAATAAATTATTGACTCCCTGTATTTTTGAAATTATCCACTTTTGGACTAAGGTTAGATCGTCATTATTTAGCCTCAGGAATTTGTGGTAGGTATATTTTTTCCGCACCATTAGAGACACCCTATATACTCCCGTCATGTGATCGAATGTTTGTATCCTTGACTGTCATTTATTAAACAAGCTTTGTTTGGTTTTTAATAACCCTCTTACCTTATACTTTATTTTACTTATTCCAAGCCTTGCTTGCTTTATTTTCCCAAGAAAGTTATAAACACATTAGCTTACCATTTAGAAAAACTTTTTAGATTCACTTCCAGTTTCGGTAATGTATCTAGGTATCCCTCCTAAAGTCTCCCAAATTAAACATAAGTGGTCAATGTTAGCTGACAAGTCGCTCGAACCTTTTGGACTAAACAGCATCTCGCCTGTAGCCAGCTCAAAAGCCATGCAACCGACGGACCAAATGTCGGCTGGATAACTGTAACCAGCTCCCATGATTACTTCTAGGGCCCGGTATTGCCTTGTTTGGATTTCTTGCGAAAAATGATGGTCCTAAAAAAAAGGAAATATATTTAGTTTTTGAGTAAAATTATTGGTTTGAGTCCATATGGCCCTAATTACCATGATTAGGTTAATATAATATCATAAACAAAGTTATTCTGTTGCAGGCTGTTTCTAAACAAATGCGAAACATTTTAGAAGGTGATTCCTTGTTCAAAGTAAAAAGTAGTATGCTTTATAAACATTGGGCCAAAATCCTCCATTAGGGAGATATCGCAAAAAAATGTCTTTATTTTTTTCCTAAAAACAAATAAAAATTGTCTTTAAACTACCAAGTAATGTCAAATAAAGAAATATTACGAATGCCCTAATAGGTGACGGCAGATAAATAGATTTTTTTATAGAATAAATTTTTCCGTTCCGGTACGTTATAATTGGCATTTTAT
Source organism: Listronotus bonariensis (assembly GCA_014170235.1). Taxonomy (NCBI): domain Eukaryota; kingdom Metazoa; phylum Arthropoda; class Insecta; order Coleoptera; family Curculionidae; genus Listronotus; species Listronotus bonariensis. Next base: position 285,072 of record JACEGR010000168.1, on the reverse strand, counting down.
TTTTTAATTTAAAATTGGTAAGTGTCTTGAAAAAAACAAGAAATAAAAAAATCTAAATAAACCAGCTTATCCAATTTTTCGTCACTAGGGTAAGTCTTTATTTAAATTTGGCTAGCAAGAACCATAAGGATAGTTTATTTTCACCACTGCTATTAATTCTAACAAAGTTCAAAATTATTCAGAAAGTGCATTTTTATAATAGCAATAATTCTGAAAAATTTCATTATTCTAGCGCTCTTCGTTTTTGAGATAAAAAATAAAAACATTATTATTCGACATTTTTGTACCGCGATGTCTCTGTAAGGGTTGACTTTTGATCCCACGTTTATATAGTAAACTACCCTTTATTTTGAACAAGGAATCACCTCCTAAAATTTTTCGCATTTGTTTAGGAACACCCTGTATACAATTAAACAACATCTTTGCTACTATTCTCCTTTTCCTATACCGTAAATATATTATTCTATACATATAAACCTTCCTCTTGAATCACTCTATATATTACAGAGGGGGGTTACAGGGTGTCTCTAAAAGGGTGATGAAATAATGCTACCGCACACTCCTGAAGATAAAATATGAACGTTTAACACAATTTACCCCAACTTACTTTAGTCCAAAAGTTTTTGACATGGTGTCAAAAATTAATTTTGGTTTTGTTTTTTTATATAAATAATTTTGTTAATAATAGGTGTATTATCACAATATTTGACCAAAGGGCGTTTTGGAAGGTTGAAAACTAAAACTGCTATCAATTTAATTGTAAACGTAAGAGGGCGCCACCTGCGATATTTTTCACAAGTAAAAAACAAAATACCTTTTTTCAGCCACTCTGTATTTAATTTTTGGATACAAATTTTGATTTTTTAACATGTTTTTTATAAAAACGGTATACTTGGTAAAAGTTGATTTAAGCAGTCATTTTTGAGATATCTCAATTTTAAAAAATCACTTCCTCTATGCCCTGATGTAAGCTATACAGGGTGTTTTAGGATTAGATGCTAATCTTTTAGAGTAAGTACCCTTGTGTGATTTTAAGAAGAAAAGTCCAAAAAATCTATTTTCATAATAGCTTAACTTTTGAAATACAGAGTGTTAAAAAGGCTTATTTTTAAACTTTACCACCCAACACAAAATTTTGCATGACAAGCAGTATGAATTTCGCCACAAAAGATCCACAGCAGATCTTCTTTCCTTCGTATCACACTGCTGGAACAAGTCTCTTGAGTTTCTAGGTGAGTACCAGATCGTTGCTTTTGATATATCCCAAGCTTTTGACCAGGTCTGGCATGCCGCACTTCTTAATAAACTTCCCTCCTATAGTCTTTTAACTAAACTCTGAACTTGGCTCTTTAATTATCTATCTGATCGACGTATATCAGTTATTGTGGACGGCCATTCTTCAAGCTTTCACCAAGTAAATGCTGGAGTGCCTCAGGGCTCAGTACTGGCACCATCATTGTTTCTTCTTCACATCAACGACCTTCTCTCGACCACAACTAATTCCATTCATATACGATAGTACCCTTCACTCCAGTTTTCACGTTCCTAAACCCATCTCTAAATCTGATTTGGAAAACAAACGCAGAGCGATGCAGATATCTCTTTCATAGGATCTTAATTTAATATTGGATTGGGGCGCCAAAAATTTCGTCCATTTTAATGCATCCAAAGCACAATCATGTTTCTTGTCGCGATAAGAGTCATCAAATACTCATCTTTTACTTATAAGCGGCCAAATTTTGCAGAACAAAGACACCTTCAATCCTGTGGACGTCACATTTGAAAGTAACCTTAACTGGCATAAACACATTGTATCTATAGCCACGACAGCTTCAAAAAAGCTTGGATTTCTCTTTCGAGCCAAAAAGTATTTTTCCGCTTCTAATTTATACACTTTGTATGTGTCCCAAATCCGACCTCCATTGGAGTATTGTTCTCATCTCATCTCAACCCTAAGCATTCTGGATTCTATTCAAAGAAGAGCTATTCGTCTCATTAATGATCCTTCACTTACAGAAAAGCTTCCCTCTCTTGCCCATCGTCGGGCTGTGGGGAATTTATCGCTTTTTTATAGGTACTTCAATGGCTTCTGCTCTGAAGAATTGTCTAGTAAAATTCCTCCACTTACGGTTATCAACAAAGAAACTCGTGGTGCCACGCGTATGTTTCCCCCTACGGTCCAACTGGACAGGCCCCAAACTTCCCACTTTGTTCGTTCTTTTATCCCTAGAGTTTCTAGAATGTGGAATCTGCCGCCCGCGGAGGTCTTCCCCCCAAATCTTTAAGTATTTAATATAAAGAGATAAAAAAGTTAAACCATTTAGGACATGGGTTTATTTGGACTTTTCTTTTTAAAATCATCCAAGGATTTACACTCTAAAAGATTAGCATTTAATTCTAAAACATTCTGTATAGCTTAGACATGCCATACAGCAAGTCATTTTTTTAAACCCATATATCTCAAAAACGGCTGCTTAAATCAACTTTTACCATAACTTTTTATGTAAAATATGTTAAAGAATAGGAAGTTACATACAGAGTGGCTCAAAAAGTTATTTCGTTTTTAATTTGTGCAAGATACCGCAGGAGGCACCCTTGAATCAACAATAATATTGATCCCAGTTTTTAATTTATTGTCTCCCAAAACACCCTCTATCCAAATATTATGACAATACACCAATTATTAACAAAATTATTTTTTAAATGTTTGGTAACATGGGTCTTGATATACTTGAGTATCTGGAGAAAACGGGAATACCTTCGCGGGCAGCAGGTTTCACCTTTTAGAGGGGGATAAAAAAACGAACACAGTGGAAAGTTCGGGGCCTGTCCCGTTTGAACAAAATAGGGGAAGCATACGTGTGGCACCAAGAGTTTCTCTGTTGGGAGCTGCAAGTGGAGAAACGTACTGAACATAACAAGCTTCCGTAGCTATAGATATACCTAATGTGTTTATGCCGGTCAAGGTTATTGTGACGCCCGCAACTACATGTTGTTACTGGTATCATAACCTTTGTAAATTGGTTAATTTAAGCGGGTTTTGATGACCATATGTTGCGCTTTTAGCCTATTTGATTATTTAGCTTTCCTTTTCGATTTTAGAAACCCGTTTTCCTTAATAAGGTCTAATACATTTCTACCAAGATATTTATGCGGAAGAGGGTTTTCGCTTTGTATAAACAGAATATTTTTTTTGTATGTTCTTGCTTTCCAGTTGTATATTATGTGTGAGGATGTTTCTTCCTTTTCCCTGCATAACTTTGTTGTGGAAGTGTTGTGTATTTCTATTTCCTGCAACGGTTTTTCCAAATGACACTGGCACTGACCTGTCAGTATATAGTCTATTGTCTTAGAATGCGGTCCAAAAAGGGGATCCCGGCTGTTAGTTTCTTAGGAGAGACATCTGGCGTGACTTTTGCATTTTTTTTGATCAGGTATAAGATCGTTATCGTACCCAAGATAATAAGATACTATAAATGTCAGTAAGCAAATGTTAAAAATATATTTTTATCGCACTTATTGCACTGTCGGGATTTTTTATTTAATGCATTTAAAAACTAAAACTAAATAGTTCTTAAATAAATTTTGGATTTTAGGAAATAATTTCCAGTTTTAGGAAAATTTTAAAAGGGGCGCAAAATTTCCTTATTTATACTAATATTATAAAGAGGTAAAATTTGTAACTTTGTTTGTTTGATTGTTTGTTTGTAAGGGCTAATCTTCGGAAATGCTGAACCGATCATAAAAATTATTTCACAATCAGAAAGCTACACTATTCAGGAGTGCTATAGGCTATATTTTATTATGATTGAGAAAAATATCATTAACGCCCAACGAAGTGGGCATGGTCGCATAGTGTTTAATAAATTTATCGTCAATAGTCTAAATACAGTTTTGCCTAGGAAAGAGATAAAAATACTTTTCTTTTAATGTTTTGGGTATTTCTTGTATAGTAGTATTTTATTAGGCCATCTACTATAATAAGGGGGAGATTTAACCCCCAAATCCCCGACTTCTAAATTTCACTGATGATACGGAGGTATCTGTTTATTTTCATGAAATTTACTTACCACCCAGCAAGCATTTCCTAAATCGGCAATTTTAATTTCAATATTAGGGTTTACCCACATGGGAACGTTAAAATTGGTTTGACTATGGCGTTCTCTGTAATTGACTAATTCGCTTAGATATATATCATTAGGATAAGATGAAGCTCTTTGTTCCCCGAAACGGCTTATGATGTCGTCGTCGGACTGATGAAGATGACTGTCTTTCTCTGTCCAAAATTCTGAGCTTACTACAAAAAAAAGAACGATTTAATTCTTGACTACAACAACACGATAACATGACCTCCCTACTCGTCTCTAACTGAAGGTCAATAAGCAAAACCAATGATTTTGTTGGTCTTGCGAATCGGCTGCTTCGACTACCCTGCTGTTAACTAGTTTTCTTTACGTTTATAAATCGTAATAACTGCTCGTTTTCTAAACAAAAAGCCAAAGATGTAGCCAAAGCCAAAATTTTGTATCCAAACGCCAAAAATTGGGGCGACACGTATTTTTAATGGCATAAATAAACTTATCTATCAGGAGTAGAGTAAACTAAGTGAGCAACTGCTATCCCAAAAATTATTGGTCTACACTAAGCCTGATAAATAAGAACTTTGCTATTAAAAATTAAGTGTTAAGCACATTTTTACATTAAAGGGATGGTCCAGTCTGTCACTAAGTATCACACATAAAAACGCTTGCTATAAATATAATGAAATTTTAGAGCTTTATTTCCTATTGTTTATAAAAATTTCAAAAAATATTATTTTTTACCATAAGATCGTGGTAGTTCAATTCCTAATTCAGAAAATCTTTCCATTTTTCCAATGATTTGTCTAATATAATTTTCGTCAACCTTAATTAAAATATTTTCTGGTTTTATGTCTGTGTGGATTATATGACATTCTTCGTGAAGATATGTCAATCCCCTTAAAACCTACAAGAAAAAACAATAGTGAATATAAAACAGTATACATTATGTTCTTTTGTTGATATAAACAGAACAACGCAAATGTTGACAGTATTACTCACTTTTTTAATATTATACAGAGTGTCCCAGAATATATGGGAAATAAATCGGGGAGTTCATACAGAACCCATGAAAATAATATGACAAGTTACTACTTATATATTTTTTTATCTACAACCCCCTTTACAGAGATATGTGCACTAAAAACGTCGTTAAAAACTGGTTTTTCTCAAATAACTTTTATAGTAAGTCCCCTAAAATACCATAAAAACATTTTGGCACTACTTTATGAGAAATCAATCATTTTTTATATGTTTCAGATATTATAGCCCAAACTGTATAAAAAAAATGTTTTTTTTTACCTGAAAAATTATTCTGCGGACAGCAGGCACCTGTATACCCCGAAAGTCACTTTGCATAAGAAGGTGTAATAAGCTTGGTCCCATTATTTCTAAAGAAATGGCAGTATGAACTCCATTTTCGCTAATAAGTTTAAAAGTATCCACCATTTGGACTATGTTTTTAAAGCCCGCATGATTAGGATTCACGGATCTAGTCTCTTGAAGTAGTCTTATTTCGTCATTTGCTACTGCCGTAAACATAGGTGCAGATTTACATATTTTTAGAGCCACGTATCTAGGACCACTGAAAATTAATTTATTTATTATTAGTGTCCCCTTGATTTATACAGGGTGTTTCAACTCTATTTATATACAAAATAGCTTTGCTCCTGTACAAAATACAAAAATAAAGTTAAAGTAAAAAAATTTATTCGGATACACTCTTTTATTGACAGTACCAGTTAATACACAAAGATTCTCAAAAACTTAATTTTCGTTGTCAAGTAGGTTTCTTAAATGGAACAACCTGTATATTTTGTCAAATTTTGATTTTGTATTAAATTCTAAATCAAAAATATATAACTCAGTATACGTCAATTATTGCTGGTTTTTGAGATATCAGCAATACGCTGATATACTCATTAACGATTACAAGTCAAGAAAGAAAATAATATTTTGGTTCTAATTATTTGTAAGTCAATTCCCCCACACCCCTTTTTCCATTAAAAAAAAACAAGGTGCTAGCGCCCCTTTGGCACTAGGCCACGTGATCGAAATTATTTTTATGTCAAAGAGTAGTTTAAGTGACACCTTTTTACCCAAATTTCACCCGATCTTAATATCTTGTCCCATTCAAAAGATAAAGTGGGGGGAACTTTTTAATATCCTCACTGTATGTTTTATTTTTAACTTTACGGTTGCCACCAGTGTTAAATTCAGACATTTTTTCCTGGTGGGGAGGAGAGGGAGGTAAGTTTAATATACCGCGTGGAGGATTGTGAAGTTATCAAAAATAAATTATTATTATTAAAGTTACTTCACGCTTTTCTTGACGAATATGTATGCCTATGTAACAAATTGTATACTTACAGATTATATTATTACTATTAATACTTTCTTATAAATTTATTTGAAATTTCTCCAGGAAGGGGGATTTTTTTTATCCGACGGGAATGTCCCTCCCCCACCTCCCTTCGCCGGTCCATCCTCTGAATTTAACGCTGGTTGCCACAGTATTACCGATATTTGGGCAACTAAATTAACCTATACTTCTTTTCATAAAAAAACAGCTATTCGGTAAGTCAAGGTGTCACGATTTTTTCCATTTAATGGATGCATTTTTGCCGGAGGTGACAAATTTGACATTTTGCTTTTACCATTTGATTACTTTATCTTTAATCTATAATCATCTATAAAAACAAAATATGCCTTATTTTAATCGATATCTTGTGAATACCGATCTTTGTAAAACTAATTTTAAAAGCATACACACCAACCATTTGACATAAAATAAAAAATTAATTTATTCAATCACATCCTTGACAAAAAATAACATTATTAAAAACAGGATTTATATTTATGTATACCATAAAGCTTATGGTGCACATCGTTTTTTAATATTTTGCAAATATTTAATGATGTTATGAAATAAATAGATTTTTTCATATGGGCTGCCTCTATCACCCCTATTAAAACCTTTCTGGACACCCCGTGTGTGTCTTCGAGACCAACAATAAATGTTTTGCTGATCTGTAATATGTTAGGGAAAATAAATTATTTAAATCGTATGAGTTATTTTTGCTTCGTTTGTTACAATAATTAATAAACGTAAATTACTACAATTGCAATAAGGCAAAAACATAAAACTTACTTTTCGTATAGATTTTTACATAACCATACCGTGGAAAAATGCCCCCAACCTAGTTTCCGACATACTTTATACTGATTCCTTAATATATCACCAATGTTAATAGGCATATAACCTCCAGCTTCGTACTCTGTTTCATCTTCTTGACTCTCTCTATTCTCAATATATCTTAACTTCTTAATATCTTCTAAATCTAACAGACTTACATCTTTGCTGGGCGAACTAAAAGTTTCGGAAAAACATTAAACTTCTTTGCCAAAAATCCAATTTGTGGGCAATATTAATTGGAGACTTATCTGTGAGGAGGATTCGAGAATTCAATACTTACTTAACTTACTTTTACAATACACACAATGTTTGCAATTTTTACTTGATGTTTTTATTGAACAATGCATGACAAGCGAAGCTAGTAATAAGTAGAATATAATTTATCACCAGATTCTCTTAGATGAATGTAGTTTATTTGATGGGGATTTATTTTTAAAACTATGCATAAAAAAATTAATTGCCAATATTTCATTGCTGGTCAATTAATAATTATAAATAATTTTAGCTTGACATGCTGATTTTTAAATTCTTAGTCCAAAATTATTACCAATAGATATTTTACAATGATAATAAAACTGTAACATAGTAGTTATTTCAAAAAACAATTGAAGGGCTTATTGTAGAGAATGCAATCTCGGAGAATATTCTTCCGGTATTTGCTGGACTGGACATTTTTGATTCCGCAGAATCCAGGTATTTGCTAGATCCCTAACCATAACTAACCAGCAAATACTTGAATTAATGAAAGTTATAAAGCGGAATAAATTTTGTAAAACCATTTTTTTATTCAATTGTTGAGTTTTCTACCCGCGACGATATCTCTTGGTTGGCTGGTTTTTTCTACCAAGCAATACAGTAACGATTCCGCAGTACAACCTCGTTGTACTGCTGTGTTCGTTTCAAATTCGAATAATTCTATTTGCAAAGAAGGTTGCAGCAACCACATTAAGGCTAGTCGCGCACTAGTAACTTTTGTTTGCATGTTGCATTACACCCGTCTGTACGCAGCTTAAGTTCATACCTACAAAGGGTGTCCGGAAATTCCGTTCGTATATTTTAAGGGGTAATACTACACAAAAATACATGAAAAATTATTTATATGAATATACTAGATCTGAAAATGCATTGTTTCAAAAATACCGGGTGTTAAACTTTTTAAAAGAAATCGGGTTTTTATTAATATATTAAATATCCCTTAACCGATTTTAATCAAATTTGTCAGTGTTAATTTAAGGATTTAAAGACTTGTTTAGCTCTGCCTTGATTAAATTTATTAGGTCCAGTGGCGGCTCGAACGGCGAATATTTTTGACAAAAAAATGCACACCACTGGATTTGGTACATTTTGTGCATTTTTTTGGTTAAGCAAATAAACATACAGCGTTTTGTTTTTTAATATTATTCCGTGTCTTGCTTATTTTTCGAAAAAAACCGCTAAATGCTTATTTATAAATCACACAAAAAAAAACTAAGGAAACATTTTTTTGGAAAACATCTTTTATAATATTTTTCTTAAACAACAATAACATCTTAACTAACAAATTTTATTAAATTAAGTGTTAGAGACAAAAAATTAATTTTTATTTGACTAACATAAATATTTTATAATAAAATGCAACAAAGCCAGTGACGTACATTTTATGACAGAAATATTCGTTTAGGTGCCCCTCGAGACGTCACTAGATTTAATAAATTGGATCAAGTTAGAGCTAAATAAGTCCCCAATGCTACAAAAACACGGCCAAATTTAATCAAAAGCGGTGAAGAATATTTAAGGTATTAGAAAAACCCTGTTTTTTAACGTGTAACATCCTGTATTTAAGACAAATAACAATCCATTTCCAGACCTATGTTTATATCAACTTTTTTATATATTTTTGTGTAAGAACGGGCCCCCAAATATACGTACGGAATTTCAGGACACGGTATTGTATACAGGGTGTGAAATTATTTGATCATTTATCCCAACAAAAAGTTTATTTAAATCTTAAGAAGTAAAAAAATAAAAACGTTACCAACAAGAGCATCTTAGTTGCACCTTATTTGTAGAAGATCAGTAGATTGCCTATGTTTTGGTAAATAAAAAGATAATAAATTATACATTTTTTTTTTGCTAAAAACATTGTCATCTCAATATGTCATTGCATTTTAGTTTTAGATTACCCGTATTAGAGTATGAAAATGTCTTCATAAGGTGCTTTTTTTTAAATTAATATCTACAACTTACTATTTTATATTGGGGCAGGACTTGGTTCCTCTAGGAAAAACTAGTGGAGTTCGAATTTCTACTGTCTCAACAATCTCTGGCGTAGGTTCAATAATCACGGGTATTACAAAATTTGATTCTACAACTTTTTTTTAATATTCTCTGCCTAAACTTCGTATATAGGGCGTAAAAAGTAACTGGAATGAAGGGTATTGAAACATGAAGCAATACTGTATAAAACCCGTTTAATAAAACGTATAAGTTATTATAAAAATAATCAGTTTTGTTATTTTCTAAGCACATTGAATCGTTTGCCATTATTTTAAAAGGCCCGCGCAAAAATTCACTTTTTGTCTCGAACGTGCTAACTATCGCGATTTCTGTTTAGGGAAAGCCGGAAAACTAAGAAAGCTGGTCTCCTCTTCATGCTGACGCCTATCGATAACTGTTTGACAGTTAAAAAAACAAAAACTAGATTTTCATTGATTTTTTTGTCGAATTTTGCACAGCCCACTTAATCGTTGCACAACGCGCGAGACATCGCAAAATACACTGCGGATAAAAATAACCTGCCTTGGCACTATTCAAAAAATTAAAAACGACAGTATTTCTAAATTTATTTTACATATTTGTTAAAAGCTAATCAACTCCTCTAAAAAGTGCGCCAAAATAAACATAGATTGATTTTTAACAATCAGCTAAAATATTAAATAATATAAATTATAATTATTATTATCTATAGACCATTGTAGACTTGGGAAGGATTAGAAATATATCGAAATAAAATTTTGTTATATCGAATTCGTGCACATAGAATTATATTTTAAAAATTAAAAAAGAGGGTAAATAATAAATAGTTTTTTTTTATCCTGGGATAGTACACGAAGGCTTAAAGTCTAAATACATGCATACCGTGGGTGTCTGAATTGAGGTAAGAAAACGTTTATTAACATGGGACTTTGATATTTGGAAATTTGAAGAATAAAGAAAAGCCCCCGCGGGCAGTAAGTTTCACAGCCTAAAAACTCTATGATGAAGAAAGGAACAAAGTGGGAGTTTCGGGGCCTCTAAAGTTGAACTGTAAAGGGGTGCATATTTGTGACACTATATGTTGCTTTGTTGGAAAGGAGAAATTTATACTAGTAAATTTTTTGAAATAAAAGCTGTAAAAATACCTATAAGGGACTGACAGCTCTGCTACAGCCAGTCCGTGGACAAAATGGAAAAGCAATATTATAACTGCGGAATCATTAATAAGTAAATCAGCTCTTCTTTAAAAAAATCATCGAAACTACTCTGGCTTGTGGCCAATGGCGTATTTTGATTAGTAAAGGGGAAAGAGAGCAACTGATTAATTAAAAAATGGAATAAAATCACAGGAAAAAAAATTAAATTATTTTTCACAAGTATGTAATTGATATCCAGAAGTGCGAAGCCAAACATCGATGGCGACATCGGCAGCTTACCATCGAGGGCATCGATAGATACATCGAACAAGTAACATCGATGTTTCTTAAACATTGATGATCGATGGTTTAATAACAAAAATTTAAAAAAAATCATTTTAAAACCATAGTTACTCTTTTAAACTAAATACTTTAATGTGATTGGTAACCTTCAGTGGCAAAATAAAACAATAAAAATAAAACCTAAATGGCGTTGCGGAATTTTTATGTAGCGTACCGTCAAACACAGTAGCGTAGCTAGGCGTAGGTGATGTAGGCGGTCACCTACGGCCTCGCACCTGGGTGGGCCTCGCGGCAAGGTGATGTTATGAAATGTGAGAGATAAAAGTAACGTAGAAATGAAAGGGTGCGGTTTTTTTTAGGGTAGTAATGTGTATGAAAGGGGCCTCGCATAAGTGTATTTTATATGAAATGGTATGGGAAAGGCAGGTAGCATTGTGGTAAAAGGGTTTTTTTTTAGCGATTATCATCGACAAAGGGGGCCTCGCAGATACGACTTCGCCTACGCCTGATTTTGGTCACGCAACGCCACTAGTCAAACGCGAAAGGCGGTGCGCCGCCAAATAGCAGCGGCACGGTATTTTTAAAAGTTGAGCATTACCACAAAAAATCACTGTTACCTTATTTGTGCTTTTTTTTGCTTTTTAACTTTTGCTATTACTTGGAAAATATCTTTTTTTCACAGTTAAGGTTTATAAATTTTATGTATTAGCTTTGTAGAAATACCTGAATCGGTAGAAAGTATATGCATATCTACACAATTTTGAATAACTATTATAGTGGAAGAAATAACAAATATTTACTAAACCATTCAAATTATAATTTCTCAATTGTTCCCAAATATGCCGATGTTAGAAGAAAACATCGATGTTTTTGATACCCGACCATCGATGGCAAAACATCGACCATCGATCAACTTAACATCACAACATGTTTTCATGCCATCGACGAACATCGCGCATCCGTAGTATCACTAGTATCTATACTAATATATACTAATATAAAAGTAAGAGAGAAGATAAAGAGTTAAAGTTTGTAACTTTGATTGTTGCTTGTAAGGGCTGATCTTCGGAAATACTGAACCGATCATAAAAATTCTTTCACAATCGGAAAGCTACACTATTCAGGAGTGCTATAGACTATTGATTAAAACAAAAATTTCATAGAAAAATTTAAATAACGCCCGACGATGTGGTCGGTTAGACTATGCTAATAATATAAAGAGGTACCTAAAGTTTGTAACATTATTTGTTTATTTCATTGATTGTTTGTAAGGGCTAATCTTCGTAAATACTGAACCGATCATATTTTCTTTTACAAGCAGAAAGGGATAAAAATTAGGAGTGCTATAGGCTCTTTTATTATGATTAAACAAAAAGTTTAGAGAGAAATATAATTAACGGCCAACGAAGTGAGTAAATACTGAGAAATCCAAATAACCCCCAATTCGTTAGCAAATTAGCCTAAAACAGCAAATCAAGTAAGTTTAATTTAATTTAATCATTTAAAATAATTATCTTTTAATTTTTATTTATCTAGTTACAATACTAAACGTATTGTACTCAAAGCGCTTAGCTACGAAAAACTGTAATTAATAATATTAATAGTAATAATAAATGTCTTTATTTCTGAATTTTCATGGTTTACATGTACAAACAACAATACAAAGGAAAATATATTTAATTCAGAAAAAGGCGGAGACCAGATGAGGCATCTTGGAACGCCGTCCTGATAGTACACAACCTTTATTATTTCTATTAAAACCGCTTGGTTAGTACATTAACATACAGAAAATTGGTATGAAGCTAAATACATAAGAGAGTTTTAACTGGCTTCGCTCGACATATAATGGTTAATTTAAAACACTCATTGTATGCAAGAAAGTTGCGTTTACGATGTCCCATTTTTATACAGGATCATCCGAATTAAGTGTCCGCCATTGGTAACTTCCTAACTTCCCTATTACTCAAAATATGAAATAGTTTAAATTAGCAATTCAGTAGCAATTTTAAGGTTCTTTCAGATAAAAGCTCAGAAAAAACAATTGACAATCGGATTTTTCAGTTATACAGCAAAATACCCTTCTTCTTAATGGAACACTCTGTATATTTTATCACCATTAGAAAGATCTTTTAGGTCTACAAGTGATATATCCAATTTTTAATAGTTTCGGAAGTATGGCCATCCTCAGGAGTTTGATAGTTAACTAGATTTTTATATAAAACCCTGTATATTGTAACACCATTACAAAAGAAATTTTAAAGAGCTTTAAGAGTATATCACATTAAAAAGGTCTATCCCTTATAGTTATGGAAATATGACCATTTAAATCTAAAAATTATGTTAAATTTTCATTATATCACAGCTCTAATAAGTTTAGTGCCATAGATAAAAATGGAGAAAATATCTACTATTTTTTAGGTTTGAATGGCTATATTTACAAAACTATAAAAGGAAGACATAACCATTGTGGTATTTTCTTAAAGCTCTTTAAAATGCCTTTTTAATAACAATACAATATACAGGGTGTTTCATATAAAAGATACTATGTTACTATCAAAACCTGACGATGGCCATATTTCCGAAACTACTAACCGATTGTTAATTGTTTTTTTATCTTTTATCTAAAAGAGCGTTAAAAATGCTACTAGTAGTAGTTTGCTAATTTAAACTACTTTATATCTTGAATTATTGAATGATAACAAAGTTACTAATGGCGGACACAGTTGTACGACCCTGTATACAGGGTTTTTCCGAACTACAGTACGAAACTTAAGTGGGTGATTTCTTATGTCTTTTTATGAAAAAAGTTCCAATAAACATATATCCAAACTCACTTTATTTCTGAGATACAGGGCGTTAAAGTTTTAAAAAAGTCGGTATTTTATAAATATCTTAAAAACCTTTTAACCGACTTTGATAAAATTTGGTATATGTACCTATTAAATGTAATAAGGAACTTGTAAAGCTTTACCTAGAATAAGACAATAGGGCCCTGTGGCGTCTCAGTGGACACAACAGGCAATATTATTAAGAAAAAAAGTACGCCACTGACTTTTTATAAAGTTTTTATACATTTTCAAGATTAGGCAATAAACGATAAAACTTTTTAAATTCCTGTATTTTCTTCGTATTTTGCTTCGTTTTCAAGAAAAAAATTGAAGCTACTTTAATTCATTCTAAAAAGTAGCTCTAAACAGCATAAAATAAAATCTAAAATTAAAACATGAAGAATTTCGACCTTAGTAAATAGGAGAATGACAATTTTTGATAAAATACAGGACCACCTATTTATTTTAAGTCACGTAATTGCTTTATTTTTATTTTTGCTTTTTATATTATGTTGTGTATGTGTACTTTTTAAAAGAACCTAAAATAGCTTTAAAAAGTAAAATTGTTATTTGCTTAATCAGAAAAAAATAATAAAACTTCATAAAAATTCAGTGGCTTACTTTTTTCACAATAATATTGGCTGTAGTGTCCATCGAGACGCCACTGGATCCAATAATCCTAATCTAGGTAAAGCTTTAAAAGCGCCTTATTACATTAAATAAGTGTCAAAAATTTTATCCAAATCGGTTAAAGGGTTCTTAAGATATTAAAAAAAAAACAATTTTTTAAAATATGTTAGAAACTTTAACGCTATGTATCTTAGAATTGAAGCAAGTCCGGACATATGATTATAGAAACTTTTGTTTATAAAGACATAAAAATCACTGCCTGAAGTTTCGTACCGTAGTTAGGAAACACCATGTATATCCAGGAAGTTTTAAGCTCCATTACCATTTTAAAATCATTTTCTCCTTTTTAGTACTAGATTCTGGGTCATTGGCGTAGCTAGAAAGGGTTAGGAGTAAGTACGCCTTCTCCCCAGCCTGTTTGGTGCCATCCCAGCAAAACATTGCAATAAAAATAACACAAAAATAGCATTTTCTTATGAGAATAAATTAATTAATTTTACAGGCATGGTTTTTGTGAAAATAAAAGAAGTGGTTTTTAGCATATTTTTCTCGAATTTTTTATCCTAATTTTTAAAATAAATGTAATGTCAATAATTATTATATCGCAAATATACTATTTTTAGTTTCCATGTACCTAATTTTCTTTAGTGTAGAAGGCGTAAAAATGTATATTGTGAAATAAGAGGTTCTTTTTGTTTTATTTCGACTGTTAACAGTAAATAAAAAGGGTAATATCACTCAAGCACAAAGCATCTAACAACACTATTATCTGTTAAAAAGTATAGTAGAAAAAAATATTCTAAAAATGTTTTTATAGGCCCAACATAGCCGTTTGGCCTAATACACAAATATAATTATTTGGCCTTGGCAATCCGCTTATACAGCGGTTTGAGGGCTATGACCCCCTCAACAAAAACCTAGCTACGCCAATGCGGTAGTGTATGATAATAGTGATATTCTTTCGAGACATGATCAGTGAACAAACTGATGGAAATGAAACTGATAACATTCTTTTGAAAAGTATGTGGCTAACTTCATTCTGTATGTTTATTAATATTTTAAATGACATATGTCACGTAATCAAATGATCATGATCACTTGCAAATGAAGGAACTGATGGAAGTGAAACTGATAATTTTTTAAAAGAAAACAACTAAAGCCTTATTGCGTTGATAATGGTTGTTTAGCCAAAAGCGATCTGATATGATTTAATTTTAATTTTGGCCATTCTGCTTCTGCATTATGTTTAAATAATAAATCAGATTTAATAAAATTCTACTTACAGAGAAGGACAATCTCTTAGGAACACACTTTCACTTCTAGATCCTGGAGGGGATAATGATAATGAAAGATAGTCGGTGCGATCCTTGATGTTCGTTGGCTTGTATCTATTGAACTGGAAATCGCTTGATGCAGAGAAGGCGCTTTCGGGCATTTTTGAGCCAAGGGCGGGGACGGAAATCGGAACTCTTTGTATGACCACTTGTCGTCATGGTCAGATTTTTCTAGTGTTGTAACGGGGTGTATAGCAGGTCTCCAAAGCTCTGAAAATTAACGTTTTGCTATTTTTTTGAATGGAGAACATTTTAAGAGTAATGAGTAAAAATTTGAGACGAATCGAAGCAAAAATAGGTATAATACATTACCAATTAACGATAATACATAAGTAACCACGTCTCATCCATGTTTCTGTTTGACGTGTCCTTACAATTTTTTTAGTGCTCTCGGGTGTCCAATTTTTGACCGTAAAAGAATAGATAGCTCCCTAAAAGAATATCTTCAATCTTCTTTTAAATTGCCTACTTCTAAAGGAAATAGAAAGAGGCAAACAAAAGAGAAAATTTACACCCTTTCCATCAGAAATTTCTACCCAAGTCGAAAATCGGGCACCAGTTTAAACCGCTTTTCCAACGAATCACGTTTTCAAAGTTGATGGTCATCATTACTTCAAAAACTGCTGCACTGATCCTTGTACCAATATTTCTTCATAATTTACAATGTTACGCTGGAGTTTAATAACTAGCGGTAGCTATTATATTCTTTGATGTAAGCCAACAAAACCAAATATTAAGCAATACTGCATAGATGGGCGCCGGAAGGAGGGTGCAAGAGGGGGCACTTGCACCACTGACTTGCACTCCCCTAGCTTTTGAATGAAATACCCGCACTACTTGAGCACAACAGAATATGTATGAAAAAGTAGGTTTTGTAAGGTGAAGACCTTTTTTGCTCTTGTACGTTTTTTTACGCCACCTAAGTACATACAGGGTGGCCGCTGAGGTATCCAAGATACTTTGGATATAAATTGAACAATGAAAATTAGAAAAAAAAATTAAATAAACATACGTCCTAAAGCTCTTAGCTTTTGAACTACAGGGTGGTAATTTTTTTTTAAATATTGTTT
This sequence comes from Listronotus bonariensis, assembly GCA_014170235.1. NCBI lineage: Eukaryota > Metazoa > Arthropoda > Insecta > Coleoptera > Curculionidae > Listronotus > Listronotus bonariensis. Next base: position 268,261 of record JACEGR010000168.1, on the reverse strand, counting down.
TTTTATAATCATTTTTAAACCAATTTATATATTTTTAAACATTTTGGGGAAAGTCTTCTATGCACCACAAGGTTTTTGTATAAAAGATTTTTTTTAAAGTGTCGTCCATGAGAGGTTTAAGATACATATTTTTTATTACAAAAATGGTACGCCAACGCATTTTTTTTAAATAAAACCAATTTTCAAAATACCCATTAGGTTTAAAACAAATCTGATCCCTTGACTTTTTTATTAGATGCACGGTCTTTGCGTAAATAAATAAAAACCATTTCTTGGCATGGTCATTTCGTATCGAAAATAACAAATTCTACAGTAAAAAAATCACCCTTTGCTATTTATTCTTTAATTAGATAGGGATTTGACCATACCGAGAAATGGTTTTTATTTTTACGCGAAAACCGTGCATCAAAATAAAAAAATAAGGAGATAAAATTTGTGTCAAATTAAATGGGAATTAAAAAAAAACATTTTTATTTTAGAAAAATGCTGTGGCGTACTACTTTTTTTTAAGTATTTACCTAAAACCCCTCATGAACGACACTGATAAAAATTATGTTTTTCTTGTATGCTGAAAAATGTCTCTTGGTGCATAGGAGGCTTAAATGTTTTAAAAATATTTAAGTTGGTATAAAAGTTATTATTAAAAAATATTTTTTAAAATTGTTTAACACCCTGTTGTTCAAAAACTAAGACGTTTAGGACATAATATGTTTATATAAAGTTTTATTTCGTTGATAAATTTATATCCGAAGCTTCTCAGATACCTTGGTGGCCACCCTGTATATAATTCCTTACAAAAATATTTTTATGGTTCTCAAAATTTTTTGCACACCCCTGAAAGTCATCCTGTCGGCGCCCATGACTGCGTAAACCCCTATATGTATGTTAAGAGCAATTTTCAGCAAAAACCACAAATGTCAGTGACCAATGGTGTTTTTGCAGAATACGCCAAATCTTAAAACATATTCATAATGTATTTACGCATGTATGTAGTAAGCATTTAAAGAAAACAAAGGCCAACATTTTATATAACGGAATAATCTCATGAAAAAAAAAAGAAGCGGACTAATAAAGACTAAATAATATTTGAATTTTCTTTCTCAAAAAGTTTTGTCTTATATAAAAGTTTCTTTCTTTTTAATAATTATTTAAAATAGTCGGCGGAAACCCCATATATCCATTTAAAAAATAAGTATATTTTGAAAAGCAAAAGAAAAGATAATATCAGTTTAATGGTAAAATGTGTCTAATTATCGAAAAAAATAATTTACAAATAAATGTAAACATTTTAAAAGGCCAAGAATTATTGAAACAAAACACGATTTTTACTTATCTTGAATGTGACAATTATGGTTTTTACAAAGAATTTGTTTCGAATTTGAATTTTTAAAATAACTTTTTGCAATAGTTCTTAGTACGCTTCTTAAAAATATTATTGTTATACTGCTCTAAGTCATGTTTACATTTCAAAAACGTAACAAAAAACCTTTAGGTTTTAATAATTATTAAAATATTTTACAGTTACATCCTAAATATATTTTAAGGGGGTAAATAAACGATTTTGTACCTGTTAGATGCTGCTTCGTCATCAAAAAAACTTTTCTGTGTACTAGAGGGCTTTTTCCAATAGCTCTCAAAAGAAAATGATTGTTTCTGAGAAAATTTAGTCTTTGAAGATAGAGAATAAAGAGTATCAAAAGAGGAGTAAATTTCGGAAGTCCTAAGAGGCCTGGAGGCCTCACCACTGGCCGTTCTTGTAAGTCTGCTGCCACTCCTGTTAGCAGTTGGTTGCAGACTTGCCAAAGTCTCTGGAGCCAGAATGGTGAAAGTCTTGTCAATAAAAATCCGAAGATTTAACGTCACTTTGGTTTTTCACGGCACTTCTTTCTATCGAATAAAGCTTAAGATGTGATACATCAGTCATAATGAAATTGAAGAAAATTCACTTGATATGTTACGGTGCGCGACATGAAGTTTTTCTCGTCCCGGGACCATTCGTTTGGAAAATCTGCGTCCAGAGCGCGTGCTCAAAAAGCACACGCTCGATAATCTGGAGGCCTTGGGAAATTATCAGGAATTCGCTATTCTACCTGATTTCGCTTTTGTTTGGGCACCTATCTTTACAAAAGGTCGAACACTTTTCTTCGTATTTTAGATTTATAACAGTGGCGGTACCTTTAAGGAAAAATACCTAATTTAATACACATATTTATTTGAATGTAAGGTAATTTTCTTTTGAGAAAATACTCCAACATAGCTTATCGATATTGGCTAGTTTTATATATTTCTTTCTAAGCCCGTTAAAAAAATGACTTTTTTAACAGTTCAAAGCTTTCTTTCACAATTTGAGATAGTTTTTTCTTCAATGCCTACAAAAATTTATTTTACGATGAATTTATGCAATGTAACAGTAAACGCCAAAACCAAAAGATCAAGTCACCATACATTCCGCTATTACTTCATGTGCCACTAAATTTTTTATAGCTTGCGAATAAATTTAGTAGAAATTATGAAAAAATAATAATATTACTGAATTCAGATAACTTAGAACATGAAATTATAAAATGTATTCAGTAGTGGAAAAATTATATTATGCAGCACATGCTTAAAGTTTCTTTTTAATCATCAGATTGATTTAAACCGAAAAAAGTATTACTTTATGCACTTGTTACATAAATTACTATTATTGTTACTTCCTTCTCAGAAGGCAGTTATAAAAATAACCTTCTGATATTTCTTTATACATTTAAGTATATGGCAGGGGCGGTCATAGGGGGCATGGCCCCCTTGAATGCGAAATCCTTTCTATTTTATTGTGTTTCATACATGTCTAATGGCAAATATGGGCATTTATTTAGGGTCGCCCCCCAAAGTTGGTCCGAGGGGTGAGGCTGATGATGGAATTGAAGAGTGAGGACTTTTTCAAATACGTGTGAAGGAGCTTTTGTGTAATTTTATAAAAAGAATGAAAGGTGAAAACAATAAAAAGAGGTTAGTGGACTTTTTTGCTCCTCAAAAGTTTAAACCTTCTTTAAAAATTTTTGTTTTTTGCCACCTCACATACTTCTCCTCGGCCCATGCCCTCCCCCCTCAGAAAGTCGATATGACCACCCCTGGTATTTTGGTTTAAAAACTACTTGGAAAAAAATAATCACAAAATTTTCGTATAATTAAGATAGGGTTTGTTTTGGCCTAAAAAAGTAACTAGGCTCACACGAGGCAAAAAAAATAGAACTTATCATGAACTAAAAGAAATAAATACCTATAAGTGTAGCTTCAAATCACTTTAAAAACAGAATGAAACTCAAAATTTTTCTAATAGTTAAAAAAAGTTAAAAAGTTATATATATATATATATATATATATATATATATATATATATATATATATATATATATATATATATATATATATATATATATATATATATATATATATATATATATATATATATATATATATATATCCAGTTAATCGAAATCTATACTTGTCTTTGGCGAGAATAAACTGCCAATGAACAAGTTACTAAAAGCAAGTGTTTTGGAAGATAGTTTTTGTCTACATGGTACCAGTTATTTGATCAAGTTACCCCCATAAAATCCATTTTTAGTCTCTTTATCAAGTTTTTGTTCATATTCATTTCGGTTTATGTATTTCATCTGCTCCCGCTCCAGACCTTTGCGATATTTAATTTTCGCTACCTCTTGTACATACGTCGACCTTAGCCGTGTTAAAAAATGGTTTTTGTTTTTTTACGGAAAAACTGTGCATCAAACAAGAGAAACTCAGGAGATCAAATTTGTTCTAAACTAAACGGGAACTTAAAGAAGGTTTTAATTTTAGAAAAATGCAGTGGCGTACCTTTCTTCTTATATTTACCCTAAACCCCTTATGGACGACACTGATGAAATTTTTTTTTTCTTGTATGTTAAAAAATGTCTTGATGCATAGGAGACGTTTTTAAATTTTTAAAAATATCCAGATGGGTATAAAATAAATTTTAAAAAACGTCAATTTTTAAAAATTTTTAGCACTACGTAGTTCAAAACTAAGACCTTTAGACCTTTTCATATAATTTTTTTCTAATTTTCATTGTAGAATCACCCCTTAAATTTTGTCGGTTGAGCATTGGTATAATTCTACAAACTTTACTGTGGTATCTTCAGTCCATTTTCCGCACATTTTGAATAATAATACCCCTATGCCAAAAAAAAGCACTGAAACTACGTACTGATTTATTTACTAAAATCTAACGCTGGAATCATAGCGAAAATCGTGACTACACAGGATTAGTTAGGAGGATCAGTGCCGCATTTACCAGAAGACTGAGTAGGTTGGAGCCTAGCCGGCAGATTTTGTACTTTATTAATAGTTTAGTTCATTTCGATTTTTATTTTGTACGTAGAAATGAAAGAGAGGACCTTTTTTGCAAAATTAATAGCTTACGGGCGGCAAATATGTAAACGCGGCACTTAAGAGGATAGTGGGAGTGGGGGTGACCACTTGCTCCAATAAAATAGAAATGCTTTTTCTTCACTGGACTTAAATCGTTGATAAAACCATTACCAAAATTTAGTATTGGAATTAGTATTAGACTGGGGGCCAATTGGCTAACGGGCAAATGATCCAAATGGCCCCCACCATTTCTGTATAATAATAGAAAAAAATTATAATAAAAAAAAGAGGTCTTATTTAGGCTATTAGTATTAAAAGACCCTAAAAAATATAATTTCTATAATATAGGTGGTAGGTGGTAGAGGAGCTTTCCTTGCCTGAGGGAGGTACCATACCCTCACCCTTCCCAAAGGACCCGTAAAGTCTTAACGGATTTCCCGGGTCTGGGTGTGTAAGTCAGTTTTCCTTCTTTTTCTTTTCTCTTTTTCATTTAACCCCCAAACTATGTACAAATGATGGCGGCACTCCCGGAAATAAAATGTTCGAAAGGTAAAATACCCCTCTATTCAGTCCTCTAAGCCCACATACTGTTTCTAACGGAAACACAAATAAGTTCTAAATCTTTAACCAGCCACCTTCTCTTCCCAGGCTACGAACTTATTTCGTCTTTTCGCCCATGGTGGCGTATGTGCTTGCATCACGCAACGATCTGGCTTGTGCTCGAGTTTCCAATCTTGAATCAGGTATATAGGCCCAGTATCCTTTAGCTCAAACTTTCCCTTAGGTCTTCAACTAAATTTATCTGCTGTTTGTACCGGTCCCCATCTAATAATTCCTATGTCAGATTCTTTGACTTTCTTTCAACAAAGATCTGATAGCATAATTTTTCAGTTTCCATCGGCTGGAAGTAATCGTGTAGCGACTTGAATGTCCATATGGAACTGACTCGGCTCTTCAAAAACTGACCCCCAAAGCAGAGCAGCCCGAAATCTTTGCAGCCAAGTAACTATCTTACCAACCTTATTATGGAACCCACCTATTTTCCTAGAGTCCCAAATCATAGTTCAAATTCCCTAGATCTCTTTCTTACCATCAACCCCGAGCTCTATCAAACATCTGTCACGGCTTCCCTAGGTCCGCTCCAGATCATGGCTTGAGTTACTATATCTTACCCTGCACATGCGAGTAAATAAATGCATGCCACCACGCACTGTATGGCACTACAACTCAGCCGACTGGGACGGCCCTAGCGACTTCTTCGCCTACTTACGACCCAGGATTCCATCTGCTTTTCTTCGCGTTAGCCTTCTGGAAAGCCGCACGTTCAACTCACTCCCAATCGATTCAATTGGGCATTCAAACCTACATTCCATCTACGCCATCAAGAACCCCAAACAATCCAATAACTGAAACCTGGCTTTCCAGGTCTTGTGATAAAGTAATGGAAAATTCAATAATTCACAAATTCTTAGGCATTTGGAAACACATGTAATTTTGCAATGACAGGCAGTATGGATTTCGCCACAAAAGATCTACAGCAGATCTTCTTCCTTCGTATCACACTGCTGGAATAAGATCTTGAGTTTCTGTGGTGAGTCCCCAGATCGTTGCTCTTGATATATCCAAAGCTTTTGACCAGGTCCTGGCATGCCGCACTTCTTAATAAACTTTCCTCCTCCCTATGGTCTTTCAACTAAACTCTGTACTTGGCTTTCTATATCTATCTGATCGACGTATATCAGTTATTGTGGACGGCCATTATTCAAGCTTTCACCAAGTAAATGCTGGAGTGCCTCAGGGCTCAGTTCTGGCGCAATATTGTTTCTTCTTCACATCAAGACTTTCTCTCGTCCACAACCAATTCCATTCATAGTTTCGCCGACGATAGTACCCTTCCTCCAGTTTTCAGGTTCCTAAACCCATCCGCTAAACCTGATTTGGAAAACAAACGCAGAGCGATGCAGATATCTCTTTCGCAGGATCTTAATTTAATATTGGATTGGGGCGCCAAAATCTCATCCATTTTAATACATCCAAAACACAATCATGTTCCTTGTCGCGATAAGAGTCATCAAATACTCATCCTCTGCTAATGAGCGGCCAAGTTTTACAGAGCAAAGACACCTTCAATCTTGTCGGCGTCACATTTGAAAGTAACCTTAACTGGCATAAACACATTGTATCTATAGCCACGGCAGCTTCAAAAAGCTTGGATTTCTCTTTCGAGCCAAAAGTTATTTTTCCCCTTCTAATTTATACACTTTATATGTGTCCCAAATCCGACCTCCCTTGGAATATTGTTCCCATATCTGGGGCATGGCGTCCCCCACAACCCCCAAGCATTCTTGATTCTATTCAAAGAAGAGCTATTCGTCTCATTAATGATCCTTCACTTACAGAAAGGCTTCCTTCTCTTGCCCATCGTCGGGCTGTGGGGGATTTATCGCTTTTTATAGGTACTTCCACGGCTGTTGCTCTGAAGAATTGTACAGTATACTTCCTCCACTCACGGTTCCCATCAGAGAAACTCGTGGTTCCGCGCGTATGCATCCCTATACAGTCCAACTGGACAAGCCCCGAACTTCCCACTTTGTTCGGGGAAGGAAAGACCTGCTGCCCGCGGAGGTTTTTCCTTCTCCCCAAATCTTCAAGTATTTAAGTCCCGTGTCAACAAACTCCCTCTTACCTCGCTTAAGACACCCACGGTACGTTAGTGTTTAGGCTTTTAGCCATCGTGACTTGTCCAAAGATAAAAAATAATAAATAAAATCATATAAAAAAAAACTAAAACAAAATATTCAACAATTAAAATTATTTTTTGGTATAAACATTTTTGGCAAGTATGTTGTTAAACTTAAAACGTTTTTACAAGAAAATAAATGTCTGCAGTAATTATGAGTTAATAAAATAAAAGTTTTAAACTAATTAAACTAGAAGAGTAAGCAACTTTACTCATTTTTCCCGCGGTTTTTACAAACATGGTCTTTGGACGGCAGCGGCGGAGGCATCTACGAATTAAATGAGTAAAATACCGCCGGTAATAGCAAATTAATTTAGGTTTTGCCGGCTTTCATATACGTAAATAAATAAAACCGCCCTCTTATAATTAAGCAATGTCGCCGGCGACGGTAGTTTAGCCAATGCCTTTAAGAAGTAATATGAAAGAGATTTTATGATTTAGGTTTTTCAAATCCTTTTAATATTTAAATTGTTTTAAAGCACAGATATTTTGCAGGCTTAAATAAAAATTGCAAAATTTTAGTTTTTTGTAATTCATCATTTTTATTTCGTAATATTTATTACTTTGGATTTTTTTCACTTATCTTTGTGGGTGGCTCTCAAGTGGCCCCCAGACGTTGACCAGTTCGACACTGATTGAAATCTGTTTACACAAAGATGGTACTAAAATCCAATTCTGGATTTAAGTAAGGGGTCGTCCATATATTACGTGAGACATTTAGGGGAGAGGGTCAAGGTTAATCTCAACAAATCTCACCATGAGGGGAAGGTTCTGTTCAAATATCACGTAATTTTTCTACAGCTAGAAACAGGTTAATGTGATGCAGTGTTACTTTTTGGGTGGAGGACTTTTTAATTTTTTTGCTCTTTAAAATTATTTTGGTTACAAAATCAATTTCAGTTTGAAAAATTATGCCTTTTTGCATTCCCATAAATTTCACGTGAGATTAGGGGTTAGGGGGAGGGTTAAAAAACATCTCACCAAATCAGGAGGGAGGAGGGTCCAAAAATGTGAAAAAACGCCTCACGTTATAGATGCCCCTACATTCCCTTAGTTTTTTGAAAGGCAAAGATATATTTTTCAGGATTTACAATAATTTTAAATTAGGGCACCAAAAATCTTGTTTAGTTCAATGTGTCAAAAACAAATTGATCTTTGTTGTCGCAAAGAGTTTACCAATTTGTCCAAAGTCTGCAGTTAAAAAATCATTTAACCTTGTAATTAAAACTTAAATAAATATGTAAAATGTTAGCCTAAAAACTAAGTTTCTTGGGACCAATGTGAACATTTCCTATTTTTAAATTCGGTAGTTAATTGATTCCTTTAAATCATAAACCTTTAGTTTAAAACACATTTAACAAGCAATATTGTTTTTATTGATACTTTTTATAAACAGATAAACTCAATTAGTTCTGCTTAAATATAATAATTGGGCGATAAACAAAGAATGTAGTTTTAAATTTAAATTACTAAAACAAAAAAGAATATAAATAAAAGTGTTTAGTAGTAATCACATTTTTTAAATATTGATACAATGTTAGTTAAAAATATCACACTTTAATTTTCCACTATGTTTTCATAAATACTGATGACCCTGCTTCACCCAAACTTTTTAAATTTTCTTTTAGCCTTTTTAAATCGGTTTGGGGTCATACAAAGGTGCTTTTCATAAAACCTGATAATTCTTCTTGAAATTTTTTATGTGCAACTTCTTTGCTTACAAGAAAATGTCTTGTAGCTCTTTGAATTTAATACAATAGTAGAAGTCTCGACGATCACCAAAGTATGTGGTGCCGATTATTTTGGACACCTTGAGATTTGTCCAGTCCAGAATTCCAAAATATCCTGGAGATTTCCAAAATATAGGGTGACGATATGTGTTTATCTCACGAAGACATTTTTTAACTTCTTTGCTCCCGCCTTTTTTCAAGACATTTTCTTCGTATTTTAATATCAACTCCATATGAATATCGTTAGAATTTTCCCAACTATCAGGTTTTTGTCCATTTCCTAAAAGAGTTATCCATCGTACTAAATACTCCGTTTGGGACCCTACTTCCCTGTGAGCCAAAATTTTTCTTTGAGCATAATATTCTTGATTTGTTTTATGTTCGGCTGGCACATGGACTATCAGAATCATTTTTAGAAAATCTGCAAAATAAATTGTTTGTTTTAAAAAAGGTGACAGAGGTGACCCGTTGGATAAACATTAGCAACCAAAAGCTGATGATTTCATTACAAAGATACTCTAAAACACAGAGGTATGATTCCGAGCGTCGCGGCAGGCTGCAAACTGCCGACGCAAGCGCCAGAGCCATTCACATTACCGGCAACGCTACTTGTTCCTCCCCAAGGCGAAAGCAAAATAAGTATAACGTTTTGGCGCTTGCGTCGGCGGTTAGTAGCCTGCCGCGATGCTCGGAATCATACTTTAAGAAGATCCTTTAATAACGAAAAAGTTATACAGGGTATCTCCTGGACCAAAATACGACGATCTAACCCAATTTACCTTAGTCAAAAAAAAAATTATACTTATTATAAAACACTTTCTTACGAAATTTAGTATTAAAAGGTTTTTCAGGGTGGGGAATCGAACTGTGCTAATGTTTTTATTGTTAAATGTAGAGAGGCCACCTGGAGTCTATGGCTTAAGTTTAAAGTGTCGTAACTTTGTTTGGCCTCGATATAATAAAATTTTAGTAAATATTTTTATTCTCCCATATTTTTTGCACCAAAAAGAGAAAATAATATCGCTACGATCAACCGTTTTTGGGATATTTCAAATTAAACCATTTATTTCATACAAAAGTTTGCCATTGCATTCATTCACGCTTTATCTAGGCTGCCTATGTTGTAGTACATTAAAAAATAGAAGACATGTTTTTTGTCGGCCATTAAACACTTTTAATCGGTGAAATGTAGCTCTAAAATTCACCCTTATTTTTTTTAAGTAACTTAAAAAGAAATGTTATAACTTTACGAAATTAAACCCATAACTTTATTTATCGAAAACCCTATCAACCTCTATTTAGTTTATTTCAAAATCTTTAAAAAAAACCTTTTAAGGGGATTTCAGGGGTGCATTTTACCCCTTTAAAGTGTTTAATGGCCAATAAAAAAAAATACGTGTTTTCTATTTTATGTTGTACTACAACATATTCCAGTTCTATCAAAATCGGCGAAGGAACCTGAGATGGTTTCCTTGTTAGTAATGATCCTTAAGCTGCGTCCAGACTTGCAACAATTCGTCGAGCCGCCCCACGCCGCATAACGCGCCGACGTGGAAGTGGACGGAATTCACGTCGTTTTAAGTTCTTGGCGAAAGCGAACAGAATTCACGTCGTTTTAAGGGATTGGCGAATGATTCGCCGGTGATTCACAGCTGGACGGTTTTTTGACGTCAAAGGAGCGCGCAAACAGGTTGGTTAGTTTAAAAGCGAATTCTTGCAAGTCTGGACGCGGCATTAGAAAAACATTGTCGTAACTATTTAGGTACTTTAGTTTTAGAAGATCCGAATTTTCTGAAATTTTACCTGTTTTTTTATAGAACACCCTAATTATTTACTAATACAGGGTGTTTCCTTATTGCGGTAAGAAAATTTAAGGGTTTATTCTTGACCCAATTGTACGAAAAAAGGTCATATAAACATACGTCCGAAAATGCTTTGTTTTTAAGAAACAGGGTGTTAAACTTAAAAAATAAAATCGGATTTTTAATAATATTTTAAATATGCCTTATCCGATTTTAATAAAACTTTGCTTTGGTATTTGTTAAAACATGTAGTTTATTTAGCCTCAAACTAATTTTAATTGGTGAGAGCAGTGGTGGCGTGGGACGCATATTAGTTAATATTATTGAAAAAAAATGTACGCCACTGACTTTTTGCAACTTTTATATTTTTTCGGATAAAACAACTAAAAATACATTTTTTGTGTCTTCATATTTTTACATAGCTTGCCGAGTTTTCAAAAAAAAATCCGCTATACTGCATAATTCCGGACCATAGAAGGGCATTTTTTTTTAAATATTAAGTGTTATAACTTCTTATTAGCAAATATGTAACAACCAAAACAAATACTTAATAAAACAAGGTAGTCTAACAAATTTTACTAAAAGAAGTGTTTTAGAATTTTGTAGGTTTTTTGAAAAGTTTAACACCCTGTATCTTGGGAACGAAAAATTTAAGGACTAATGTTTTTATGAACTTTTTTCATAAAATTGGCTCAGAAATACGCCCTGAAATTTTCTTACCGCAATTAGGATACACCCTGTATAATAATAACAAAAATCTTTGTCCAACAAATAATTAACGCATTAACCACGTTTAATTCTTTCTTAAAGTACTTACCTAGAACTCCCAAAGAACACTACACCTATCGCTGCTTGTACTGTTCAATCACTTACAAATATGATATATTTATTACCATGGTTCGACCACTGGTACCCCACCGTTGTAGTTGATTATAGCTTATTAGAAAATACAGGGTGTTACAGAATGTTGTAAGGAAATTTAAGGGAGAGATTTTAAATCAGAAAATATTTTACAAAAGTTCATATGAACATGGGTCCTGAAATTCCTTGCTCTCAAGGGTGGTAAACTTGTAGAAAAAAAAACCGTTTTTTTTAATAACTTAAATATCTATTACCCAATTTTAATTTATTATGTTATTTATGGCATTACGGGGTAATTTATCACTAACTTAATTACATGTAATAAGTCCGGTGGTGTCTCGAACGGCAACTAAAGAAACATTTTTACAAAAAGGGTACTCCACTGAAATTTGTGTGCTTTATTTAAATTAGGCAAATGAAAATGTAGGTTTTGTGTCTCCTTTTTTTTTCGTATTTTGTTCCTTAAGAGAAAAAATAAAATCCACTTAATTGCATGTTTTAAGACAATAAAAAAGCAAAAGCGGAAACCGTTTCTTTAAAAAATTAGGTATTATAACTTTTAATTAGCAATTATGTCACAACCACAATAAATACTTATTTAAATAAGTTTTTGGTCCAGTCTAACAATGTTTACTAAAATAAGTAAAATAATGTTTTAGCTTTTTGAAAAGCTTAACACCCAGTATTGTGAGAACGAAAAATTTGCGGACATATGTTTACATGAACTTTTCTTCATATTTTCAATATTAAAATCTGTTCTTTAATTTTCTTACCAACATTTTGTGACACACAGTATATTAAGTACCCCAACTTTTTGTTTTTAAATTGCTTCTCTTGCATCGGCGTAGATAAGGAGGGGGGTAAAGGGGGTAATTACCCCTCCCTACAAATGAAGGTTGTGAAGTAGCGTTTGTAAGTTGGAAGACCTTTTTGCTTGTTTTTTTTTGGCTGTTTCTGCAAATTAAAACATTTTTTGGTAGCAATAAAGTCAGTAAGTATGTGTTTTCAGGTATTTTTGGCCAAAATTTCCTTTTTATATACAAAATGAGGTTCGAACAGACTTAATCCAGTATATTACCCCCCGCCCTCCCCAGGAAATGAAATTATTTACGTCACTGTTCCCTTATCTTGAACACCATATTACCAAGATAATATGTTTATATTAAACAAAAAGGGGTTAGAAGCAAAAGGATTCACTGAGTTTTTCCTAAAATATTTGACTTTAAAGTCACTTTTCTTTTTTACAAAATCTAATAATGTTTTTAAATATTTCTGTATGAAGCATTTGCATTAATTTTAATTATTTGCTGCCAAATTATTTCTCAAGTTCAACTATCCAAAGAAGAAGGGTTATTAAGGGCAATTCTTACCCATCAGCCACTTGATTTGATATATATTTTATTTGTTAGTATACCTCATGACACGAGCGTTTATGCATATGTCCTAAACGGCTTAGTTTTCGAACCACGGTGTTGGTACCTATAATTCAGAGATTTTAAAACATTTAAAAAGATTTCTCCTATGGATCAAGACATTTTTGTATACACAAAAAAATTACCTGTGTCAGTCCATAAAGGGCTCTAAGGTAAATATTTAAAAATGGTACGCCCCTGTTGTTCAAAATACACATATTTTTAAAAATTCCCTGTTTGTTTGGAACAAATTTGATATCTTGAAATTATTGGACCTAGGTGTACGTTCACATTAATAGCAAAAATAAAACCATTTCTCGGTGAAATCGGTTATTTAATTAAAGAATAAAATACAAAAGGTGATTTTTTACTGTAGAATTGATATTAGCGATAATAAAATGACCATGTCAAAAAATTGTTTGTATTTATTTATGGAAAAACTGTACATCCAATGAAAAATAAAGAGATCAAAAAGCTGCTTTAAAAGTGTTTTTACAGACACTGAAAAATTTTAGAAAATAACAAATTAAAAATGCTACATTTTTGTACAGCTGGAATTATTCTTGGACCATTAATGAACATCTAACATATATGTCTAAAACTTTTTCCATTTCGTTTTTCTATCTGTTGCAGTTTCCGAGATAACAATATATCCACCGCCAAATTGGGAGACACACACAGTTATACATAAATAAACTAAAAATGCCTAACTTTCTAAAAACTCTTTATTATATTCGTTAATACCATTATAACAGAAACACATAACCTATATTAATTAAGGGACGCCATTGTTGAATTTTTAGGTACTGTTGATGCAGACAGTCGATACGTATGTACTTAATAATGTATGTTTTAAAGTTTAATTGTTACAGGTAAACGAGATGTAAATCGGCGATGGGATCATGACACTCCATTCATTTAAATCCAACAAGTCGATTTAAATGAACCGTTTTTATATTTTCTATAAATTGATCAGCAACAGTTGATCAAGTTTACCGACGCCAATTTGCGTCATAAACGAAAATTGCCAAAGGTACACAGGATAAAATTTTGTAGGTCAATTTGTAAATATACAGTGTACATATGGAACTTTTTTATTATTAATTTTACCAGAAAAAGTTATTCTATCAGGTATTAATTTTTGTTAGTGGTTTATAAAGTATCTCAAAAAATATAAATTTTGCGTAAGAGGAAACTACTTTTACATATTAGGAATTTTTATAAAAAAATGTTGAGGATTAAAAATATCTTTTAAAATGCAAACTCCTTTATTGAAAACAAAAATCTCTTATATTTTTTTATCGAAAAAGAAAGTTTTCGTGCCCATTATGATAGTTATTAAGATTATTACGTTACATACTGCATTTCGAAAATAAAATATGAAAAAAGTTTTTCATGTAATTGATTAGGTTTGGATATTTAAAAATTATTTTAAATCCTAAACATTTTTTCTTTATAATAATTTCTTATATCGTCAAAAGTAACGGTACTTTCTTTAAGCAAGTTTCATATTTTTTGAGAGACCTCGTATATCACTGAAAAAAATTATAGCTGATGGTTGAATTTAAGGTTTTGGATTACGCGGAACATTTTATAAAAATAAAAATTTTCGTAAAATAATAATAAAAATGTTTTTTCATACAGTGCAAACTTAAGTAGACACACTGTATATTCCGTGATACCTATTGACATGCCCGATTTAAACGAATCAAGTGGTTTCATGACCCCCCGCACGTCTATGGTTTTTGTTACTCACAAGTAACTCGATTTTCGACTGTCAATTATTTGGTAAAGAAACTTTAAAAAATTTGTTGTTTTTCTTCTTTCCTTTAAAACTTAACTATTTTTTAACACAATATGTATTTCGTGGCTAAAACACATCGTTTGTTAGACCAGAATCAGAAAAAAACACACTATGCGTAACGGTTTTTAAAAATACTTTTTAACGATAGAAACATCCATTACTAATTTAAATTCAATAATGGTAAGTTTTTGGTGATGATAAGCATATTTTTTAGAATGTTATTAATTAAATTTAGCCTTTTGTATCGATTTTGTGTGTGAATTTTCGGAAGAGTACCAACAGAGAATTAACTAAAAAATGGCGTGCCTTTTCTTAAACAAATAGTATGGAACAATATAATATGTAAATAATTTTATTTGGTAATTTATTTTTATATTTAGTTTGTACCAAACACAGAGGATATAAACCAGGGTAAACAGTGTTTCATTAGATTTTTTTGTGCCTATACAGGGTGTCCGCTAATTAATGGTACACAGAAAAACCACAGATTCCTTATGTCAAAATATTAGGATTTAACCAAACAAACCTATATCCAAAAGTTGATAATAAGGAAGATACAGGGTGTCAAAATGAATAAAATCTTTTTATTTTTTATCGTTAATTTTTAATATGTTTTGAATATTTTAGTAAAACTTTGTATCTAGGGATTTTTGGACATGAGCTTTTTAGATCCGATATAATTTTTTATGTGTAAACTAGGAGGGGCTACCTACACTATTTAAATTTATCTAAAACGATCCAACTTTTTGTGCTACTCTATATGTACCATCTAAGTAAACCTGTAAACTCCCTTATGTTTTCTTCACAAAAAGGTATACTTTGTAAGCAGGGCCGTATTAACTGTTTAAGGCGCCCTAGGCTAGAATTCCCAAAGCGCCTTTTTCCACCAAAAAGGTTTTTGAAGAGCAAAAAGACCTTTCCTCCGTAGCGCCTGTTATTTTGAGTGTCAGGCGCCTTACTTTACCACCCGAAATAAAATTTGATGACCTCGCGCCTATTTCATTCCAAAGCACCTTATTCACAGAGAAATTAGTCACCAAAAATCCCCACCCCACCTAAACTTTTTTAAAAACTTCCCTGTCTGGCGCCAATTTTTTCATGGCGCCCTAGGCTGTAGCCTAGTCAGCCTAATGAATAATACGGCACTGTTTGTAAGAACGGCTCCGAGCATTAAATTTAAGTGGTTTGGTTCAACCAAAAAGTATATGAAAGAACATATTAAATCATTTGTTTATCCTGAGGCAGTTGTAGTTCTGACGTATACGCTGTTTTTAAAGGCATTTTTTCGTTGCACTAAACCACTAAAATTCAAATATTTTGAAAACGGTTGCTCAAAACCATTCTTACAAAGTATTTCCTTTTTGTGTAGAAACCATTGGGGAGTTTAAAGATTTACTTAGATGCTACTTGCAGTGTAGCACAAAAAAGTTAGGACGTTTTAGAAAAATTTAAATAGTGTAGTCAGCTCCATTCGGTTTACAAATAAAAATTAATATAAGATCTGAATAGCCCATATTAAAAAACTCCCAGATACCGGATTTTATTAAAATATTCAAAACCTATCAAAAGTTACCAAAATAAATTAAAAATCTTTTTTCACCTTGACACCCTGTAAATTTCTTATTATCAACTTTTGGATATAGGTATGTGTGATTTAATCTATATATTTTAGCAAAAGGTATCTGGGGTTTTTCTGTGTACCATTAACTACCGGACACCCTGGATAGTCTAAAACTTAAAAACTAATAAAGAATAGTTTACACAAGTATTTTGGTACTTTTTTTAATTTTTTGGAATTTTTGGAGAATTACCCTCCTACAATAAGAAATAATATAGTTACAGGTCTTGCGTACGTACAAGCACTTATTTACCTTTGTACCATTCTTATTCCTAAAAATCTATTATACCTATAAATCCTATAATTCAACAAAAAATGAAGAGTTAGAAAAGTAACAATGAATCTTTTAAACTCTATTTTAAATTCAACCATTTAACCATATAATATGTATTTGCAAAATCAAATTAAATATGCAACCAATCAAACATATTATTGTCATGCATTCACACGTTTATTTTTTCTTTAGGTTCTTAGGTCTTAATAAGTATAAGATATGCTTTACCAAATAATACTTCAAAATAAAATACAAATTTGATCGGGTGCCACATAAACAAAACTATAATTTTAAAAATTTTAGAGTTATCTGTTTAAACGAAATTATTTTAAAAAATAGTATTTCTGGTTACCTGAACTTTGTTACAATTATGTCTTTTGCGGTATTTGACCTGGAGCCTGAGGGGATATATAGACTAAATTGTTTAATAAAATATGATAAAAGTAATAAAAACTATATTTTTCACTACAGTTGCAAAGCTTTCAAAAAGGCCATAAACGTTGTGCAAATGGAAATATTGTTTATTGTGTTTTTGTTCCATTTTAAGGCAATAAAACAGCAAATAAAAATACCTAACAAAATAAAACGGGAATGCATGATAAGTATCTACTTTAAATTGCTCATAACATGCATGCATTTTCACAAAATATGTTTATACATTTCGGCCATTTTTCAAAATTACCATACCCAGAAATAAAATTAAAAAGACATGCAGAAATTTTCTTGTTTTTTTAGACAACCAGTTTTCTACCAATATTAACAGAACTAAAATTACTTATGTATCAAAACCGTATTTGATTTTTTTATAACTTCTTTAATTACTATTTTTATTTCTTGTGTGTAAAATGGAATGGTTATTATTAGAACAAAAAAGTTTAAAACTGTTTACATATAAGTTTTTCCATGTATGAAATGATTTTAAATATTATTTTAAATTTACGAAATAAATAACTAGTATGGATAGTTGATATATAAATGTTAGAAATTAGGGCAAAAAAAGGTATGCTTGTTTAGCCAAAATCAAAACCGCATGCATATTACAAACAAAACCAAGCGAATAACAAAATTATAAAAAAATCAAAAATAAAAACAAATAAACAATATGAGAATGTACTTAAAGAATCTGCATAAATGCTTTGTTTTATATTGAATCCATTTGTAACTTGTGAACATTTTTTTAAAATAGTCAGATACTTTTAAAATGCATAAAAGCATCATAACCCGTAATGTTTATTCCTGCAGACTTAGCAGACACTTTAGGCACTTAAAACCATTAATATACTTAAAAACAAAAATCACATATTTAAAAAATAATAATAAAACTAAACACGTATGAAACGATGCATGCCGCGTTTAGGAGGTTCTAGTTACCCATTTTCTTATTGTCGAATTTCGGAGTTTCCTCCACCTCCGATGATGTTTCCGTTTCGTCCGATATTTCCATATCGTCACTGAAAGTGGATTCAAAAGCTCCGCTGACAATTTCTTCCGAATCTAGGATGGATCTAGGTACCGTAGCAGACCTTGTGATAGTAAAGACGGTAGACGTATCTGTTTTAGCTAAGATTGCGCTTTTTGATGACCTTTTCTGGGACCTAGACTTCTTGATTCTAAAATAAACGGGTAATATTTTTATAAAACAGAATTCCCAAAAATTAATAGGTACTATTTTTGGGTCTCGTCGGACAAAATTTAAAAGGATAGATCACACAAAAATCACGTTTTCCGTAAAATTTCTGGAACCGTTTTACGATAGGCTAACAAAATTTGATAAACTTGTTTTTTTAACCTCGCACATACCTGACTTTTTTAATTACATACAATTTTTTAGGGTGTTTACTTGGTATATTACACCCAATTTTTTTATTTAAGGAATTTTGTACTTTAAGCGTTAAATAATAAAAAACTTAGATAAAATGTTTTAAGCAGCTCTTTCACTAAAAAAATTAATTCACCTTCTTTTTCCTTCTATTTGCGATTTTGTCTTTCAATTTGCATCCCTACTGATGTATAGTTGGCATGTTTTAAAACAACCAACCAAATAAAAAATTATTTATCTTATTATCAAAAAAATTAAAGAAGAGCAATAAAGGGTCTTTGCCTAAAAAAGAAATTCTATATTTAACTTTTACTTTCTTTTTACCTTTAACTTGCACCCATCCCGATCTAGCGCTGAAGCGGTCGCTTCATGGATTTACGCTTGATCGAGCACTGTTTTAAGGCACTACTACCTTCTCATACAACGGCACTACCTATTAGCTATCTTTAAGAGCCTTTAGCTATCTTTGAGAATTGTTTTGAAGCATGTTTTGCGAACTTAAGCTACTGTTTTTGTGAAATAAAAGATGCCATAAACACAGCTGTAATAGCTCACTTAATTTCTGAGCTGCAGGGGATTTTGAAAATTTTGCATTTTCAGGTTTGTATCACGTATTTTTACGTAGAATGCTGTGGCGTAATTTTCAAAAATATATTATTGTTTTTAAATATTGGACCTATGTTGGGTTTTTTAATGAAACCCGCTGTATATTTATCAAATTTTGCAGTAAGCCATGCGAACAAATCAGTTAACAGTTTTTTATTGACTTGATTACTGTAGTGGTGCTTACGTCACGTCTTTCAAAACTGGATTCTGCTATTTAATCTAATGTTATTTTTTGTTGTATAAATATAGGTAGAAGCAAAATTAATAATTAGTAACTGGTATTTATTAAATATATTTTTGATTTGTTGGTATCTTTCTGTTTCACAAAAAAAGTAGCTCAGGTTCGCCAAAACCGCAAGGTTCTATTTTGAATAATAACTGAGATACTTTGCCATTGCAACCAAAATGGAACACCCTGTACAAGACAAAACATTTTTTCTCAACGTAAATTTGAGTTTTTTAAAAACCAAAAGCATTTGCAATATAGGACTTTCTTGAACATTAATTTTTTTTTTGTCTATTTGTGTTATCTAAAGTCCATCCGTGGACAAATTATATCAATAATATTTTTTTCAATACATGCTACGGTCTATTTCCGTTTGGTGCATTCTCGTTTGGGATACGGTCTAAATATTTCCCGTTTCGGGTACAATTCTAAAATTGGCCTGCGAAGATATACTTGCATTTTCTTTTGGGGAACTAATGGTGGGAATAGAATTCTTAGGTGAATTTATAAAGTTTTTATTAGTCTTGGGTTTAATTAAGGGATTAAAAAAAAAAGGTCTTGCTTACCGAAACTTACCATTCGTAATTCCGTAAAACTGTTTTAATTACCCTGTCGGGCGCCGTACCTACCTGCTTTACGGCGTGGTGTCGAAATTTCCTATAACATAATTTGACTCTTCGATCACCCCAGGTACAAACACACTTTGGTGTCGAAAGTTCGCCCGCCGGTATAGACGAGTGCCCGTAACGGAAACACTAAAGTCGGTTTAATTAGGGTCCTTCCGGTACAACAGAGTTGGGTAGTATTCGAATACTCGGTATTCTGAATACTACTCAGAATACATTTGTGCGGTATTCGAATACAATTCGAAAAGATTTATGTGTTTGGTATTCGGTATTCGACGGAATACTTTTTGGTCAGTATTCGGTATTCTTTATTCTGAATATCGTTTTTGAATATTCTGGTATTCGAATACCGGTATTCGAATATCGATATTCGAGTACTGGTATTCGAATACTTATATTCAAATACCTATATTCTGGTATTCAAATCCTAAATTTAAATACTGCTTGCTTATTTTATGAATATTACGTTACTTTTTATGCATCTTAAGCGGGTTAAAACATCTTCGCGGTATAATATATATGCCATATATATCATCATTTGCAAACTAACAGTTTAGGAAGTTAGTTTAACAAATTAAAAAAAAATGCAATTCAATATGTTTTTTAAATCTTGATCTGTTTTTCTCCATTTTACACAAAAGGGATGTGTATAATAAATTTTATTATGTCAGTTTAAATTATGACTATCTGGTAGATCGTAGATAGTATGTACCCCTATTCCAAAAGTAAAGTCAATAGTTTAAAAAATTGAAAAGTTATTTTTGGAAAATTTGGGAGACTGCTTAAAATGATTAGTTTTTAAGCAAGAACAAGGTACGCCACTGCATTTTTGTTGTGGAAAAACGAAGAAAAATAGGAATAAGTTGCTTTTTCAAGCAAAAGGAGGTTTTCAGTATTCATGAATTCCCAATCGTGGTATTCATGAATACCGAGTATTCGAATACTTTTTTAAGTATTCGAAAATATTCGGTATTCGAATACTTTTTTTACGGTATTCGTATTCGTATTCGAATACCAAATTTTAGTATTCATCCCAACTCTGAGGTACAATTTATCGTAGTGCTCCAAACGAGAAGAAAAGAGGCAAATTTTGAATCGTGCCCCTAACGGAAATGCTCCAAACGGGAAAACAACCATGCTAAAAATTTAAAGTAGGGGTTTTCGACCTAGGCTAATCGATCCCGCATGTCCAAATTATAAAAATCACACATAAATTGTTTTTTCTTACCTGTTTTGTCATCAACATGTTTTAGACTTTCCTTTTTTACTTTGCTTATATTCCCAATTTCTCTTAAAGCTGATCTTAAACCTTCTCTGGAAACCATACTTGAAGTTGATGCGACCGGTGTAGAGGTAAACATGGCAGGTGAGGTTGTAAAATTTTGACGACGTTTTGTGGTCCTGGTAACGTTTATAGAAAAAGGGTCTTTATTTTCACCTCAAAAATACAGGGCATTCCATTTAGGAGGAAAACGGCCTATTTTTAGACTTGTTTCTGTAGTTTTTAAAATAATTAATAGATGCATTTTAGCTGCGAGAGTTTGAAAATCGTAATAAAAAAATGGAATTAAAAACAAAAGACCAAGGCCCTAAAAGTTGCGTTTTTTTTAATAGAGCACCCTATTTATTATTAGATTTTGGATTCTATGGTCAACTCTAAGTGTTTTATAATAAGGGTACTTTAAATCTATTTTTAACTGTTTTTAAGTTATTGATGTTTAGCTACATTTTCGAGCTAAATAGATTATTCCCAATTAAATGTATCAATATAAAATAAAGGTAATGCAGGTAATCACCTGATACTTGAAAGTCGTTGAAATTTTACTCATTAGCAAATTTTATATTAGTTTTTATAAAAATTATTGTTTAAATAAAAAAACGCACATGGCAACGCTATACAGGCTGTTACAAATTCAAGGGTAAGAAATACAGAGGGTTGGTTAAATTGGGGCAAGTTGCGCATTTTTATGCTTAACAAACAAAATTCCATTTTAAAAATTTAAAACCTTGGAGCAAAAACGAAATTTAGCGAAACAAAGTCACATTATAATAGCCACTTTTCCGTTCTATAAAATGATCTAAATAAATTTAGGATCCGACGTTTTGTCTTTGAGCCGCCATCACCAACCTTGTTTTCTTTAAAGGCGGAATATTTGGTTTTTAACCTAATAAACTTGCATTTAAATCTTAAACTCAAGGACATATCACACTTTTCATTTATGCGAAGTTTCGAACCGAAAAACCATCATTTACTATTTCTGCCGTTAAAAATTACGATTCTATCCCAAACCTTCGGAGAGAAATCTTCGTTCACATGTATGCATCCATTTTTTTATGACAGGCTGACGATAGAGTTGATAGGAGCGTTTCATTAAATTAAACACTTTATTTTAATACGTATGATATGAATGAAAATTACATTCATTTATGCGAGGTTTCGAACCGAAAACCATCATTTACTATTTCTCCGTTAGGATTCTTATAGCTTGTTAAATTATAAAAATAAATAAATAAATAATAATATTAATTTAAGTAGTAATGTAAAAAATTGGATGCATACTTACCTTTAAATGAAAATATTCCAAAAAGTTATATAGTAGTGAATGATGGTTTTTGGTTCAAAATATCAGATAAATGCAAAGTGTGATATATCGTTAGATTTAGAATTTAAATACGAGTTTGATAGAAGTTTAAAACCAAATATTTCACCCATTTGACTAAAGCAAAATTAATGATGGCTGCTCAAAGACGAAAACGTCGATTCTTAAATTTATTGACATCATTTTATAGAACGGAAAAGAGGCACTGACAATGTGACATTTGTTTTAAATTACCTCTTTAAAGAAACTTAGGAAAAAAAATAAAAATTTGTTATGCAAAATTTCGTTTTTTTCGAATAATTCGGAACGGCTGCAAATGTTTAAATTTTCAAAACGGAATATTGTTAAACATAAAAATGCGTAATTTTGCTCCAATTTCCTCATCAATATTGTATCTTTTACCGTTTCCGAGGATCTTAATGGTGGCCCTTGAATTTGTAAACAATCTGTATTTCTATATTATAGGTCTAAAGAAAATGCCAATGAAGTAAAAGGAATATTGAAACTACAAAACTAAAATAAAATCTTTTAATAGGTAAAAAAATCAGTGACTTTGAGTATCAGGTGATACCTAGGTTACCTGTATTCTTACATAAATTTACTAATTTAATTATATAATATGCATAAAAATGACTGTTTAAGGGATGCCGTAGCGTTTAATTGAGCTAAAACGCGCTGCAGTTTTGTAAATATTTGTTTGGGAAGAGAGTTGTATATAGAAAAAGTTTTTTAAAATGATCCAAAGACTATCGAAAGTTGGTTATTTTACGGTTTTTATTTTGGAAAATTTTATGTGTTAATTATTAACATTGCAAAAATCAATTACCTTCCATTGATCCTTTGGATCATTTAAAAAAACTTTTTCTACCTTATACAACTTTCAAAGCAAATGTTAAAAACGGCAGCGAGTCTTGTTTGCTCAATTTAACGTCTTTACAGCTCTACCAAGCGTCAAAATTCAAAACCACTCGGAGATAGACATACCCAGTGTGTTTTCACAGGTGGTTCCCCCCCTCCAATTTTTTTACCTTTAAAGATAAAAAATGAAATTTGAAGCAGAATCTGTATTTAATATAATTTTTGGATTGGTTGATGTATTTACTTGTTTTTATTACTTCCGGTTTATTGTCTGAAAGTACTGCTACTTTCAAATTTTTAAAGGGCACCACTTTGTTAATGTTTTATCTTATTTTGGTAAGAATGACATTTGAAATTCAATAACCCCTAATCTAGAGTACCATGAGTAGGCTAAAACGGTTTATTTTAAGTCAAGTAGTCGGGGAAAATAAAATTAAACTTCTATTGTTTTTGCGGTTTCTCAGGACGAAGTCAGAGTTTACAAAATCCTTTTTATAAGCCATATTTTTTTTAATGGTAAGGGTGGCTTGTTAGCATATCTTAAAAAAGCATTTTATTCAATAATTTGGAACAACATAAGAGGTATTTCAGGAGGGTTATATATGTATAAAAAGCATGTAATAAAATGATTCTAAACCAACCATAAATAGGCATACTTACGATGAGACATGCCTTAGATCCTACCTGAAGGTAAGTACGAAGGCAAGTTTGAGAGTAAGACCGATTTGCATTGGAACGCGCCGTCAGTACAGCATACAGACGTTCGTACTTACTCGCGGAATCCCTTTTCCTGGTCAGATAGGATACAAGACCTGACTGACCGTGTGTATGCTCATTTATACTAAATGATAAATAACGACTTATGACAACAGCAGGTATTTATATTTGTTCTGTTGAAAGAGTCTTACCACCTATGTGGTACAAAAATGATTCGAAATAAAATGCTATTTCTAGGATATGCTAACAAGTCAGCATAGCTCCATTAAAAAAAAAAGTTATGACCATAAATAGGATTCTGCAAAACTTGACTTTGCCCTAAAAAGTCCTAAAAACAAAAGATGATTAATTTTATTTTGCCATGGCTACTTGACTTAAAATAAACCGTTTTAGCTTAATTATGGCACTCTAGATCGAAGTGTCAAAAAATGACATGTGAGCATTGTATTTAAAAT
Source organism: Listronotus bonariensis (assembly GCA_014170235.1). Classification (NCBI taxonomy): domain Eukaryota; kingdom Metazoa; phylum Arthropoda; class Insecta; order Coleoptera; family Curculionidae; genus Listronotus; species Listronotus bonariensis. Next base: position 243,718 of record JACEGR010000168.1, on the reverse strand, counting down.
GTCATATTCTATCAAAATAAAATAATATATCAGGGTGCCATTTGTCGGTTAAACCGGAAGTAATAGATCCATCAGTTCACAAGTATGCAAACAACAAACTATATACCAAATTTCATTTTTTATCGTAAAGGTAAAAATTTATAGGGAAACCAGCTGTGACCATAATAGTACCCTATAAAAACACTTACAATTGACCATAGGGATAATTATAATAAATAGGGTGTTCCATTTAAAAACGTAAAATTTATGGCGTTATTCTTTGTTTTTAATGCGATTGTTTTTATGACGATTTTCATATTGTCCAAGCAATAATAGATCGAGCTGGCTATCTTAAATTTCTTAAAATAGGGGAAAATCAGAAATATGCCAATTTTCCTCTTCAATGGAATACCATGTACATAAACATATCTGTTAAAGGTAAATCAGCTACTTAACTTACAATTAGTTTTAAAACAATAAATTATATTAAAACTTATAATTACCATCGTCACGTTTTAAAGTGTCCTCTTCTGTCTGAGCTAAATTCCACAACCCCAGTTAAAGTTCTAGCTGTAGCAGCAGTTGCCGTGTTAGTAAAAGTGGAAGTAGATGGTATTGTTTTGACTGGTGTAGCTAGTTTACGTTTCATTGGAGTAGTTCTCGTTACTACAAAAAATGGTTGTTTAATTTTAAATCGGATTGACTTTCAACTTTTGTATTTTTGTTATACCCTTCTGAAGAAAGGATAATAATTATGTTTAAAAGCAATTTTTATTTTAATTTAAGAAATTTGCCTGCACGACGTTTCGGCTTGGTTGGACCTTCATCGGGTACATTGGTAATTTTAAAAGACGGACAAATAAACCAAAATATTTAAAATATGGATCTTCATTTCGAAAACAAATTCAAAATTAAAACAAAGGTAAGTTTTAAGATACCAAACCAGTGTATATTTTTACTATATCTAAAGGGAGTAACCTTACTGCTCTAACATACCTATCTAAAGTTTAAAATTGTTTTTCAGATATGAATGGTCATACTGCACACATTGTCTCACACTATTACAGTTCCATTAAAAAAAAGATAATAACTTTTTGTCGTATCTTGTATACCTCAGAGATAATAAAACTGTCATTACTGTTTTGGCAACTACAAAATTAACTTAACTATCTGACCTTCTTTTATTTTATGCTATATCAATTAAGAAAGTTAAAGGGGTGTAAAGTTATAACTTGCCCTCTGCAGCCAAAAAAATATCATTCATTGTTGTATCGTGTAAGATTATACTTTTTACTGTGCCATAATACCGGATAGAAACGACTGGGAGACAGTGGCGTAGCGTGCCTTAAAGGAGACCCCTATCACAATGAGTTAGGGGCCCAAAAAAAGGTCTCCACTTTTCCCTTGGAGGGTCCCCAAAGACAAAAAAAAATGAAAAAAGTTCCCACTTTCCAAAAACATTGCTTGTCTTATTTTAAAAATTGCTTTTTGTTTCTATCAAAAAAAAAGGGCCCCACTTTCCCAATTTAACCGACAATTTTACAGTTTTCCACTACTTATTTTTGCTTACACACATTTGGGGCCCGAGTGCCCCGTATCATTGATACAGCTGATACGGCGGTAGGTACGCCCCTGCTGGGAGACAGGCCTTCCCGTTAAAGCTGACCTAATCTGGTATACAGACGGCTTAAAAACAGACCAAGAAGTTGGAGCAGGTATACTAGTATATGGATACAAAGGACAAAAATGAACCTGTGTCTCGGACAATACCCTATAGTGTTTCAGGCGAAAATTCTAGTCATGGAACAATTTACTAGGGAAAAAAACCAAAAGAAGTTATATGGATAAAACCATAGAAATTTATTCCGACTGGCAGGAAGGGCATCAGGATGATCAGGTTATGCAAGAACAGCTGCAAGCTGTTGCATGACTACCTAGTTTCCTGGAAGAGGTGGGTGCGTCGAACAAGCTAACTATTGCGTGGGTACCAGGACACAAAGGCCACCAAGCATCATCAGTTGAAGGTGCATCAGATATTTTACTTAGTTTTAAACCAATAAATTATATTGAAACTTATAATTACCATCGTCACCTCCTAAAGTGTCCTCTTCGTCTGAGCTTAATTCCACAACACCAGTTAAATTTGTAGCTGTAGCAACAGTTGGCATGTTAGAAAAGTAGAAGTAGATGTACCTCTTGTGCTGATTGCTGTAGATAAATTACGCTTGATAGGAATGGTGTATCTCATACCTACAAAAAATAATTCATTATTTTTAAATTTAATTGCGTGTTTTTGTTGGTATATTCCGTTATATAAAAGGCAAATACAAATTGATACGTCATTTTATTAGATATAACGGTTATGCCCCCACTAACAACTATTTTATACGATAAAAATAAGGAAGTTAGAGTGTAAATTTATAACTTGCCACTCGGTACCTCTGCACCTAAAAATATAATTCAGTGTTCTTCTAACGTCTAAAAATTTACCTTTTACTATGCCATATATTGGTCCTAGAACAGTAAATTAATCCTACGGTAAAAAAATTCAAGCAACGTGTACCGCGCAATCCTAATGAATACCGAAAAGTTTTTTATTTTTTATTTTGCAGTCCTTTTCCCAACTTAACCACTATATGGATTGGGTAACTTGTTCATTCAGCTTTAATTTTCTTTTTGAAAAGTTCGACACGACCACTTTGTATGTATTATTATAATACTATATTTGATATACTTATCCCTATTCATTTTGAAAATATGGCCATACAAATAATTTTTAATTTTCCACTTCTATTTGCAGGAGATACCTTACTACTGTAATATACCTATTTAAAGTTTAAAAATTATTCTTTAGATTTGTATTGATCATATTTTGGACACTATTTCAATTCAATAAAAAAAAACATAAACCTTTGTCCTACCATCACCCCTAAGAGATAATAAAACTGTCAATTACTGTTTCGGTAACTACTGAATTCACTCAACAAAGTGATCTTCTTTTTTATTTTATACGATAAAAATGGAGTAATTCAGAGGAGTTTATTTCAATTTTATGCCACCCGGTGCCTCTGCAGCCAATAAAAAATATCAGTCAGTGTCTAAGATTATTCTGTTTTTTTTTTTTACGCGTTAGGAATGTATATTTTACAGAATATTAGCAGGAATTTTGAAACAACTGTATATCAGTTAGCATATTCGCTGCCAGAATATTTTATACAAAAGTGCTCACTAGACTAGAGCCTTGTTTCCCCTGGCCTTCAGGCTTATAGTTTGAGCCAGACATAATTAATTCTGAAAGCAATGCCGCATAGTACACAAAAAATGATTAAGTAAACAAACCTTTTCGAGAGCACATAGCCTCTAACAGAGATTAATTACATTTTTTAGATAATTAAAAAATATTGCCAAAACACGTATTACGTAAGAAAATTCTCTTCCCTGCCATAAAACCTGACGCGTGGCGTGAGAAACCAGAAACTCGTAGGGTTTGATATTTTTGTTGCAATAAGTCATTGTTCAAGGGTTTGTTTGTATTATGATTATTTGCCTACTTTGTGGCATTGCTTTCAGAATGAATTATGTCTGGATCAAACTGTTGTATTTTTCTTTAACGCTAGTCATAACGCTCACAATAGCAGACACACCCCAAAACATTACAAACAGCATTATTACCAACATATTGAAAAGCCATACTATATGAAAGCGCCAAGGCCGAGACTAGCTATTGAAAAGTACTTAGAATTATGTGTCCTCTCATCATTAAATAAGTAGAGCGGCCACAGGAAACGAGTGTCTGCTCTAGCCTGGTAACGAAATGATCAAACAGACACCGGTGTCTACACTGGCAGCAAATATTAGCAAAATTTAAACAATGAATTGTATATAAAGATATAACCTTGGTCTGACATTTCCTCTTCGTCCGAACTAAATTCCCAAATACTCTGCAAGGTGAAATTGTAGCCGTAGCAGCAGTTGGCATGTTAGCAAATGTAGATGTAACTATTCTGCTGATTGGTGTAGCTAATTTACGTTTTTATGCTTCTTTTAACTACAAACAATAATTTATATTTTTAAATTTTATTTTGGGTTTTGTTAACAGATTCCTTTATATAAGAAAAGTACAAATTGATACGTCATTATTTAGATATATCTAAGGGTTATACTCACTAAACAAAAAGCTTTTTAGCTCATACACTTATTTCTGTTAAAAAGTGTACAGCTTGATATCATTGATAAATACTGCATTGTCAATGCATACAAAGTAAATGTCCGTCTTGCTTGGTTACATAAATTTATAAAGTTAGAAATAGACTTGCATTGACTTTTTAACAAGGTTTCTTATTAAGAATCAAATGACAATTGTTTATATTAATTTTTATGTTCTTTGACGTGTGGTATAAAATTATTTTAAAGAAAAGAGGCTCTTTGAAAATGTGCTAAAAACAAAATGGCTGCCATGAGAAAAAAATTAAGGTGATGTAGGTAACGTTGAAAATAAAATATAAATGCAGATTGCATTACCCCCAAAAAGTTGTCCTAATAATGTTTTACAGATTTTCTTTTAAAATAAAAAATAGAGGACATTTTCAGTTTTTCCAAAATATCTTAAAAAACCAAACAAAATACATTACCATTTAAAGACAGCATTAAATGGTCATTAAATTTACAGTTGTATCACCTGTAACTGTTCTCATCTAACAATCTTCTATTTCTTATAGTTTTCAATATTCCAATACATTTCCTACCAATATTGAACACACTGTACAACGGGTCATAACAAAATCAAGACCTCCACAAGTGTACTTATATAAAAAAAAAATAAGAGAAATATTTGAGATAAATTAAAATTTAAACAAAACAAATAAGTCTGCATATAAATTAGATTAATTTACTTTGACAATAATTACATCTTGATTAATCTATGGTTTTAAACAATTGCCAATAGTGATAACCAAGTCCTTTAATAGCAATAGAGTTTTTTTATATTTGAAGAAGCTGTATGACTTTTTTGTATTACTCCCAGTGATAGGGATCTCAAGTTGACCACCGGGCCAAGCTGCCTGTGGTTTAGCACAACCTGACTAGCTTGTGCCATTTTTTTTTAATTTTATATGATAAAAAAATAAGAAAGTTAGAGGATTGTAAATTTATTAACTTGACACCCGGTACCTATGCAGCCAAACAAAATTTCAGTTCGTGTTTTCTAACCGCTAAGATTATACTTTTACTTTATATTAGTTTTGGGACCGTGAGTTAAATTGAAACTAATAATTACCAATTTTGACATCGTCACGATTTAAATTTTCCTCTTCATCCGAACTAGATCCCACAACTCCTCTCAACGCTGAAGTTGTAGCCGTAGCAGAAGTTGGCATGGCAGCAAAAGTAGAAGCTCTGGTAAACGGAACTGGTATATTAAAATACAATTTTCGTCTTACAGGAAGATGGCTTGTCGTCACTACAATCAATAACGTATATTTTTAAATTTAATTTTGGCTGTTCCAATAGTAAAACAATGTCAATACAAATAGCTTCGTCATTTTAATATATATAATGGGTATATCCCACCAATTAATAATAATATCTGCATTAGGGAATTTGGGGATGCTAATTCTAGAGGCACATAGACAAAGATATTTAAAAATAAGCCCAGTGTAACATTTTCCGCCAAGAAAGGATTTCTTTGTCCTCCCCAATACTGCGTTATACTATGGATACACAACATTTTAGATATAGAGTTGCTATAATAAATTTAAAATATGAATACTATTTTTTCCGCTTTTTAACAGCTATGACTTGCGTTTTAAACAGTTGTTAAAAAACAGATAAAAGCAAATAATAATTATTACCAATAATTTTATTTACATAAAACATTTTCTTTCTTTCGCTGAACAAGAAATGGTCAAAGGGTATATCTAGCTTTTATTATTTGTTTATATAATTCTTTACAGGCTGTTTAAACTTTATGCTATGTCGGTATAATCTACTAATAAAATAAACCCTTAAAGATGCAATAAATGATTAACCACAATTTACGGAAGCCAGGCGAACAGTGTCGTTCACTTTCACCAAAGACAATTATAGTTTCACTATAGACTCCCAGAACAATGCTAAATTTTTGGTCATCAGTTTGGACGCTGGCTTGGCTGAATTTATGAAGCGGCAAATTATACGTACTGTTTATGTGTGTACTGATGGATATCCGCTTCATAAATTCCACGAACGAGCCAGGGCCATATGAACTGTTTGAGGCGCCCTAGGCTAGAATTCTCGGAGCGCCTATTTCCCATCAATAAAATTTTTGAAGAGCAAAAAAAGGTCCTTCCCTCCTTTTTTACGCCTATTTGCCTATTTCCATTTCAAAGCACTTTATTCCCTTATTCAAGAGAAATTACTCACCAAAAATCCCCACTCAACCTAAACTTTTAAAACCTCCCCTGTCTAGCGCCTATTACTCCCCTGTCTGGCGCCTACTTTTTTCATGTCGCCCTCAGGCTGTAGCCTCTAGTCAGCCTAATATGGCCCTGGAAGCAAGCGTCCAAGCTGATGACCAAAAATTTAGCATTGTTCTGGGTGTCTATAGTGAAACTACAATTGTCTTTGTTTCACATAAGATCCTACTTTCCCGATACCGTTAATCGTTTTATTGGTCTTTTTAAGGGGAAAATTTTATTAGTACATTATGTCGACGGGGCTTACGGCTGAAAATACAGTACTAAAAATATTTAATAAGGAGAGTTGTACGACTTCGAGCTGGTTATTTAAGATGTATTGAGTATTTTTAATTTTGTTGATTTCTAAAGATTCCAACGAGAGGCTTTTTCCTTTATTAGCCAAATGTAGAAGTCTATAACTCATCATGAGATTATGGCTATGTTATTTTAAATAAGTGGCATAAACAGCATTGCTTTTGTGCTTTATAAAAACTATTTTATGTTATGAGTTCTTAGATTAAATGTTTGCCCTGTTTGGTTTATACAGGGTGTCCCATTGTGAGCTGTCCTTATGGGACACTTGGAAACCATAAGAGATATTAAAAATCTGATACCCCATCCTCGAGCTCTTTTGGAGAAAGCATTTATGGTAAAAACAGATCATCGTATCGCGAAGCGTTTCAGAATACAGGGTGATTCTCGATTTTTTCACTTTTGAAAAGGTCCTGTAGCTTTGTTGTTATTACAGATACAGAGAAAACTAATTGCACATTATAAAGACACTTTTTCCGTAGAATCCAGTGGCGTAGCCAAAAATTTTGAGCTGTCATTTTTGACATATGACCCAAACATGTTTTTTTTTATTAGGGACACCCTATAAATGATTAGGTAATTAAATTGCTTGTTTTTTCTGATTAAAATAATATATCATAGTAGGTGGTTTAATAAATTCTACGTCAATATTGGAAAAATTATGATTTTAAAGACGCATTGCGAGCTTCTATCTGTTTTAAATTGTTTTATATTTTTGTTTTAAAAAGGAATCTGTCATCCCTTAGCTCAGGAGACATTTCCGTAGAAAAAAAAAAATAAAAAAAATAAAAAATAAAAAAATTAATTAATTAATTTTTTGTTTTTTTCTACGGAAATGTCTCCTGAGTTGAGGGATGGCAGTATTGTTTTTAAAGAAAAATATAAAACAATTTAAAAAACAGATAGAAGCCGCAATGCGTCTTTAAAATCATAATTTTTCCAATATTTGACGTAAAAATTTATTAAACCACCTACTATGATATATTATTTTAATCAGAAAAAACAAGCAATTTAATTACCTAATCATTTATAGGGTGTCCCTAATAAAAAAAACATGTTTGGGTCATATGTCAAAAATGACAGCTCAAAAAATTTTTGGCTACGCCACTGGATTCTACGGAAAAAGTGTCTTTATAATGTGCAATTAGTTTTCTCGTATCTGTAATAACAACAAAGCTACAGGACCTTTTCAAAAAGTGAAAAATCGAGAATCACCCTGTATCTCTGAAACGCTTCGCGATAGCGATGATCTGTTTTTACCATAAATGTTTTCTCCAAAAAAGAGCTCGAGGATGGGGTATCAGATTTTTAATATCTCTTATGGTTTCCAAGTTTCCCATAAGGGACAACCAAAATGGGACACCCTGTACAGTGTATTTCTTTAATGTCCCCCTTTTATTTTTTGAACCATCAATTTTAAAAAGTAAAACTTGGGATATGAAATTAATGCTTTAATAACTTATCTTAGAGTAAAGTTTAATGATGAAAATTGGATGATGGAGGCCTGGTGCCATCTTATGAAAAAAATTAATGAAAAGGGATCTTATGGCACATCACTTTTAAAACTCCTGACGAGTACTTTAAACCCTTAGCATATAAAGTCAATTCCGTAATCTAATACAAATGGCGGTACTTAAAATTACCTAAATTCTCATTTGGATGAGGGTATTTTTAAAATTAATAAAGTAAGAGAATAAGATGTACTTAATGTGGTATTTTCTTAAAGCTCTTCCAGATCTTTTAATGGTGATACTGGTTGTTCAGAAAAATCTAGTACTGTCGTCCACATACCTATTCAAGAGAGACGTTTGTGAAACAAAGGATGATTTTGATTGTTTGTTCGAAATTATTCTTAAATATCTCTGCATGTAACAGACTTAAAGTATTGCCGATTATTAGGCCTCCCTTAGCACTATTCATATCGGCTCTCGTCAAATTGATAACTTATTTCGGTGTATACAGAGACTTACAGTATTCTATTATGTAATTTTTTTAATCAGATTAATTATTTTATTTAAGAGCAACATGTATTTTTAACACGCTTTGCTCAGCTTGGGTTGTAACTATCTATCTATCTATCTATGTAACGGAATCTTTGAGCCTAATTTTACCAACTTCCAGCGATTCAATCGCTTTGAAACTTGCACACGTATCAGGGGCCGATGACGATGCAGTGAATTCAAAAACAGAATCCCGTTATCCCGATTAGACCGCCAGGATAAATCAATTCCTTTACAGATCCTCTGTGTCTCTTGACAAAATGGCGAAGCAATTTTTTAGTGAATAAACTGGAGCATATATTTTTAAAATGCTAATTGATATATCGAACTAAAAAATGAAAAGTAAATAATAGTTTAAAAAAACTAAAAAGACACGCTTTTATATGCAACCGAACTAAAAATTAGAAAATAATTTTTCATTACAAAAAGTTTGTCACTTCAGAATAAAAGCGTGGGGTGCTTAATACATTAAATGTTATAATTATTCTATTTGCAAATATCTATGAGGAAAAGTTATGAAAATAGTAAATGCACCCCACGCTTTTTACTATGAAATGACAATACTTTTTGTAATGAAAAATTATTTTCTAATTCTTGGTTCGGTTGCATATAAAAGCGTGTCTTTTTAGTTTTTTTAAGCTATTATTTATTTATTATTTGTATTGTGGTTACCGATAATGGGGAATAAAATAAGTAAAAAATCTAAAAATCCGGCACCTACGGTACCATGTAGTTATGCCTCATAATATAAGCGTCGTGAGCTGTCATAAACATAATAGAATATACTGGTACAGGTAACCTTGATACTTACAAATATGTCCTTTAGGCTTTATATCGTAAATGTTTGTAAAACATTAAATGTAACAAATATTTTCAACTTGTTACATAAATGTTAGAACGTTTTATGTTTATTTCTAAAATGTTTTTGGTTAAGTGGGATGAAAAATACTTTTAAGCACAAAACAGAGCAAAATAATAGTAAAATTATTAATTAAAGAAAATAAATTAAGCATACAACATGCATACATTTCCCAAAAGGTTTTATTTACCTATTTGATGATGACTATGTTGAGTTTGCATGTCTGGCCGCCTTAGGTCCAAAACCACGCTGGAAGCTGTAGAAGACGTTGTTTTGAGACACCGGAATGGCAGTAGACGTGGTAACTTATAGTCGAGGATGTGAGTCAATTTCCGTTTCAACGGACGTATATCTACAAAAATTAATTATTTTACATATTTTTGTTATGTTCGTAAATGTTATAAAAAAAACCCTGCAGGGAGTACCACGATGAAAACCGCCAAGATCGATTTCTCGAAAGAGAGGAATTTGGAAAATTTTAAAAAATATGCCCAACTTCCTTATTTTAAATGAACACCCTATATACAGTGTGTCTACGTAAGTTCGCATCATATGAAAAACTTTTTTATAATTAATTGTACAAAAATAAGTTATTTTTATAAAAGTTCTGCATGGCACGTGGCGCCTCCCCATCAGATATTATTTTTTTAGTGGTGGCACCAGGTACCTTTAAAATATGAATTTTGCCTAAGGGGAAAAAAACCATTACTTTAGTCAATATTAAAAAAGTTTTATAAAGCAAAGATGTTTACGATTAAAAATAACTTCCAAATAGCAAACTTGTCTATTTAAAAGAAACCCTTTTTTTTAACTTTTTTTTCGCAATAACGATCGTTTCCGTGACTTTTTGGCTGTTTTTGACAGTTCTTAAGCGTCCTTAAAATATTAAATTTCAGAAATAAGTATGCACTGATGTACAAACTTATTTTTTTATCGATTATGGCATAAAAAAATTGGAAAAAAGTTTTTCCTGAAAATGAATAAGTTTGAATATATGAAAGTAATTTTTGCACCTAAACCTTTTTTCTTTATAAAAAATTATATTGGCAAAAATAACGGTACTTTTCTCTTTAGCAAACTATTATTTTGAAATAGCCCGTATTCGACTGAAAAAAATATCTGATGGTTGAATTTTAGGTTTTAGACGCAGAACTTTTTTAATAAAGAATAAAACTTTGCTTAAAATTTTAAACATATTTAATGTATAATGTCCTATGAAATTTTTATGTCAACCATTGACAAGCCATTACATCACCATCAATTTTTTCTAAACAAAAGCATTTAATATAAATTTGTCTTTTAGGTTCCTCGTAGAGAGACTTCTTTAGAAGACTGTATTGCTATTTTAACAATTTACAAATACTGCTTTATGAATTTATGCATGTTCATTGTTTTTAATTTGACTTTTGTTAGGAATTTCTGGAAGCTTTGGGCTTGATTATCCAGATTTTTTACGGACAAAGCCTGGAAAGCTTATAAGCGGCATCGCTCATATGACCGGAAGAAGAGATGGCGAATTGGCTTGGCATCAGAACCATAAACAAAGAAAAACATCAATAGATTTGGTTTAAAATGCTTACCAAGAAATAGAAAAATAAATAAATAAATCGTGTTATATGCGCATCGCTTGTAAATGGTTTACTTACCACTTAGACGATCGTCATGTTTTAAAGTTTCATTCTCCTCGGGATTATCTTTCAGAGGCACGCTGATAGATTTAGCCGAAACTACACTGGACGCTGTTTCCGTAGATACGCAAGAAGTTGATTTAGCTCCAACCTCTTGACTATGCATTTTAGGTTTTAAAATGTGTTGCAACTAAAACAAAGAAATAATATTTAAAAAAATTTAAATTATATTAATACTAAATAGAAAAAATTGCTTTTTAATGTTTCAAAAATTATTAGAGCATTACTCTACAATTGTTTCTGCCTTTCTAGGGCTTCATCAAGAGTACTTCGTATACTAAACTTAAAAAAGAGAAATATTTACAAACAGAACCATTTAACACGTTTTTCCCAAAAGGTCTATAAAATATTATTAGGGGTTTTATTATGCGGCCCAGATGTGGTAATAAATTTATTTATAATTGGCATATCTGCGAAATTTATTTGATCATTGGTAGAAAGAGTTGTATTGTCTATAAGTGATTTTTTAATTTCTAGTTGTTCATATAAATTTAATTTTTTACCTTTGTTTTCTCTATGGAGTAGTTTAACATTTTAAGATCTATAAGTGGTTTGTTCTACATATTATTAAGATCTATAAAGTGGTTTTGTTCTATACAATGTGTTGAAATGCCTGTGTTTTTAAACCATTTAAAATTGATGTTTTGTGTTCTTTTATTCTGTTTTTTATGCTCCTTCCACTTTGACCAATATATTCCGCATTACAGTCTGCGCAATTAACTTTATAAACCCCTGACATATCTAATTTTTCTGTTTTGTCTTTATTGTTAACTAATAATCTACCTAGGTTACTCTTATTTACAGACACAGTTTTACAGCCTAACTTATCTAGCCTATTGGATACATTATTGCTGATGTTTGGTATATAATTGATAAACTTAAAATTATTGTTTTTAGGTTCTGTAATACTATAAAACTCTTTAGCAATTAACTTTTGTTTTTTCTTTGTTAACAATTTATCAACAAGTGATTCTTTATATCCGTTGTTTCTTGCTATTTGTTTAATAATGCAGAGTTCTTTGTTAAAATTTGATTGACTTAATGGGAAAGTGACAAGTCTGTGAATTAAACTATGAAAAGAAGATAATTTTATTTTCCATGATTGGTTCGATGCGTAATTTATTACCGTGTCTGTCGTCGTTGGTTTTCTGTAAATATCGAATTCAATGTGGTTGTCAATATTTTTAATGTTTATATCCAAAAAATTTATCTCATTTTCATTTCTTTTTCCATAGTGAACTGAATGTTGCTATTTATTGAGTTTTAGAAAATTTAAAAACTTATCTAAATTTCTCTGTACTATTCCAAATGCAAAAAACATCAGTCTACATATCTTCTTTCCAATAAAAAGTGTGTTTAATTAGTTGATTAGTAGAGTTAAATAAAACCTTTTTTTCAGTATAAATGGTAAAAAGAAGTGTCCCAAATTCTTGTAAAATATCTTGAGTGGTGTGTGAAAAGTCACGCAACCCACCCGGAAACGAAGCAGCCTCTGAACATAATTTTATTTTAAAAAAAGGTTTTATTTTCTTGCATTCTATACACTGGTAAAAGAAAATACCAACTTAAAAATACCCTGTGTACAAAAGATAAAACTTAAATTAATATCTAAAATGAAAGTGTATAAAACCAAAATAAAAATATATTACGATATAATATGAATACTACCCCCTTAAACTTTGACTTACCAACTTGTCCTTCGTCACCTTTTGCTTTCTCCTCTGGACCTTCTTGCAAAATTTCGCTAAAAGTTATAGCACGAGCTACGCGAGGACTTGGTTTAATGAATGATACATAAAGGTTTTCTTGATGCAAAGCGAAACAAGAAGGTGTAGTGGGCACTAGAGGTAGACGTAGCTGTTGCTGGTGATGTAGCCGTTTGACCATGTATTATGCGACGTAAATTTCGTTACTAAAACAAAAATAACGTTTTAAATAACTTGATCTTTTACTGTTATAGGTATACACGTGCCACTCTCAAAATGTTCATTGGCCATTTTTGCCAATGCATAAAAAGGAGACGATCTAAAGCAACACAAAGGGAGACAGAAGCGTCATCCCATTAGGAGTTGTTTACGTGAAGGCGTTCTTTGTCTATCTCTACCTGCTAGTGTTACACTTACACAAAACTCAAATCAAACTGGCACGATTTGTATGACTATTATCTGTTTCGATTTACTCTCTTAAATCGGAACTACCTGTATATTAAGATGAACTTAATAACTTGGTGGCAGACCAACTAAATTCCACAACATTTGATAAGTACTTGGAATCTTAATCTTTCCTTGTCTAAAAGTGTACTAATTATTTACAAAATTGATCATTAATTTCATCAAATATACAGGATGTCCCATTTAAAACTGGCCAATCTATGAAGTTTCGAAAACATTTTTTCAGCTCAATAAGAACGGTTTAACACAAAGACAATATTATTATAACTTGTTAAATATAATATTACATACAGGTGGTGCACTGAATGTGCAAGAAATGTGATACTTTTTTGACGTTAGAAACATTTATTCTTACGAACGTTGGTGCATGATTCAGACTACATTAGCGCAGATTAAATAAAAGTCCAAGGGTAAGTATACAGAAAAAGTAAAATAACAAGACTGAATAGGGTAAAGTACCCTAATTTAAAAATATAATAAAACAATAAAACAAATTATTTAGAATTAAAAGCTAGCGCAATTATCATTTTTTTTTACTTTTAAATTATCCTTATATGATACATAATTTTATATTTCTGATTTAATACTTAAAGCCATAACCTAATTACGTTTAAATAATTTTTATAAAATAGAAGTTTTTTTAACTCTGACAGTAACAGAATTATTTAAAAAGTATTAAAAGCACAATATTATTTTCTTTCTTCACTTTTAATTGTTCATGAGCATATCAGCATACCGTTAATATCTTAAAAACCAGCACAATTGACGTATAACGTGTTATACATTTTAATGGAGAATTTAATGCAGAGTCAAAATTTGTTTAAGTAAGTTTTATTAAAAAGAAACCTACTTGACAATAAAATTTCTTTTGAGACACCTTGTATATTAACTGGTATTATCAGTAAAAATAGCTTAACATTTTTATTTTTAGAGTTTATTTTTGTATCTTTACAGGGGCAAAGTTAAGACACCCTGTACTATTAAGCTGGCGGTTAAATCCAGTAAAGTTTGTCAAATTCCTACCCATAAATTTGTTAGTTATTTAAAAGTATTGGGGTGTAACCTATGGTAAAAGAAATAATAAAACAAATAAGGAGGATTAGGAGTGGGTTTTAAAGAAAAACTTTTAATTCTAAAAAATCTTATTAATTTATATATTAAAAAAAGGACTTACACTCATTAGACAAGACTTCAGCCGCTAATATTTCATCAGTTGTATATAGTCTCGATTTAACAGTACTAGCTGTCTGGACAACTTTGGACATTTCTGGGTTAATAAAGGAAAGTTCGATGTCTCAGTTTGGCAACAGGAAATGGATTTTGTTGCCATCATCAGGTCTTCTATTTGAGTTGAAGTTGTATTTGTCGTAGTCAAATGTCCGGGTACTGCGGTAAGAGGAGTGCTTCTAGGTACAAGTTTTTTACCTTGATCAGCAGTTTTAGGAATTATTGAGGATTTGGATACTGCAGGAGCTACATATTTTTGGGGCGTTGTGCCAGAAATTTGACCCTGATCAATGCCTTTAGGATCTGTCGGTAATCTGGCTGTAGTGACACTATGTTGGTTGGATGTGCCTGGATTTTCACCTTGACCAAGGGTCTTTGAATAGTAATGGGTCTTAATGCAGTAGTAGTTACATTTTGCTGGACAGCTCTATCTGATATTGAGATTTAACGAAATTTTTAGGGGCTGTCGAAGGCAGCTGCTATAATAGTACTACATTGCTGCGGTGACATGCCAGAAACCCCATCTTGACTAGTGCATTTTGCGGCTGTAAAGGCTCCAACATCGGAAGTAATACTATAATTATATGCGTCTGTTCCAAAATTTGTACCCCCGGCCAAGATTTGTAGACTTACACTCATTAGACAAGACTTCAGCCGCTAATATTTCGTCAGTTGTATATAGTCCCCGGATTTCTAACAGTACTAGCTGTCTGGACAACTTTGGACATTTCTGGGTTAATAAAGGAAAGTTACGGATGTCTCAGTTTGGCAACAGGAGGCTGGATTTGTTGCCATCATCGGGTCTTCTATTTGAGTTGGAAGTTGTATTTGTCGTAGTCAAATGTCCGGGTACTGCGGTAAGAGGAGTGCTTCTAGGTACAAGTTTTTACCTTGATCAGCAGTTTTAGGAATTATTGAGGATTTAGATACCGCAGGAGCTACATATTTTTGGGAGCGTTGTGCCAGAAAATTCGACCCTGATCAATGCCTTTAGGATCTGTCGGTAATCTGGCTGTAGTGACATCTGAACAAGGGTCTTTTGAATAGTAATTGGTCTTAATGCAGTAGTAGTTACATTTTGCTGGACAGCTCTATCTGGATATTGAGATTTAACGGAACTTTTAGGGGCTGTCGAAGGGCAGCTGCTATAATAGTACTACATTGCTGCGGTGACAGGCCAGAAACCCCATCTTGACTAGTGCATTTTGCGGCTGTAAAGGCTCTAACATCGGAAGTGATACTATAATTATATGCTTCTGTTCCAAAATTTGTACCTCGGCCAAGATTTGTAGGCGCTGTGGAGAATCTAGATGCAGTAGAACTAATATAATTTTGGAACTCCTCATGATAATCAAAACTTGTTCGTAACTATTAAGGGTCTTCCTGCAGCAGTGGTCGTATATGTTGCTAGGCCTGTCATGCTGGAACTCTGTCGTTGAACAAGGCTTTTTGGGACTATAGAGGATGTAACTTCAGTTGTGGTGTTACAATTTTGGGCTGGCGTACAAGAAATCTGACTCTGACCAGAAACTTTGAAGACTGTAGAGGGTCTCCGGAGCGGTAGTGGAAATGTATTTTTGGGCTGTGAAGCCTGATTGTGTGGATCTAGCACGTGGTTTGTGACATTTATTTGGTAAGTCGTATCATAAATCTGTCGCTTGACTAAGACTTCTTGATAATGCCAATGATCTAGATGCAGAAGTTTGAGGTTTGGTAATAGATTGCACTTTAAACTGTGATTTTGTACACTCAGTAACTTTTAAAGAGGTCAAAATCGGTGATGAATGGCTCAAAGGGCTTCTCGTGGCCATTACTGATCGCTGAAAATGAAATAAGGGAAATACATATTGGGACTTCCTGAAATATTTTTTTGATCGGGATTAAAGCCGGAGGTTTTCCAACTGAAACTTTTTTAAGTATCCGATCAAATTGAATTAACCGAGAAGGTTCACTTATTTATTTATTTACCGAATAGCTTCATTTATAAATACAGAAATTTACAAAAAATTTCTTAATACCTAAACTAAATTTAGTACATAAATAATGCTAATATAATACAAAAATACATTCTAAATTACAACCCTAACAAAAGTCACTATAAATTATCACCCTAAAAATATAACAAGCAATATCTTGTCGCACCTTTCTGAGTACTTTTTTTCGATCAAAGCTGGGGGAACACTTATAGTTTGACAAGCAATGGTTGTTATGCGAGGTGGTGCAGCTCTGCCCTTCATCAACCTTTTTAATTACATACAGGGTGTTCATTTAAAAATGAGCTTTAAGAAAATACCACATTAAGTACATCTAACTTTATTAGTTTCGGAAATATGACCATCCAAATCAGGTATTTAGGTAATTTTTAAGTACCGCCATTTTGTAATAGGTGAAGATATTGACTTCATATTCTAGGGTTATAAAGTAGTCGTCAGGAGCTTTAAAATGATGTATCACTCGACCCACCTTCTCATTTAAGAATTTTGGTGTGGTGGCCCTGGTGGTTAAGGGTTAAAGGGGCGCCGTCCAATTTTTGTAAAAACGTTCCCCCTCAATAAATATCTTGACGTGTTTCGGCGATTTTCTCAAATCTGTCTCGTTTCGAAGATAACTTGAGTGGAAAGTTTTTAAATGAACACCCTGTATATTGAGTTACGTGTTAGAATTCCAGACTGTGTTGCGAGCTTGTGATTTTTGAATCCCAGTTACTTTAACAGAACCTCTTACAGCCGTCGTAGATGTTCCCTGAATAGATTTAGTTTGACCTCCACTTATCTT
Source organism: Listronotus bonariensis (assembly GCA_014170235.1). Taxonomy (NCBI): domain Eukaryota; kingdom Metazoa; phylum Arthropoda; class Insecta; order Coleoptera; family Curculionidae; genus Listronotus; species Listronotus bonariensis. Next base: position 226,273 of record JACEGR010000168.1, on the reverse strand, counting down.
TTGTTAGTTGAATTCCAGGTACTGCTTTGTTAACTGAATCATTGAAGTTGCACCACACAGGCGTAGTACTCACTTCGTCGTTGCAGGGATTCGAGCAGTTTTGGCTTGAATATTGTTTTTCTGTGTTTGAGGCGTTATATTGGTTTGAGGTCGTGCTTGTGGCTCAGAGTTCCCTACATTAACTTCATCTGACACATGCTGAACTAGCCCTAGGTTTCTGCTTAGGCTTTGTATCGGTAATTTTTATTACCCGCTTAATTGAAGAACCTTTAGCAATATCTCGGTTTCCAAATAGTGTACCACTGTGGATGGTTTGGACTGATGAAAGGGCCTGTATTTGTTCTTGAGGAACATTAGGTGGATACTGAACTTATTATTTTATCATATTCATTAGGTGGACTTGGCAAGAACCAGAATACATAACTGGTAACTAACTAGTGGTTTTATTAAGTGTTTGTTTAACCCTTAATGTTTGCCTAGTTGGTACCTTATCCACTAATGACGTTTCATATTGTGCTGGATGAAGTATTGGTGGTTTTGTGGCTTGAGACTTTGTAGCTTCACCTTTTACAACTGGTAAGTTTAAAATGTTTAATTTTATGGCTGGTGCTCTTGAAACTCCAGGTTTTGTTGCTGATGAATTTATCACTGGTAATTGTTTTTGGGCTGTGAGACTAGCCAATACCTTAGCATGGGCTTCCTGAAATGATGTTTGTATCTGAGGCAAATTAATAATTTGTTGAAAAGCGGATGTTGTTTTTGGTTTATAGTCGATTATAATATTGAACTTTTTTTTTGTCTTTTGTGACAATTGGTATACTTTGTGGGAGTGTTATTTTTTCTTGTACCTTGGTTGATTTCGGTAATGGTGTTTCTACTTTTTTCACACCTTTCTCTGTTTTTGTAGAACTATCAGTGTCCGAAGCTGTATCTGAAAGTTCCATATCTGCAGCTCGTTTTTCCTTATCATTTTTATTCGGTTTTTAGGGCTTAATGTCTTGATAATTACAGGAGTATTTTCAACAGTGACCAACCATCTCACTGGATGAACATGTTACAGAATCGCCTAGGTTATCGGTTTTTTCTTTAGCAGCCACAATGTTTTGTTGATTTTGATAAGATTTTGTTGAATCTTTTAGAGGGTAAAACTTTGGTGTTTGAGATGCTTTATTTGTTATCACAACAGTATGCTGGCTGGGAACTCCTTTGGATGTGACTATTAATTTAGAATGATAGATACGTTTCGGCTGCATTCTTTTTTCCTGTTCCGAAATCATAGCTGGTAAAGAAAGGGTAGTGGGTGAAGTAATATTAACTACTTTACATTCAATATTATTTCTTGCTTGTATTGATGCAGTATTGTTTTCAGAGTACGAAACAATTGATTCCATACGAGATTTTGCATAGGTGCTTAAATATAGAGTAGCCGTATTTGTACGCACTGTAGGCACATATGAACAAGAATTACTTGCTAAAGCTTGTTGCACTAAACAAGAAGCTCTTAGACCAAGAATAATCCGGTTTGGGGTATTGTTCAATTATATCTTCAAAGTTGGTATTTATTTCTTGTACAGGGTGGCTCGAATTCGACGCTCATCATTGGGATTTCGGAAACCGTAAGAGATGCAGGATCGGTTAAATGAAGGCAAAGTTGCGCAATTTGATGCTCAATAAAATGCCGTTTTGCGTTTTAAAAATTCCTAGTACTTCCGAAGATATTCGAAAAAAACCGGAATTTTCAATTTTGGTTTCTATTGTTTCCTGGCTATATTTGTTAAGATAACTCAAAATGAAAAACACGTTTTCATGGTCACTTTTTCTGCTCTATAATTCAGTGTGATTAAATATTAAATCTGACGTTTCGGCTTCTGGCGACCATCATCAACTTAATTTTTTTAAATACGGACCTGATATTTTTTTCAATTTAATTAAATCCTTTCATCACTCTTAAAACACTATATATCGCCACTTTGATATTTGCTGACGTTTCGTACAGATAATTCCATCACCAGAATATTGCATATTTATTTAACCATAATACGGCCCTGAACTACATTTTTAGGTAAAAAGGTAAAAAAAGAATAAAATTATTACATATTCATAATGTTTTATTGCAACTCATTGATATCTAACAGCGGAAATTACTTTATTAACAGAAACTAACCAGCAGGTACGAATTCAAGGGAGAACTTCATTTAATGTATGGATATGGTATGTGGAGGAACAAAATTATTGGACCTTTCGTTTACGAAGGGACCTTAACTTCCAAACGATATCTAAATTTGATTAGGAATGATGTCTTAGACGCCCTAGATAATCAACCTTTGGCAGTATTTCAAGAAATATGGTGGCAGCAAGACGGAGGTCCTGCCCACAATGGAAGGGAAGTAGCTCAATTCCTTTACCATATATTTCCTATTTCCTAATAAATGGTTTTGCAAGATGGCCCGCTAGGAGCCCAGATTTTAGTCCCCTAGATTATTTCCTTTGGGGATATCTTAAGAACCGTTTATTTAAAAATGCACCTCACGACCTTTAAGTACTACGACAAAATTTGATAAGGGAAGTTGCTGCCATTCCTGCGAGAACAATTAATCGAGCTGTATTAAAAATACAAAGCAAAGCAAGAAAATGCATTGAGGCGGAAGGTTATCTCTTTGAACACCTATAATAGTGATTAAATTATGTTTATTTTTAATATGGGCATCAAGATAGTATTACAAATTGTGTATGTAAGCTGATTTGTTGTCTACCTTTTTGTATCTTATGTCTAATATTCATGAAATTTTCGGTTAATAAAATAATTTCCGCTGTTAGATATCAATAAGTTGCAATAAAAGATTACGAATATGTAATAAGTTTATTCTTTTTTATCTTCTTACCCAAAAATGTAGTTCAGGGCCGTATTATGGTAAACTAAATATGTAATATTCTGGTGATGGAATTTTCTGTACGAAACGTCGGCAAATATTAAAGTGGCGATATATAGTGTTTTAGGAGTGATGAAAGGATTTAATTAAATTACAAAAAATATCAGGTCCGTATTTAAAAAATTAAGTTGATGTTGGTCGCCAGAAGCCGAAACGTCAGATTCAATATTTAATCACACTGAATTATAGAGCAAAAAAGTGGCCATGAGAACGTGTTTTTCATTTTGAGTTATCTTAACAAATATAGCCAGGAAACAATTGAAACCAAAATTAAAAACTCCGTTTTTTTCGAATATCTTCGGAAGTACTCGGAATTTTTTAAAACGGAAAACGGCATTTTATTGAGCATCAAATTGCGCAACTTTGCCTCCATTTAACCGATCTTGTATCTCTTACGGTTTCCGAAATCCCAATGATGAGCGTCGAATTCGAGCCACCCTGTACATATACACTAGAGCTAGTAGGTATTTGTCGACTTGTCACACTGCTTTTTTATCTTCGGACAATCCACGAAGGCTGAAAGCCTAAATACTAACGTACCGTGGGTGTCTAACTAACGTACCGTGGGTGTCTAACACAGCTTTCCAGAATTTCTTCTTTCGACCTAGGTACTTCGGTATTGGATCCCAGCAAGTTTTCACCAATTGGAATGTAAAATCCAACGGAGGTTACTGGTGTCTTTAAAGTTTGTTGTCGACCAGGTAAGACTTCCGAAGTTCTAGGAATATAAAATCTTGGGCCAGCTACAGGGCAAATAGCCCGAGTGTTGTTTCGGTTGGGTCTAAGTCTTCCTGATCTGATTGTATTGTTGATTTTTGATTTCTTTCTGATATCTGAGCAGTTGTTAATCTTAAATCTATAATGGGTTGTAACAATGCGCATACCGTTTGCGAATCAAGCGTCCGACTGTCATATTCTCCGTTTGTTAAAGGCACCGTTAAATCCATAACTTCAGGTTCAGTTAACTGTGAGGTTGGCTCTCTAGTAAGGGGTTCTGGGTAATTTATTATAGAAGGACATCTTGGTCTTTGCTGAGCGTCGAAAACTCCCGATTGGCAGTAGGTGTCCATATCGGAATGGTTTAAGCTAACTCGTCGTCGAAATAATGGATTCATTCTAGGAGGAGTTCTGGGTGGGTCATCGCTGGGTGGATCATAATTCTCATAAAAGCAGCTAGGGGGTGGTGGAGGCTGAAAGCGCGCTCTAGGCCCCCTTGGTTTAGGAGACTTCTTTGGTCGGGGCTTAGGTGCTGACTTTGCCTGTCGTTTTTAGACGGTTTTTCTGAAGGCTTTGCTTCTGGCGACTTTTTTGATAAAGAAACTTTAGCTCCTGCCTTCTGTGCGGCAACTTGAGACCTAGTTACTGGTGCTGCAGCAGACCTACAAGGTTGATCTATTTTTTTCTAGGACCTCTTGGCTTGATGGGAGGCTTCTTGGATTTATCTACGGCTTTTCTTTTTGTGCATCTTTTTTTTAGTTGGACGCCCTTTCTTTTCTTAGTGACTACGACTTTGGACTTACAGGGCGGTTTTTGTTTGGGATTTAAAGCATCTAGGATGCGTTGTGCTTCCCTTTCTTTTTCATGTTCTGCGTCGCTTTCATCCCACATTTCTTCAAGAGTTTTTTGACGTTCAAAATCCAATTCGAGCCATATTCTTCTGATGACGAGTCGCAGTTTGAAAAAGTATGCCATAAGCGATAATCATTTAGTTCTACATCTGGATTTTCGATTGGACTAGCAGTTACATGTGAAAACAATGTGTCTTCCTCAGGTTCTTTTAGTACAAGAAATTCTTTAAGTGTGTATTTTTCAGCTAAAAATTAAAAAAAATTTAATTAATTAAGTGGGAGGGTGGAGGGCGACAATGACCAAATAAGATAGAATTTTATAAATAAAAACCATTTATTAAATCAAATGTCGGATTCAACTGAAAGGTACAAAGTGAACAAAACTAACAAAATTACCACTGGGTCACCTTATGTTACACATAATTAAACCTGATTTAAACACAAAATTAATACAATAGCCCTATTGATACGGGTAAACACTTGCGTATTAAAATCATATATGTATATAGATAACCAATATATAGCCAATGCCGGCCGTGTCGCTGTTTTGACGCCAGTGTAGAGCGTAGGTAGAATGCAGAAGTGCTTGCGCAGTTCGCAAAACTTAATTTGTAAATATTTACTAAGCAGGGCCGGCTTTAAAATTAGGCTGTAATAAAAAAATGAAGGGATTTAAGTAACAGAATAATCTTACGAAATTTAACCAATTTATCGCACAGGCTGTGTGCAAGAAAAAAAGCACTATATGACACTAAGAAAAACCAAATGAACTAGAAATAATTCATGAAGAACATAAGCCAAACGCCACCCGAAAGCCGGCTCTGTTCAAGTATGGCAGACAGCACGGGTTTATTTACTTTTGCTACCACGAAAACCCAAGAATTTTCGATATTGCGCAAGCGCGTCGGCACTCTGAAGTTGTCCATACTGACGTCATTTTATGATTTGGCGGCGGTATACAGTGTTTATACAGTGTCCGTCAGATATATGGACGCAAATAAATATTTTTTTATTACACATTTCACACAAAAAATATTCTTAATAAAAGTTGCTGCTTCCTTTCAAACTCAAAATACAACTGACAAAATTAAAATATCTTCATTTGTATATTGGGGAGATACAAAAATATGAAAATGGTTTAAGAGTAAACTACCCTTATTTCTCAGAATACATTTAAATATTATTTGGAAAAAGTATCACAAATTAAAAGTAGGTGTCAAGTATGAAGTCACAGCCACCTGTCTCAAAAACCATTTTTTATTTTTTGCTTTTATTTTTGCGCTCCTGTATTTGAATGAAAACGATGCACTTTAAGTTAAGGGATTAGGGCTTTAATTTTTATTTTTAATGTTGGGGTTAATTTGTGAATATATTTTTTCAAATTTAACTACTTTTTTCTATTTGGACGCAAAAATATGAGAATTTGCTGGAACTTATTTTTATTAAGTTATTTTCTGGGTTGCTTTTAATTAAAACTGAAGTTTTACAAAAATAAAAAAAATGGTTTTTGAGATAGGTGGCTGTGACTTCATATTTGACACTCACTTTTAATTTAAGATACTTTTTCCAAATAATATTTGGATTTATTCTGAAAAATAGGGGTACTTTACTCTTGAACCATTTTCATATTTTTGTATCTCCCCGGTATACTAATGAAGATATTTTAATTTTGGCAGTTGTACTTTGGGTTGATTGAGAAAAAAGCAGCAACTTTTATTACAATTTTATTTTTGTAAAAAGTCTAATAAAAATATTCATTTGCGTCCATATATCTGATATATATATATATATATATATATATATCGGGTAAAGTTAGAATAAAGGTTAAACTTAGGTTTACCCGGGTAAACTGCACAATACCCAGACAACATGGGTAAAGTCCAAAATATTACTGAAATTGTAAATGTTTCGGACTTTACCCGGGTAAACTCGCGTTCTATCCACTTTCGTGTGGGTAATGTCAAAAAATAACGCCATAAATGTTTTAAAAACACATTTTATTGAAAGAATAGATTTTAAACATCAAAGGTTACACTGAAACTGTATCCTAACAAAGTACAAGATACTATAATCTATTTGTTTAAACAAGATAAACTGTTATGACATTTTGAGTTACAAAGATTTCCAATAGCCTTACATTTACACTTATTGGTGATGCATTTAGTTTTACAGTTGCATCGTTTGTAACCTTGACCTCCTAAAAGAGATTGTTCGTTTGCAAGTTGTCGTAAACTTTTCTTCTCTGGTGATACACTTTCCATATCAACAAGTTTCTCATTACACACAGAAAATTGGTTCCTGGAAAACATCTCCTCGATAGTTCCTCTCTTGTTTGCTAGCTTATAAAAATCGTCGTCACTTTTTTCGATTACTGTCATGAGAATATTTCTAAAATCACCTCTCCCTCTATCAACATCTGGAATTTTCACTCTCACTGTATCTCCAACAGAACATGGCGGAAACTTTGAATTAGACAAAGCTTTCATTTTCTTTGCTTGATTTTCTAAATTTCGTTTTGCCTCTAATCTGTTTGACCGTATGTTTTTTGGCACAAACAAAGTTCACAACATATGTTCCCTGATGTACTTGGTTTGTCACACTCTGAACATTTCCCTGATTATCTGAAGTTTCCATATTACAAGCGTTTTCTCTATAATTATTATTGTTGATATTTTGCATATTTCCATCTTCAGTAATATTTTCTTGCATGTTGTCTGTTTCTGGGTTACTGTCCATAGATTGGTCTTCATTTTGTTCTTCTTGAAGCTCTTCACCTACACCAAATTCATCCACAACTTTCTCGAGCTCTTCTTCGGTTCGTAGATTTTCAATAGCTTCTTTTGGAAACGCTGATGTGGATAGGCCGACTTTAATATCATGCCCAAACATGGCAGCATAAGGAGCTTGTTTTATCCCGTCATGGTATGCCCTATTTTTCATTAACTGGACAAATCTTATACCTTCTGACCATCGCCTGCAGTTTTCATCATCCATCCACGTCATAAGCATATTTTGTATATCTTGATTTGCTCTTTCCACGCTGCCTTGTGACTGACTATGACGTGGTTTGCCATGGACTATTTTAAGGCCACTCCACATTGTACATAACTCTTCAATGACACGGTTGGCGAACTCACGGCCGTTGTCCGATTGTAGTATGGATGGGGCGCCGAAAATACAAAATATGTCTATCAGGCTCTTAGCTACTTCCTCAGCCCTTTTCGATGTTAATGCACGTATTTGAACAAACTTAGTTAAATGGTCCTGATACACCATGATAAATTTATATTCTCCATCTGGATGTGATTGCATGTCAATCAGGTCCACTTGACAACGGCTGTTCATCTCCGAAAAAATCATCGGTTTAACCACAAGTCCTTTTTTGGCAGACTTAAGTTTTTTTTGGCACCCTTCACACAAGCGCAGATATAACTTAATAACATCTTGAGTTATATTCTTGTACTTTTTCTTACATTCACTTTCCATGCGATGTTTTCCACCATGTCCTATAGCTAAATGTGCATCATGCAAAATGTCAAACATTTCGTCGTTCGTAACATAATATTTTATGCTAGATTCGCCTGATGATACACGAGCAATAAGCTTTTCAACGCCTCTCACAGAACATATGTCAAACCTCTTTAACCGTCGATATTGTAGAGTAGTCTTAGTTTTAGCATTTTTTGCCAACTTAACTGATTCTAACATTTCTTGGTATTGTTCATTATTAAAATAAAAACTGTTTGCACTTTTTGAAGACACCAACTCATTGAAAACTTCATAAAAACGCTGTGCTAAACGCGCTCGTCCGCTTTCTTCGGTTGCCATTTTAGAACTGCACGTGGTGAAAGATGATGCAATAATAATTTCTACATCCAACTTTAACCGCCCGAAAGCGGATAAAACGAGTTTTACCCGGGTAAAGTCCGAAACATTTACAATTTCAGCAATATTTTGGACTTTACCCATGTTGTCTGGGTATTGTGCAGTTTACCCGGGTAAACCTAAGTTTAATCATTATTCTAACTTTACCCGATATATGTGAATAAAATTTGATTTTAATACTAAGGTTAAACCGCAATTAAACTGATCCATGAATTAAGTTAATTGTCATTTACGTATTTAGAAAAATGGGTCTTTGATTTAGTCCACGGACCTAATTAATTTATCCCCGCGGTGTAAACAAGGCTAACGTTTAGAATAACCACAAATATACCGAATTTAAAGCACCGCACTAATTTAAAAACTATTTTTTATTTTAAAAACGGTAAAAGACATTTTTTTAAACAGTATTTATCTAGATCCAGGATAGCGACTTATTTTTTTTTTGCTAAACATAAAGATTTGCGGGACGAACGCCACGAATAATTTTTTTATAAAACAATTTTTTTGTATTCCTTTTTGACAGAGGTAACAAATTTGACATTTTGCTTTTTACTATACTGTTAATAGTGTTATTATTTCAAGACCTGATCAGTGAACAAACTGATAGAAGTGAAACTGATAACATTCTTTCGAAACTTGTGTGTCTAACTTTATTCTGAATATTTATTAATATTTAAAATGACATATGTCACGTGATCAAATTATCATGATCACATGCACTGGTAGAAGTAAAACTAATCATTTTTTAAAAGAATACCACTAATGTTCCAGAGCTTTGCTTAACTTAGATATTACATATTTTTTTACTTACCTAGTTTAATCTTTTTAAAACATATTTGCATAAAAAAATACAGGCTTATTTTTAGATTGGTACTTTCTTTTTTACACTGTATAGAATGCAAAAAAATAGGAAAATTTTTCAAATTAAAAATATGCCCAAAAATGCTTTCTTTCCGAGATAAAAGGTGTTAAAGTTTTTAAAAAATATCCCTTTTTATCATAACTTTTCTACCATTGTAAATATTTCCACAAAATTTGGTAAACTTCTTTATACATTACAAATTTTCTGTAAAAGTGTTAAAATACCTTTTTTATCGTAACTTTTCTACCATTGCAGATATTTCCACAAAATTTGGTAAACTTCTTTATACCATTACAATACATATTTTGCTGTAAGTGTTTAAAAAAAAAAATCTACCAGTGGCGTTCGAACAAGATTTGTATTGAATTTTTTAAAGAAAAAAATAGTACGCCACTGCTTTTTTGGATTAATATTATTTTTAAAATACTCATTTACTTTAATGTTAATTAGGTCTCTAGATATTTTTTCGTACGACGAAAGGTTTTCGTTAAAGAAATAAAAGCCATTTTAATCGATGGCAAAATTGCTAAAATCTGATTTGGTGTTGTGTATGTAAAATTAGTTTTTGTCTAATTTCTAATAAAGTAGGATTAAATACTTTACATGTTTTATAAACGTATAAATAATATAAGTATTTCACACTTTATACAAAAAAAATAATAATTTTAATTTTTTTTTCTTTTATTTCGCACTTTTTAATAAAAATTAGACATAAACGAATTTTACATACAAAAACACCACATTGAATTTTTTTCAAGAAAAAAATAGTATGCTTTTGCTTTTTCTTCGGATCAATATTATTTTTAAAATACTCATTTTCTTTGAAGTAAATTTGGTTTCTTGATATTTTTTCGTACGAGCGGTTTAAAAAATATATATAAAATTTGATACATGGCAAAATATCCAAGATCTGATGTGGTGTTTGTATGTAAAATTCGTTTTTGGTCTAATTTTTAATAAAAATGTGTAAAATATTTATATCATTTATACATTCATTAAACATGTAAAGTATTTGACCCTTTTTTATTACAAATTTGACAAAAACTAATTTTACATACAAAACACCACATCAGATTTTGGCGATTTTGTTTCTTTAAACAAAAATCTTTTGTAGTAAGAAAAATATCTAGAGACCTAACTAATATTAAAGCAAATAAGTATTTTATAATTAATAATTAAAAAAAAGCAGTTTTTTTCTTGAAAAAAAATAATGCAAATCTTGTTCGAACGCCACTGGTAGAAATTTTTTAAAACTTTTACAGCAAAAATTTAACCTTATGGTCAAAAAAAGAGTACCAAATCTTGTGAAAATATCTGAAATGGTAAAAAGGAATCTTTTTTAAAACTTTGACACACTGCCCAATCAGCCAATGTACGTTTTATGTACGTCTTAAGTACGTAACTTTAAGATGTAACGTACATCTTATGTACGTACACAAAAGTACGTAGTACATCCATAAGACGTCTTATGTACGTACATTTTCCGCAAAAATGTACATTCACTGTACGTACATATTGTACGTCTGATGTACGTACGTATTGTACGTATTATGTACGTACGTACTCTACGTATTATGTACGTACATTTTATTTGACTATGTACGTATTATGTATGTACATTTTCTTTGATTATAGGAGTAAGCTGGACGTAAATTGAGCGAAAAAATTTGACTTTCTAAAATTGGAAAATCGAAAACGTACAGGGTTTTTATTTATATTTTACCACCTACTTTTAACTATAACTAAAAAGTATAGAAAAAAACGTCCTGTAAAGGTTTCCCTGTATAGGGTTTATACAGTGTGTCTACGTTTGGCGTCATATGGGAAACTTTTTTATTATTGATTTTACGGAAAAAAGTTACTCTTTCTAAAAGTTCTGCATGGTCTAAAACCTAAAAAGCAACCATCAGATATTAAATTGTATCAGACATCTACGAGGATTGACCAAAAATGTAATTTTTGCCTAAAATTACCTGTATTTTTTCTAATATCAAAAATTGTTATATAGAAAAGATGTTAATAATTCAAAATTACCCCTATAAATATGCAATTTTGTTTATTTATATTAAAAAAAACTGTTTTTTTTTCTGCGATAATGGTTTATACATTATTCCATGATTATAAATGTCATAGAACAGTTTCAAATATATATTTTTTTAAATTTATTGTTTCTAAAACATAAAGAATGTACAATGCCACTAATGTACAAACTTAAATTTTCTCGATTTTCGCAGAAAAAATCTTTTTTAGAAATGAACAAAATTGTATATTTGAAAGTAATTTTTTAAATTCTAAACATCTTTTCTTTATAACAATTTAAGGTATTAGAGAAAAATACAGGTACTTTCCTCTTGAGCAAAAATTACATTTTTGGCCAGACCTCGTAGATGACGACACAATTTGATATCTGATAATTGTATTGTAGGTTTTTGACTATGCAGAACTTTTATAAAGAATAACTTTTTTCCTAAAATGAATAATAAATAATTTTCCCATATGACGCCAACTTAATTACCTAGACACACTGTATATATAAAGATATATGTACGTATATAAGTGGTTTCTTAATGTACATACATAAGACGTATTAGATATACGTACATAAGATGTTCAATTTAGATCCCTGGACGTAATGACGTAAAATGGTTCTAAAATGTACGTCTTATGTACGTACTTTAAAGTACATAGATAAGACGTAAGATGGTTCTAAAATGTACGTCTTATGTACGTACTTTAAAGTACATACATAAGACGTAAGATGGTTCTAAAATGTACGTCTTATGTACGTACTTTTAAAGTACATACATAAGACGTAAGATGGTTCTAAATGGACGTCTTATGTACGTACGTACATACATACATACATAAGACGTACTTTAAATACATACATAAGACGTACATTTTAGATCCCTAGACGTAACGACGTAAAATGGATGTAAAATGTACCTACTGTGCTGATTGGGTGTATCTCGAAAAGAAAGCATTTTTTATTAGAAAAATTTTCTTTTTTTTCTTGCATTCTATCAAGTGTTAAAAGAAAAGTACCAACCTTAAAATAACCCTGTATAGACTGATCACAGATGGAGTTTACAAAAGGACAAATTAATTAAAAATTTAATTTTTCGTAAAAAAGTCTCTCTCATAAATCTTTGCTTGTAAAAAAATATGGTTCACAAAAAGAAAATGGTAATTTTATATACAGGGTTTGTAAAAAACTTAAAAAACATGATTTTTGCCCTAAAACTACCCTTATTTTTCATTTTTAAACAAAATTTCATTTAGGAGAATAAAGTTTGTAATCCAGAAAAATATTACAATATTTTATTAAATTCCACGATTTGAATGAAATATCTGAACTAAAAATTCGAAAATGCTTTAATCACCTTTGTTAACAGCTAGAAAATTGTGGGTGTAAAGTATTTTAATAGGAAATTATAAAATTATTATATGTAGTAATTTTAGAGCTTTTACCTTCTTTTATTAAAAAAAGCAAATTAAATAATTTCTGATAACACCAAAATCATTTTTATAAACCTTTTAATACTCCTCTAAAAAATTAATTATTTGATAATGTCTACATTTTTGATTACTAATGATATTTAAGCAAAAACCGAATTTTTTTTGCACATTTTGCTCAAAAATAAGAAATAAAAGTACCTAGTATATTTTTGGAAAAAACATTTTTGAAGTTTTTGCGGACCCTGTATACAAAATCATTATTTTCTCTTTGTGAATCATTTTTTTACAAGCAAACATTTTCATGAAGAATTACTTTTCTTCTAAAAATTTAAGTTTTGATACATTTGCCCTATTGTAACCTCATCTGTGGACAGTCTGTGAATTTATCAAGACATATACAGACTTTTTGTAAGAGCTTCCAATAGATATGACCACACCAACTTTATCACACTTCAAACTAAGTATAAAAAAACATTCCCAAGTTAAGTAAAATAGCAGTCGAAATCACCCGATATACCGTAGTTGTGAGAAAAACAAATACGAATATTCGCCGAGAAGGGAGCTTTACATAGCACGACAGCCAATATTATTTAAAAAAATACGAAAATAATTTTTTTCTAGTTTTTTATTATTTTTTTAAACTAAAAAATAAAACTTTTAGTCTCTTAGATTTTCTTCGTATAGTTATCAAGAAAAATAATTAAAGCCACTCTAACTTACTTGAAAAAGTATTTTAACCTTACAGTAAATGAGTATAATGACTACCTCCTGATAATGTACAGGATTAATTTACTTTAAAGTAAATATTGTATTTTGTTATTTTTATTTTATGTTGTCTTTGGTTCCTTTTAGAATTTAAATTGCTTTTAAATTATGTTTCAAAATAAAGAAAACACAAGAGACCAAACAAATTCATCTTTAGTTGCAAATTCGGAGAAAAAAATTAAAAGTACAACATAAATCAATGGCGTACTTTTTAATAATATATGCTGTAATTCCCACCGAGACGCCACTGTTTCTAATAATATTAATCTAGTTTGGGCTAAACAAAAAACCTTATTGCTTTAAACAACTGTACCGACTTGAAAAACAAATCAGTCCAAGAATATACAGGCTGTTACAGATTGTCGTTAAGAAAATTTAACTACATATTCAACTATTAAAATATATGACAATCAAACATGGGTCTCAAAATGCGTTGCTTTCCACACCTACAGGTGGTAAACTTCGTTCGTTAATATATATATATTTTTTTAATTAATATCCATACATATTTCGTAGTGCAATTTGCTAGTAGTAAAAAAGGCTGATTTAGCTCTTACCTAATTAAATTTATTTTAGTCCAGTGGCGTCTCAAGCAGTATCTAACCGAATATTTCTGACAAAAAAAATGTTGCCTCTCACACATATCCAGCTGAATTGTTCACTTATTGGTTAATTTGATATTACTTAAATACAAAAATAGTTTAAATTAGTAACCTAAGACCCATTTTTTACGCTGTTTAAGATAAATGGTTTGATAAAACAATTCATAATTACGGTTTTAAGTTATACCGCAAAATACCCTTTTTTTAAATGACAGCACCCTGTATTTTATCACCATTGGAAAGATCTTTCTCAAAAGCTTTGAAAAATACCACGCAGGTATGTTCCCAATTTTTATAGTTTCGGAAATATGGCCATCATCGGGTTTGACGTAATAGAGTATTCAATTTTTTTAGAAGATACGTTATGTTTGTATAACAATTAAAGAATTAAAGAGTTTAAGAAAATACCATGTTTTGATAACATGGTATTTTTCTTAAAGCATACTCAATAAGAGATGGACAATATGGACATTTTTATCTAGTTGTGGAAAATATTATCAAAATCCTACAAGGTAGCAGAAAAAAAAATCTCCATTTTACATAAGCTCAGTGTTTATTGTGGTAGTCAGTACATAGTCGCAATTACTTAATTTATTGCTAATTATTGTCTGACTGGGTTGAGTAAGTAATCAATAGATGGCTGCTGTAAATCCATGGAACGTGTCATATAAGCTACTTTTAACAGCATAATAACTACGTGTTGTTGACGCTATAAAGTTAATTAAATTTATTTCTTTGTGGTGAACGAAACACCGTATAACTCAATATATAATAAAATCTAAGCTGGGATAAAATGTGAGTGCCGATAAAAGCTTGAACAGGAGTCCTGATAGCGATAAAAGGGACTATACAATGGTCAGCAGCCCTTTATCTCCCTCTTCGAACAAGATAAAGTTCCCGTTCTGCCCTAGGGCGGCGTATTTTTAAAGATATACGTGACTCTTCCAACCCTTCAACTTGAAATTAAGCGTAGCGGCGCCATCTGTTGTCGAGTATTTGAACTTCATTCAGAACAACGGTTATTTGGGTCTCATATCAACTCCCGAGCGAAGCCGGGAAGCATAGCTAATTTTTTAAGGTTTGTAGAAATTTTTTTCTAATAATGATAAAAATATAAAGGGTGTATAACTCAATTCAATTGTCAATTGTTTTTTAAATCTTTCATTATAAGAGCGCTTCAAAAATTATTCTAGTTTGCTAATTTGACGCTCATAGACTTAATTTGGATGACCCTGTATATTCCAAATAATAGTAAAATACCGACTGTTTTTAAGCTTTAACGCCCTGTATCCTCAGGAACAGAAGCAACTTCGGATATATGTTTAAAAGAACTATCTTTTTATAAAATGACGTAGAGGAATCACCTCTTGACGTTTTGTACCGTAGTTAGAATACACCCTGTATACAGGGTGACGCACCACAAACGTTTAGGACTCTAGTACTAAAAACGGTATTATACACTACTCAAAGAATTATCGCATATTTACTCGATTTCTTCCATAAGCTTCATGCAAAATGCTTTCATTAAAATGGCCATATCTCTTTTTAATTATTAAGATATCCGAACATAATTAAAAAAATAAAAAGGTTAAGAAAACGTGAAGCTATAGCTTTATATTAACCATTGTTTTTTACTGTTAGCAATAAATCCTACCGGGGTGATAAAAAATTGAAAAAATGGATAATTTTGAATCGCCTTGTATGATGTGCTGTTAAAAGGGAGAAATCTCATTTATTTAATAATTTATACCTTACCCATTTCTGATATTTTATAATCACAAATTTGACCACCATACTCTTGCTTTATCATACAGGGCGATTCAAAATTATCCATTTTTCAATTTTTTATCACCCGTAGAATTTATTGCTAACAGTAAACAATGGTTAATATAAAGTTATAGCTTCACGTTTTCTTAACATTTTCTTTTTTAATTGTCTTCGATATGTTAATAATTAAAGAAGATATAACCGGCTGATAACTTTATAGAAAAATCGGCATATACGATAATTCTTTAGTAATGTATTTAAACTTTATATTTTTATAAGCATATGCTGGTACTTTGGAAGCACAAATTAAAATTATAAAGAATTAAACAGGGTGCCTCTAAAACGTCTGTACAAAATGCTACCACAAACTCCTTGGTCCTAAACCACAAATGATCTAACGCAGTTTATCTTAGTCAAAGGTTAATCTGTTTGCGAGATACAGGCTGTCAAAGTTTTTATTTTATTTTAGTTATTTTTAAATGTTTTTATTTATTTATGGAATGTTTTTACAAAATTTGCTAGAGAGGGATTTTTAACGTAAAGGATCTAAAGCTCACTCATATTTAAGCTAAGTAAATGAAAATGGAAGCCACCTGCCAGTCCAGTTGCATTTGTGTGCAAGCTGTCAGAGTATTCTTTTTTGCCCAGATAAATTATCGATTCACAGTAGATTAATTTACAATGCCCTGTATATTTGGCACAAAAAGGTATACCTAATAAGTATGTCGCTACAACAACCAGTTTCAAAAATATCTTAAATTAAATGTTTTATTTCACATAAACTTAAAACTTTCTTTGCATGTCTTTTACGCTTATTTAGGCCACCCGGGTTTCTCTAAAAGGTCTGTACAAATTGGTTGCTACAAGTTTCTTTACGCCGAAACACAACGATTTAACCCAATTGTGCTTTAGTTGAAAAGTTAATCGTTTTGCGAGATACAGGGTGTCGAAGTAAAAAAATTAATGGAAAATTTGATCACTCTGTATCTACGCAAACCGAAAGCCACCTTTCGACTAACGTAAATTGCAGGTAGACCGTTATATTATGGCCCAAAGAATTTGTGGTAGCATTTGTACAGACTTTTTGAGACACCCTGTATAGGGCTCCACAAATGGCTACCCTAAAAACATCCATATCCAAATTATGTTTTGTTTAGGGCTGGCAAAAACCGGAAACAAAAAAACCGGTTTTCGGTTAAAACCGGTTAACCGTATGTTTAAAGCCCGTTAATAATGAATCCGGTTTTAAAAGAAACCGATGCTAAAAACCGGTCATATTTTAATGCCGGTTTTTAAAACCGAAAAAAAGAAAACGGTTTTCAAAGCCGATACGCGAAATCGGTTTTTAAAACCGAAAACCGAAGAGCGCATTTACATATTTGCCGCCCGTAGCGGCTATTTTATTTTTCGCACGCCCCTGTCTTTTTTTATTCTTGAAATAAATTTCGAAGACCACAAAAAAAAAAGGCTTCAATACCTTTTAATTAAGCACGCCACTATATAAACCGCAATCAACCAAAAGACCTATTAATTGATATTCGAAGAACTGCTTTTCGATTTTTGGTCCGATTATCCAAAAAAACCGGTATTCGAGAACCCATTATTCGAAAAAACCGGTATTTGAAAACCGCTTTTTTAAAACCGGTTAACCGATAACCTGAAAACCGGTTTTTCAAAACCGGTTAACCAGTGTATTCGAAACCGGTTTTCGAAAGCCGGTTTTCGGTTAATCGCGGTTTGGCCAAGACTCGAAACCGGTTTCGGTTTGCCAACCTAGTTTTGTTGAAATGAACCGCCCGGGAGACACCCTGTTAATTTATTTATTTATTTTTTGGATTGTAGGAATAAAAATAAAAAGTCAGCGTTTCGTCAGCGATCCCTATACCAAAAATGTAAGGTTTTTAAAAGATAATATTTAGGCCTTTGAAAAATTTATGACTAAAACAAAATCGTAATATTGGTTCCTTACTTACTTTCGGTTGATATTGTATATTATGTTTACATTGCTATAAAATAAATTGTGCCATTAAGTACACTTTAATGTTTATCTATACTAGCTTAGTGACTTAAGGGTCCGATACTTCGGTTTTTGAGTAGAAGCAAATGCTTTGTAGAGTGAATAAAGTATGTAAACATTAGTAGATTTTTGAACAGACCCACCTCAAAAGTCCTGCTGGCACCCCCACCCCCCTCAAAGTTGGTTAAGGGATTGATATAGTTTTTTTCTAATATCTTCAAAACGGTAAATGATAAAAAAGTGATTTTGGTGCCGTTAGATAGAGCACAAAATTCTGCATAATAGTGACAATAAAAATTTTATTTTTGTTTATTACGTAAGAATCTCCAATATAAAAAAGTTGGAGGGAGCATCCACAAGGCATTTTTACGATATATCTTCCAAACCGTCTACCAAACAAAAAAATATAAGACATAAAAAATTAAGGCCAAAGTTTTCCCTATCGAATGGTGTATAACATTATACTATTTTCTTTTAAATTAAAGCTACCAGTGGCGTACAAAAGTAGCACTACACCAGTATAGTAGGTACTTAAAAATAGAAATTTTGAATGTTATACTTATTTTTTTTTTCAGAATATTTTTCACTTTAGTTATATTAATTGGTAATATTACCTTATTGCGCATAATAGTAATAATAAAAATAATATTTTTGTTTTTTGGTAAGACTCTACAACAAAAAAAGTCGAAGGGGAGTATCCATACGGCACTTTTTACCATATATCTTTCAAACCATTAACAAAAAAATAAACAACATAAACAACTAACCCCAAAGTTATCATTTAGACTATTATCTTTTAAAATAAAGCTACCAGTGGCGTACCAAATTAGTACTACACCAGTAAAGTACCTAGAAATCGAAATATTTAATGTTATTCTATTAATTTTAAAAGATTATTTTTCACTTTAGATTTATTAATTAATAGTTATACTTTACATTTTATTTACTTATTTCTTTTGTTTTATAATTTGATTCATTATGTTTTTAAATAAATAACAACAGTATTATAATAACTTTTATTATAAAGATAACAACAAATATGGCTTATACAGTGTGTCCCAGGATAGGTGGTACAGGAGGACAAATTCACCAAAAATTTTGGAATTTTTAATCGTCCTTTTGGGAAAACTGGTCGCATGGTCCAAAACTAATAAATACAAAATTTTATTTCAATTGGTAATATACAGGGCGAGTTATAACTAAAAATATGAAAAATGACCAGGAGTAAAGAACCATTATTTTTAAAAATAGGACAAAATTGTATAGGTAAATGTTGTAGAAAACAAAATTTTATGTTAAAATTTAAAGTTAAACACGTTAAGTAAACCAAAAATATTTTTGTCAATTTTTTAACTCGCCCTGTATAATACCAATTGAAGTAAAGTTTTGTATTTATTAGTTTTGGACCATGCGACCAGTTTGCCCAAAATTTCGTTTTAAAATTCAAAAATTTTGTTCCATTTGTCCTCTCTGTAACACCTATCCTGGGACACACTGTATATAACATCAATAAAAACAAATACATTATTACACAACCTAAAATACCTAATTACAACATTCCACACACAAACATAACCTGGTACATTTTAAATTTTTTAAAAACATTTACAATTTGTGCCACACATCTTACATTTACATTTTAATAGTGTATCAGATGATATTTTTTCATTTTTTAAAGTGGTCCACAGTGGTGTCCATTTAGTATTCTCTAAAATCCATCCCCATTCAGATGGACATGGAAGTTCAACCACTGGTTGGCAGAGATTACCCCAAACAAATCCTGCTTGATAAATGCATCGATTAATGTGAAGTGCTAAAGCATTCATTGTTGGGGGTAAATTCTCAACCGTTCGGTTTTTTGGGCAAAAAGTTGCATTCGACAAATATCAATGTTGCTACTATCAGAATGTTTATCGTAAATGGTTATAACAAATTTTGAGATCACACTTAATTGCTGAGATGAAGGTTTTTTGAATGCTGCATTAAATCAATGAAAGTAGCTGTAACTTCCGGAAAAGATTCCCAAGCTTCCCAACACTTTTTTTCCTTTTCCATAAAAGGAGGACGTGGTATCGCAACCGGTTAGTGAATGAAAAAAGGAAGGGCTAGACTTTTTCATTGATTTTTTTAGCAATTTTGATACACGAAATATGTCTTACATTTTTACCAGGACCAAACTCAATCCACACGTCTTGATTTTGATTTTTGTACGGGTAAAAAAAAATCCGTGTAATATTATTATTTATTATTACTAGTATGCAGAATTAGAAATAATTATAAATTAAGAAAACTAAAGTAAAAAATATTTAAAAAAATTATAAAGTAGAACATTAAAAATTTCTATTTTTAGGTACTATACTGGTGTAGTGCTACTTATGTACGCCACTGGCAGCTTTATTTTAAAAGACAATAGTATAATGGTGTATACCATTCGATAGGGAAAACTTTTGCCTTTATTTTTGTGTCCTATATTTTTTTATTTGGTGGATGGTTTGGAAGATATCTCGTAAAAAGTGCCGTGTGAATGCTCCCCTTCAACATTTTTTTGTTGTAGATTTTTACTAAATCAACAAAAATACAATTTTTATCATTACTACTTTGCAGAATTTTGTGCTCTATCTAACGACACTAAAATTAGGTTTTTATCATTTTCCGTTTGGAAGATATTAGAAAAAAACTATATCAATCCCTTAACCAACTTTGAGGGGGTGGGGGGTGCCAGCAGGACTTTTGAGGTGGGTCCGTTCAAAAATCTACTAATGTTGACATACTTTATTCACTGTATAAAGCATTTGCTTCTACTCAAAAACCGAAGTATCCGACCATTTTTGAACAATAAGTCACTAAGCTATACAGTTTTAAGTATACAGAGTGTTCAGAACTAATATTTAATATTAACTACTTTTGAGTGCAAATTACTCGCTTATTTTAAATGGAACATTCTGTATATTAGTTAATTTTTTGGATTACATGAATAAAAACAGGGTTAGTTTTATCGGTGATATACTAAAATGTAAGGTTTTAAAATAACAAAATTTATATACTGGATTGAGTTGTCCGTTACTTTGTGATAGTCCATTTTAAATTAAAATGAGACAAAATTACTTTTGTTTTCTATCACTATATTTATCAACATTGTGACTGCAGTTTCGAAGCTTTGCTACATTTTCAAACTGAATATTCTAAACTACTTGAAACTTGTATATATATATACGTACAATTGGTTAACACATTTTTAATAATAGTGCCTATCCTAAATTTTAAAAAACTGTAAATAGTGGGCTGCTCCCTCAGGTCGGTCTGGTCATTCAATAAATTTATTGAGGGGTTTTTATTGGCTTTGTAAAATTTCAATAGACTCTAAAATGTTAAGTTTTTACTTTTCGGTGCAGTATATAAAATTTTAAGATTATCGACACTTGAGAATGAATGACCAGATGTTATAAAGTGGTTGGCAAAGTTTGAATTATTTTATTTAGTACATATGACGATTTGTGTTCCTTAAACCTAATATTAAATTTCTTCCTGTTTGCCCTACATATAAACTATTGCATTCTTCACAATTTAAACTATAAACTCCCAGATTTATTTAATGGTAGTGTTTTTTTCCTTAGCATTAAAAAATAACCCAGAAACTTTTGGGATGGCCTAAAGGCAATTTTTTAAATTATTTATTTTGTTTAAGATGTGTGCTATTTTATCTGAAACTGGTCCAAAATATGTTAGGGTATGGTATGTTGGGGTGCTATTGGGTTTTATATATGGGTATATATGATTAAGGGCTAATTGTTTTTTTGTTTTTATTAATTAGCGAATTTATGGTACTTAAATCAAACCGTTATTTTCGCAATAATTCCTTATTGTATTTAATTCTATTTCACGTTTGTGGTTTTCTAAAGGGATGGAAAATGCTCTGTGTATCATTGTTCTATATGCTGCAAGTTTATGTGTTTTGGGGTGTGTCCGAGTGGTTTGAAATCGTAGTGTCAGTAAATGTAGGTTTTCTATATATATCAAGGAAAATTGGTTGTTCTTTTGAAATCGATATATCAAGGAAATTTATGGTGTTATCGATTCTTTTCCGTGTAAACTTTATTTAGGGTGAAGGCTATTAAGATGATTAAGTGTTAATTGTAAATCTAAATCGCTACCTGCCAAACACACTCAGAATATCATCCACGTATCTGAGCCAAAACTTTATGTTTTCGCAAAATCAGTTTTAAAAAATTTTCTTCCAGATTAGACATAAAATTTCGGCTAGAAGTGGACTTAACGGTGATCCATAGCTAGTCCGTCTGTCTGTTTATAGAATGTATTGTACATAAAATAATTTTCTTGAATACAAAATTAAACAATCTTTAATAATTTTCAGTTTTTATGACTGGATTAATATTTTTATAAGTAAGAGTTTCTTCAATGATGGCTAAACAGTCACGATTAGGAACGTTAGGAACATGTTAACAACGTCAAGGATACCAGTGTTACAATTATGGAGGTGACAAAATTTTAAGTTTTGTGTGAGTTGTACCGAATTTTTGTGTATATTGTGGACTGAAATTTGAGATATCTTTATATATGTAATTTAATTTTATAAGCTAATATACTAAGAGGGACTGTTTATATATGAAACAACAGGACGAATTGGGGCCGTATTTTGTGAATTTTTATTAAACCATATAACTTAGGGGGAGTGGGGTTCATGTTTAAAATTTTTAAATTTGTCATTGTTGGACAATACGCCCTGTATATCCTTTAATTGCTTTTAATTTATTCTGTATTTTAGAGTAGGATCATTTTTAAGGATACAAGGTTTTCTTTATTTTAGAAAATCATTAATTTTGGTTATATTCACCTTTAGATAAAGCTACAATAAATTTCCTTTGTCTGCTCGGGTAAAACTAAATCATTGTCTTTTATTTTTGATTAGATTGATTTAATAACTGTGTTTTGTGATAAATTGATTATGGGCTTGTCTGAATTTTTAAAAAGCTTTTTAATTTTTTCTTTGGTAAAATTTAGAATCCAGGAATAATTTTCAGTGATAACTCTACCTCACATACTAAAGTTTCTAATCTATTTTGGGATTGATATTGGGGTTATTATAACCCCAATATCAATCTAATTATTGGGGTTATTATAACCCCAATATCAATCCAAACAGATTAAGAAACTTTGAGTATGTGAGGGTAAATCGCAATATTCTGATTCAAATTACCAAAGAAAAAATTAAAAAAGGAATTCCAAAAAATACAGACAAGCCCATATCAATTTATCACAAACACAGTTGTAAATCAATTCAATCAAAATAAAGACAATGATTAGTTGCAGACAGGCTGAGAATTCTATTGTAACTTTTATCTAAAGGTGAATATAACCAGAGTGTGATTTTCTAAGACAGAAAAAACCTTGTATCACTAAAAATGATCTACCTCTAAAATACACAGGAATAAATTAAGCAACGTTAAGATATGCAGGAGCATTGTCCAACGTGTTTAAGAATTTAAGAATTTAGGCACACTCTAGTATGGTTTTTAACAAAAATTCACCAAATAATATCAATTCGTCTGTTCCATTTCATATAAACGGTCATAAAGTAAAATTAACTTATAAGTCAAATTGCATATATAAGGCTATCTCAAATTTCAGTCCACAATATACGGTACAAAAATTCGGTACAACTCACACAAAGCTAAAATCTTACAATTTCCGATAATTGCGCACTGGTATCCTTTGACGTTGTTAACATGTTCTTCTGACACGTTTAACCGTGCTGTTTAGCCAATATTAAGACTTACTTAAAAAATATTATCCAGTCATAAAAACGAATATACGCATTATTTTGTATTCAGAAAATTATTTATGTGCTAATACATTCTATAAACAGACGACAGCATGGGATTAACGTTAGAAGGCCCATCTTCTAGCCTAACTGGAAAATTTTTGAAACTGGATTTAAAAACATAAGTTTTGGTACCAGATACGTGATGATATTCTAGTGTTCACGGTAGCGATTTAGATTTACGTGTAACACTTAATCATCTTAATAGCTCACCCTAAAATACAGTTTACAATGGAAAAGAAATCGATAACACCATAAATTTCCTTGATATATCGATTTCCAAAAAGAACAACCAATTTTCCTTTGATATATGTAGAAAACCTACATTACTGACACTACGATTTCCAAACCACTCGTACACCCCAAAACACATAAATTCGAAGCATATAGAACAATGATACACAGAGCATTTTCCACACTTCCAGAAAACCACAAACGTGAAATAGAATTAAATACAATAAGAATATGGCGAAAAATAACGGTTTGATTTAAGTACCATAAATTCGCTTAATTAATGAAACGAAAGCAACAGCTAATCATATATACCCATATGCATAGCACAATGTACTGTACTACGTATTTTGGACCAGTTTCAGATAAAATAGCACGCATCTTAACAAAAATATAGTTTAAGATTGCCTTAGAAACACATCCCAAAGGCTTCTCAGTTATTGCAATGCAAGGAAGGCACTACCATTAAATAAATCTGGAGTTTATAGTTTAAATTGTGAAGAATGCAATGGCTCATATGTAGGGCAAACAGGAAGAAATTTGAATATTAGGTTGGGAAGCACAGAATAGTCATATGTACTTAAATAAAAATAATTCAAACTTTGCCAACCACTTTATACATCTGGTCATTCATTCCCAGTGTCGATAATCTTAAAATTTTATACGCCACAGTAAAAAACTTAACATTTTAGGAGTCTATTGAAATTTACAAAGCCACAAAACCCCTCAATAAATTTATTGAATGACCAACCGACCTGAGGAGCGGCCCATTATTTACAGTTTTTAAAATTTAGGATCAGGCACTATTATTAAAAATGTGTTAATAATGGCCGATGCATATATACAAGTTTCAGTAGTTTAGAATATTCAGTTTGAAAATGTAGCATAAGCTCGAAGCTGCAGTCACAATGTTGATAAGTATGGTGATAGAAAACAAGTAATTTATCTCATTTAATTTAACAAAGTTATTTTTGCGATATAGGGCAACTATATCTTTTTTATGAAACCCTCTGTACACTTTTTTAACAAATGTAACATAGGCTATGTACTTATTTTAAAAAGTAACATAAGTCTACAACTAAAAATGGAGAAATCGGTATACAGCTTGTTCTATTTAAATAGACGGATTATTTGCACTTAAAAGTAGCTAATATTATATATTATTTCTCTGAACACTGTATAGTTTCCAGTAAAAAGAAGTAGGTGATAGCACAATATATTTTATGCTATAGCACCTGGAAACATAATATTCAAAGTCAAACGTAATTAGAGGAGCTTATACTAAAATTTTGTTTTGGTCATTAATTTTTAAGAAATCTTAAATATCTAAAAAAACCTTACATTTTTAGGATAGGGATCA
Organism: Listronotus bonariensis; assembly: GCA_014170235.1. Taxonomy (NCBI): domain Eukaryota; kingdom Metazoa; phylum Arthropoda; class Insecta; order Coleoptera; family Curculionidae; genus Listronotus; species Listronotus bonariensis. The sequence continues at coordinate 200,988 of JACEGR010000168.1, read as the reverse complement.
CTAATAAAACCTATTTTTTCATTCCTGCAATCCACAAATGAACAAATGGAACAGGGTGTTTAATTAAAAAAAACATAAGTTTAATATCGATCTTTTTTAGAGTACCATGTATAATTATTCATACTTTTAATTTGTGCTCTCAAAGTATCCGCATATGCCTATGAAAAAGTATTTTAAAATATACTACCGTTTCTGTACTACAGATTCAGGCGTTTGTTAAGTTCACCTGAATGTATCCATAGCGTATGTTAAAAATTGAATAAAACATATCCATTTATAAACGTAAGTTAATATTATAAAAATAGATATTATAGTTTAAATAAAGTCCAAAATCATTTTTGAAATATTAACCCCGTACATATAAATATACAGGATATTTTTGGCGGTATCAAACTAGACGCTAGATATCGTTACCCTAAAGGTACGAGGTTCCGAGCACCGCGGAAGGCAGCAAACCGTCAACGCAAGCGCCAGAGCCATTCATATACTCAGCAACGCTAGCTTGTTACTCCCAGGCATGAAAGCGAAAAATGAATGACCTGCCGTGATGCTTGGAATCATACCTTAATCTTCAAACATCTCATCTCCACAATCGTAAATTTTACTGGAGATGAAAAAAATTCTCTAGCCTACGATTTGGAATCTTAAATGTTAATTTTATTAGTAGAACCGAATTATATATTTCATGCATTTGCATATTTTAGTCATTTTCAGGGGTAATAGCAGGTACTTCGGTAAAAATATGGCTATAATGCATATTACCCATACATTTCAATACTTTCGAGCTCAGGGGTTTTTACCCCCTGGAACAAGAAACGCTACATGATCATCAGAAAAAGCAAAAGTAACCCATAATTTTTTCCTTTTTTTTTTTTATTCTTTCACTGTTTAGTGGTAATAACCCATCTATTTTTGCTAACCCAAGCAACCCAATAAAAATGTATAAATGCAACACTGAAATTAATTAAAAAGTAAAGATTTTTTTTCTCAATCATTGAATGTTGCATATTCTTCTTTTTCATGAATATTTCGTGCATTTTGCATGCCTATTTGCATGCATATTTTAAGCTTTTATGTTGCATGTAAGCCGATCCATTATTAGTTATAATATTATAATGGAGGTATTAGTAGGAGAACTTTTCTGCCCTGTTAATTCAAGTGAATTTTAGATGAATCGACTTACATTTTTTATCGTGCCTGTCTGCAGGAATTACGCCAGCATAGCGACTGCACAAGCGTTGCTGCCCTTTGCACGGATAAGGCTTTTGAGTTTTATAGAGGTAAGAACTGGGCTGTTTATAGCCTAAATGGTGAAAGTCAGCTGTCAGTATTGAAAGAAATCTGCAGGATACGGCCTTTTTTATTATCACAGCAGTGTTTTATACAGGGTGTCTCAAGAATATGTAGGCGATCTCGGAATCTCATATGGAATACATGAAAATAATGGACATGTCCCCTTTTAATAACCGATTTGAATAGTTCATGTTAATAAAAAAACTATAGGTAATGAGATTTATTAAAATATTTAAAGCGTATCAAAAACTCGAAATAAATCAAACATATTTTGTTACTCGACATCTCTTATATCTCATGTGTCACATAGTTAGCACTGCCCTTTTGGAAAATGGAATTTCTTATTTTTGTGCTATTTCTGTGCTGGTAAAGAAATTTTATTTGTTCATTTATTTCTGAGGTATAAAAATAAATAATATGGGGGTAGCTGTACCTGACTTAGTACTCCCACTTTGCATTAGTAGTTTAATTAAACTATTGCCAGATGAGTTATACTCATTTTGATTATCATGTGCCGCTAGTAAAAATTCAGATAAATTATGAAAATCAACTACTCGAAAATGTTTTTTCATGCCAAGTTAGCACCATGCCACTTGGCATAGCAGCGAATAAAGCCATTGATGCCAAGTTGTGCTTAGCACATTTAGCCATCCATGGCCGTTAATTAAAATTCAGAGAAAATTATAAGAATCGATAAATTAAAACAATATATATTTTTCATGACGAGTTAACACCGCCACTTTGCATAGTGTAATGAATTAAACTATTGTGCACAAGTTGTGCTCAATATTTTGGAAGAAATATATACATATGCATTTTTTATGACGAGTTAAAACTGTTGCTTGGCATAGTAACAAATTAAAATAAATCACCTGTTGTCTAAAGAATTTTCTATGTCTTAATTTGAACATTGACATCATTATTTTGTTTTTTTTTGACTGGAAAATGTTTTCATGATTTATATTTTTTAATAAAATAGCTATCTAAATAGCTTCTTAGGAGCCATTATTTAATATTATAATATCTTTAAATCACCCAGTAGGGATGAAGCTTTAATTCGCATTACGATAAAAATGGCACTTAGTAATTCGTCATGTAAAAAATTAAATCTTAATATTTTTTAAATTCTTTTTATTAGAGACATAGGTCATAATAGCACATAAATTGAGACCCTTACATAGCACAACTTTTGATTAAACATAGTGCAACCTGGCAATGCTGAATTCTTCATTAATTTTTTTTTTTAATTATTGATTCTTATAATTTTTCTGAACTCTGTATTAGCGGCAAAACAATAGCATGATTTTAAATACAACTCCAGCACAATAGCTTCAATTCAAACATAGTCCAAAGTGGCAACTCATCATAATTTTTTTATTATTATTCTTATACTTTTTCTGAACTTTATTAACGGCAGATGATAGCACAAATTAAACACAACTTAGCACAATAATTTATTTCGCTACTATGCAAAAAGGCAGTGCCAACTCGTCATGAATTTGTTTTTTTTCGAAATAATTAATTCTTATAATTTTTCTGATTTTCTTTAACGTCACATGATAGCACAAGTTGAACACAACTCAGAACAATAGTTTAATTTGCTACTATGCAAAGTGGCAGTGCTAACTCATCAAAAGAATAGATATATTTTTTAGTTATTTCTTTTAATTTTTTAGATTTTTATCAACGGCACATGATAGCACAAGTTGAGCCCAACACAGCAGAATAGTTTAATTCTGCTACTACGCGAAGTGGCAGTGCTAACTCGGTTGACGAAATGATTTTTAGTCAAAAAACAAGATTATGTTTATTAAAAATATATATTATGAGCACATGACAGCACAAATGAAGCATAAGTCAGCACGATACTTATTTTGAATGTGGTGCAAAGTGGCAGTGCTATAAGTGGGTACGAAAAACTACCCCCATTTTGTTTATTTTATATCTCAGAAATAAATGCATAAATAAAGTTTTTTTAAATACACAGAATAGCACAAAACAGCAGAAATCAGAATAAAAATAAAAAAAAACAATTTTTCCAAAAGGCCTTATTATCGACTTTTGGATATAGGTATGCTTTGGTTAAATATTAATATTTTGGAATAGAGAATTTTTCATTTTCCTGTGTAACATTAATTGGCGAATCCTGTATAAAAACCTAAAGATAAACAGGGTGTTGCGGAATCTTATTAAAAAAATAAGGGCAGATTCTACATTAAAACATATAAATAAAACTTTGGATAAACATGGGTCCGAAAATGGATTGTTTCCAGATACAGGGTGTTAAACTTTCTTTAAAAATATCAGCTTTTGGTTCACATTTTTACTATTTCTTATTTTATTTTATTGAATTTGGCAAATTTATTTGTAGATCAAAAGGGCTTCTTAAGATCAAATTTGATTAAATTTACCCATCCAGTGGACGTTCCGAGCGGTACCTCAACGAATATTTCAGACAAAAGAATGTATGCCATTGATTTTTGTAAAAGTTTTAAATTTTATTTAGATTAGGGGAAGTAAAAATACATCGTTTTGAGCTCTTAAACTTTTCGTATTTCCAGAAATAAAATGAACTTTACCTAATTTAAATCCCTGTCCCATCCAAAAACATGGAGAAAATTTAAAACACACTTAATTTGGGAAAACTCGCTAATTTAAATATTAATGGTATTTAATTTAATGTTGTTATTAATGGGTTATATATATTTATAAAATTATATTAAAATAATGCTTAAAAGAAAAGATCCCTATGTTTCTTGTCTAGTCGAGGGGTATGCAATTAAGTTAAGTTTTTTTTTCTTAAAGACTAAAAAAGGTAGAAAAAAATATTAAAAGCTTAAAAAGCTATATTTTTACTTGCTTAATCCAAATAAAATATAAAATTAGCACAAAAGTCAGTTTAGTCAGTCATTTTTTTGTACTGAACTATTCATTTAAGTTCCGCTTGAAACGTCACTGCACTAAATAAATTTAATCAAGTTAAAGCTATATTAACCTTTTAATGCAACAAATACCACTGCCAAATTTTATTAATTAGGCAAAATTTAAAATATTTAAGATATTAATAGAACAAAAAAATTTAACACCCTTTATCTAGGAAGCGGAAATCGGTTCCATTTGGCGTAACACTCTCGCGTGTACCTAAATAAATGAATCCGCCGAACCAATATAGAACATATATCTTCAACCTTTTAGATCAAGAGACGATTTGTTGAAGCTCTAAAAAGATAGAAAATATAGAAATCTTAACTAGGGAAACATCTAACTTTGAGGCCCAGTTGTACAAAGCAGGTTTAAATAATTCAGTTCTACCGAACTGAGGTCGGGCTTTGAACTTTCCGTAAAAATCTCAATATTGCTGTCAGTGTCAAGGAATTGAAAAAATTGAGATTTAACGGAAAGTTCAGAGGCCCGACCTCAGTTCAATAGAACTGAGTTTAAACCTGCTTTGTACAACAAAGCATAAAAGAGTATGTAACGCTAAGACTAGAAGAACTATTTTTAATTGATTCAAACAAAAATATTTATATTGAACAGTTTTTAAATAAACGCAATGTACCTAATGCATATCAGTGCATTAAAAACTAAATATTTAAGTAAAATCTTATGTTTCTAAAAAGGACCTTAAAACAAATTTTTGAAAAATCTACTCTGGTTCTCGCCAATAATATTAATATCAGGCTTTAATGTTGCTTAATACCATAACTTATTTTAACATTAATTCTTCTTAACTGATTGAGTTAGAAAAAAAATAACAAAATGTGTATTTAAAAATGCAGGTGCTTGAAACGACGTTCGCCACTGATTCTGGAACCAATTCTTTTAGTTTTTAACAATTATATTACTTTCTGCAATACTTAAAGTGTAGATTTTCATGACAAATCAGTTATTAAATATTTAAAAATTAATACGATTATGTATGGAACCAACGGGTGTGGCCGACCTCACTTTCCGAAAAGGTGGCTATGGATTTTTTAAAAATGGCTGATAAAAAATGAGAATATGGGAAAAGTAAAAAAAATACTGAAAACTAAATAACTTCTTATATGTATTTGTATATATTTATACTTAAAAAGCAATAATGCTTTAAAGATAATGTATAAAGAAATAGTGAGACCTTACGCTGGGCTCTGTTTCTTTTATGTAGCCCCCTTCTGCAAGCGTAAAGAATAAAAAAGTATAATACTTTGGTATAAGGGGGTCATTTTGTTACCGTTCAAGATATTTCTTATGTTAAATTATATATTATTTTATCGGCCCACGAATCATTTAAAAATTATTTTCATTAGTTATGCTGTACTTACCATAAGAAGGGTTGCTTGCAAATACTGAATATTTTATTCGGAAGTCATGGCGTTCAGAATATGTTAGCGCGTGCCATTGATTCCGCGAAAAGCATTTTTTTAAAGACTGGTCAACTTCTTGCAAGCTTAAAAGATTTGTCTTTTCCGAATTCTCGCTATCCATCTGTTTATTATCCATATCAATGATATAAATTATTCTAATTCATTTTCATTCCACATTTTATTACACTTTTCCGAGGAGACGCGATACTAGAGCGCGGTACAATGGCTGCTACTGCATTTCTTAAGGCAGGAAATAAGGCCTTTGATTGGTTCGTCAAAATGGCAACGTAAGTCAAGTGCAGACTTAAATTCATAAAATGTTAAAATGTATAGTGAATAATTAATTTATTTAATGTATTAAATTAAAAAACAAAACAATAATAAACAAAGTTCTGAGACCTTTAGATTTTAAAGTCAAGAAAAGTTAATATTTTAATTTATAAAGACATCTTAAAACAATCACTTCTTCCGTTTTAATTTGGAGCAATCTGATTGGCTTGTTTAAAATATTTCTTTTGACCTTGTAACTATCGTTTTAAGCATAATACGCAGTTTTCATAATTTCTTTTTAACTTTAAATATGGGCGCCACAACACGCAAATACCTTTATTTTTACTGAATGTTAATCGTTTTTCAATTCATATATTTAAAAAAGCGCTTAACATGATTTTAAAATATTCCTTACATAGGTATGCCATAAGGTTAATTATAAGGCATCATTATGTTAGGCAACCTTCCCACCATATATACTATATTTATTCAGTCGGCCTTATTCGTAAATATTCGGGCGCAATGGAATTACTTACATTTCATTGGCTTAAAATGTTGAGAATATATGTATGCTAGGGTTATAAAGGGTATGCAATTAAAAATACACCTTTTAGTCTCCTGTATATTCTTTGGGTAATTTTTTAAAAGTTACGGCAACTCTGATTTTGATGAAATTTGGTATACGGGGTTTTTTGGGGCGCTAATCACGAATCTGGAAAGAATTATTTGGCGGAAACGTTTTGTTGTCGAGATTTCTATCATCAGACTTAAAAAATTTAAACAAATCCTATTTTTACTACATTCGCCCTTCTTTTTCCACACAATTCTTGATTTAAAGCTAAAGTGGCACACAATATTTAATTTTCACCTTTTTAAACCCCGTTTCTCTACGTATTTTACATTAATTTTGCATTAAATTGCATAGCTTTACGGGGCTTTACTTTGAATCATTTTAATCCCAGTGTGCCATGAAGCCGTATGTGTATGTATGGTAGCGGCATTATCAAAGTAAAGCTATGCAATTTAATGCAAAAATATTGTAAAAAAACTAGAAAAACGGGGGATTTAAAAGGTGAAAATCAAACATTGTGTGACACTTTAGCTTTAAATCAAGAATTGTGTGCAAAAAGCAGGGGAATAGAGTAAAAATAGGATTTGTTTAAATTTCAAGTCTGATGATGAATATCTCGAGAACGAAACGTTTCTGCCAAAAAAATAAATTCGTGATCAGGGCCCCAAAAAAAAACCCGTATACCAAAATTTCATCAAAATTGTAGTTTGCCGCAACTTTCTAGAAAATTACCATTCTTCGTATCTCACTTTGTTTTCGAGAAAAAAATAAGCCAATTTATGTGATACTAAAAACTATCCATAAACATCATAAAATAAAATCCGAAATTAAAAAAGAAACCATTTTTACTCTAATAAATAAGAAAAATGATAATTATCGATAAAATACACGACGGTTTATTTATTTCAGGGAAAATTATTGTTTATTTTTGCCAGATTGTCTATGGGTACTTTTAAAAAAAAATTAAAGATGGTTTTTTCTCGAAAACGAAGCTAGATACGTAAAGGTGGCTATGGATTTTTCAAAATGATTGATATAAAATGAGAATAATATAGGAAAGTAAGAAACGTTTTACTGAACACTAAATAACTACTTATATGTATTGGTACATATTTATACTTAAAAACATTAATGCGTTAAAATGTATAAAGAAATAGTAAGACCTTACGCTGGGCTCTGTTTCTTTTTCTGTAGCCCCATTCTGCAAGCGTTAAGAATGAAAAAGTACAATACTTAGGTAAAAGGGCGTAACTCTGTTACCGTTTAAGATATTTCTTATGTTAAATAATATTATTTTTATCGGTCCACGAATCATTAAAGAATTATGGTAATTTTCTAGAAACCGGCGGCAACTCCGATTTTGACGAAATTTGGTATACAGGGGTTTTTTGGGGCGCTGATCACGAATCTGAAAAGAATTATTTGGCGGAAACGTTTCGTTCTCGAGATATCCATCATCAAAGTTGGTATTTGAACTAAGCTTATTTTCACTATAATTCCCCTTCTTTTTGCACACAATTCTTGATTTAAAGCTAAAGTGTCACAAAATATTTGATTTTCACCTTTTAAAACCCCGTTTTTCTACGTATTTTACTTTATTTTTGCATTAAATTGTATAGCTATATTTTGAATCATTTCAATCCCAGTGTGCCATGAAGCCCTATGTGTATGTAAGGTTGCCGCATTATCAAAGAACAGCCACGCAATTTAATTCAAAAATAATGTAAAAAACGTAAAAAAACGGGGTTTTAAAAGGTGAAAATCAAATATTATGTGACACTTTAGCTTTAAATCAAGAATTGTGTGCAAAAGAAGGGGGAAAACAGTGAAAAAAGGTTAGTTGAAATACCAACTTTGATGATGGATATCTAGAGAACGAAACGTTTCCGCCAAATAATTCAGATTCGTGATCAGCGCCCCAAAAACTCCCGTATACCAAATTTCGTTAAAATCGGAGTTGCCGCCGGTTTCTAGAAAATTACCAAAATTATTTTCATTAGTTATATTGTACTTTACCATAGGAAGGGTTGCTTTGCAAAGTGCTGAATATTTTTCGAAAGTCTATGGCGTTCAGGATATGTTAGCCCGTGCCATTGATTCCGCGAAAAGCATTTTTTAAAGACTGGTCAACCTCGAGCAAGCTTAAAAAGGATTTTGTCTTTTTTGAATCCTCGCTATCCATCTGTTTATTATCCATATCGACGATATAGGTTATTCTGATGCACTTTTTTTCACACTTCCGAGGAGACGCGATACTAGAGCGCTGGTTTACAATGGCTGCTACTGCATTTTTTTAAGGCAGGAATTAAGGCTTTTGAATTGGTTAGTCAAAATAGTACCGGAAGTCCAGGGTGCAGACTTGAATTCATAAAATGTTAAATTAATAGTGATTAATTAATGTTGCTTGAATATATTAAATTTTAAAAAATATATAATGAGATGCAGTTCCGGAGACCTTTAGATTTTAAAGTCGAGAAAAGTTAATATTTTGGTTTTTAAAGACACCTCTAGGAGCAATCACTTGTTCCGTTTTTAATTTGGAGCAACCTGATTGGCTTGTTTAAAATATTTCTTTTGACCTTGTAACTATCAGTTTTAAGTTTAATACAGTTTACACAATTTCTTTTTAACTTTAAAATGTGGTCACTACAATATGCAAATACCTTTTTATTTTTACGTGGATATTAAATCGTTTGTCAATTTATATAGTTTAAAAAAGCGAACATTAACATGATTTTAAAATACCCACTGTTACGTAGGTATGCTATAAGGAGTTCATTATAAGCTGCAGCCTTCTGAAACTTACGAGCCGTGAAGTAAGAAAGGCAACGTTGCAAACAACACTGTACAGTAGGAATATTAAACTGACTTCCTAATAGAATACATGCTAAATATAATTAATTTTTTAAGTGTTTTAAACAAAATATAGGTATTCACTTTTTTAGGATGTTTTAGACAACATATAGGTATAATTTAAAATACTATAGTTGCCCTAAAAAGCAATAATGTGTCTGCAAAACTTATCAGAAACTTTTCTGCCTTATACAAATTTGTTGGTAAGGATTTAAAAATTTCAAGTTGTTAAGACTTTTTCTACCACTCTTTATGCACTTTTTGCGAACAGACCAGTGCAGCTTTTTACATTTAACTAAACATTTATTATTTAGTAATATTTGCAATACTTAAAATGAATTAAAAGTATGTGTGTTTAGTTATAAATATAAAGGCTTAATTTGTATTACATAAGATGCACTTTAAAAAAACAAACTCATTATAATTAGGTTTTCCACTATAGTTACCCTAAAACTGCTTTAAGTAAATAACACAGAATATCTATATGAATAATATTTTTGGTGAACTTACCAGTATATTTATGCGCATTAGTTAATATAGTCCTTATGATATTGCTTGGGGTATATAATTGTTTTTGGTGCACTTTACACACTATTGATATTAAATTAAACCAATTTTCTAAACACACTTTGTTAATTAGTTGTCTGTAAAATATAGTTGTCCATTTACCGCATAGGTACTACTTGTACTTTTAATTTAAAAAAAACACTTATCCGGTCAATAGCGCACAACTAGGCTTTTCTAATTTCATCGTTTATGAAGAAATTAAAAGTTGGATGATAACCCTCTGTTTTAATATAACTGGGGTAATTCGTTTTGCAGCCCGAAATGCAACACGTTCGTGGCATAATGTACGCCATACGCACCAACTATACGCGCACATTTAAACGTAAAAACAACGATTGACATATTGGCACCGGTCCTATTTTTTAAATATAACAATGAATTACTTATTTTTCTTTATATATTAAATACACGCTACGATTTAACTTTTAAAAACAGAAAAAACCTTTTAAGCAATCGTTTCAACTTGTTTCTGTTTACTTCTAAACTTTTACTTGACATTCCTGGCTGTGCTGTGTTGGCCAAGTTTCATCACCTTCACGGCTCACGTTTTTAAGAAGGTTGTGCTATAATGAGCAGCATCATTATGTTAGGCAACCATATATACTATATTTGGTGCTTCAGAGTCGGACTTATTCGTAAGTATTCGGCCGCAATGCAGCTATTTACGTGCATTTATTGGCTAAAAATATTAAGTATGCTAGGATTATGGAGAGGAACGTGCAATTCAAAAGTAGCACTTTTTAGTCTCCATGTATCATTTTTCTAGTAATCCTCGATTTGTTTTTGAGAAAAAAATTAAGCCGCTTGTAAAGTGAGGACTATCAAATAATGTGCGTAAACAGCATAAGAGCAAAATACAAAAAATTAAAAAGTAAACAGTTTTGACCTCAATAAAAATAGGAAATAATGACATCGGTTCGAATAACATGAGGCGCTCCATTTACATTTTAGAGCCCAGGTAATTGTTCTTTTTTTTTTTGATATAATTTTTACCGTGTATGGGTACTTTTAGGAAAAAATTAAAGAAGTTATAGTTCTTAATTTTCCTCGAAAACGAAGCCAGATACAGAGACTAGATGCGGAAGAATGCTAAAGATAAAGTTGCATCGTTTGATTGCTTAATCGGACAACATGTTGGTCATTGTCTAGAAACTGATGCCGCAACTCCGATTTTGACCGGATTGGTATACGGGGGTTTTTTGGGTGCTGGATCACGAATATAATAGAAGTTTTGAGTGAGGAAGCGATTTTGTTTCTAAGATATCCATCGCATAAAGTTGGCGTTGAATACTAGTTCCTCGTTTTCACTATATCCCTTTTTTTTGCATACAATTCTTGATTTTAAGTTAGGGTGGTACAGACAATATTTGATTTTCACCTTTTAAAACCTTATTCTCTCCGTATTCTACACTTTTTTGAATCAAATTGCATAGCTTCGCTTTCAATCGTAACAAATTATGGTGGATGCGCGCGGAGCAGCTGTGTGCATGGCTTGCTGCGTTTTTAAAGGGACACCTTTCCAATTTATTTGATAAAAGGTGTAAAAATGCATAGAGAAACGAGGTTTTAAAGGTAGAAAATCAAATGTCGTGGGCAACAACTTTGTCTTTTAAATCAAAAGAAATGTGTGCGTAAAAGAAGGGGGAATATGGTGAAAATAAGGTTAGTTCCAGATGCCAACTTTGAGGATGGATAGCCCGGAGACGCACCGTTTCAAACTAGAGTGCTGGGTGTGATCAGCGCCCCAAAAAAAACCCCATATGCAAATTTGGTCAAAATCGAGGTTGCGGACAGTTTTAGACAATATGAAAATATGCAGAACTTTTTTCATAAAAATGCAAAAGAAATCACCCTTTTAAGTTTTCCTTGTACCGTAGTTAAGAAACACCTTATATACAGTGTTGGTAACGCATCGCCGATTTTAATGAAATTGGTTATATGGGTTTTTTTTAAATTATTTCTTAAGATATACGGGGTAGGACACAAAAAGACTCATTATTTTAAATGGAACACCCTTGGATATCACCATTGTAAGATCGTCCAACGGCCTTTACAAAAATTCTACATTTAATGTCTATCTTCATTTGTTTTTTTTTAATTTATTAATTTTGTCCAACATAAGGTCGTTGCACTGTGCACTATCTCACCCATATCTGTGTTGTGTACCATGATACAAAGAATACATGAATTTATTGTATCAACTGTTTTTACACGGATATGCGGGACCACCGGCCTAACATGCCACAGTAGTTTGCCAGCTACCTTCAATGAGGTAACGAGCGATTAAAACACCGATGCATGATGCCAGGAATCCAACCCAGGTCTCTTCTGTAAGAGGCTGGTACACAAGCCATTTCTGATATTATCATGCTGATAAGTTACTAACTCCGTATGTGTTAAATATACCATGATTAATGTTAATACACGATACATTAATAATATTAATGTAATCATTAAGTATGTTTCTTCGTTATTGATAAATAAATAAATAATAAATACAACTAAATAATACCCATAGTCAATAAAAATTTATTAAAAATCTAATTTAAAATATAGGATGCACTTTCCTAGAATAGGTCCTAAAATCATATATTTGTACACGATATTTCATGATAAGCAGTTCCGGATTAACCTATAAGCAAATTAAGCAATTGCTAAGGGCATCACGTTGTGGGGGCACGATAAAGAGTAGAAAGGAAAGAAAATGCAATAAAAATATATTATGTGTAAATACAAATCGTACATTTAAAACGTTTAAATGCAAAAATTAATTTAGTTTGTGTTGTTTTTAAGATATGAGGTCCTTAAAAGTTTCCGACACAAAAAAATGTGATTGAAAAAGGTGAGGACCTTTTTTTTGTCCTCAAAAGTTTTTAACGCAAAAATAGTTTTATTTGTATTTTAAAAAGGTGAGGACTTTTTTTGGTCATCAAAAATTTTAACATCAATGTTTAACATCGATGGTAACATCGAAAGCTGACTATCGATAGGAAAGATACATCAAACAAGTAACAGCATTTTTCTAAAACAGTGTTTAAAAAACATCGATGTTACTTGTTCGATGTATCGCTGCCATCTAGAGTAAGCCTTCGATGTTTCCATCAAGGTAATCTTAATCCGGCACTGGTGATATGATTGTTCTTTGGTTCAGGAAATAAGGGTTCCAAAATTGATATTAGGGAATTATTGGAATTCATATAAGGTCTAGCAGTAATAAATTCAGCAGTATTTTGACATTATGCATGCTCAGTAGTGGTTTTAAATAAGGAAACTTTATAAATAATAATAATATAATAAGTTACTGCTAGACTTTAATTGTGCCAAAATATAGTCGGTCGTTTCCCTTCCTTATTTTGACATTTAAAAACAAAATGAGGTTAAGGGTTAAAGTAATTTTTGTTTATTTTTAAATTTTGTCTTTAAAATATACTAAAAAAGTTAAAACTTCTCCATTTGTAACTATACAAAACAATTAAATAAAATAGACTATAAATAAAAACAAATAATATTCCAGTTTAAGGTTAAAAATAATACAAGCATGTCATGTTGACCAATAACACTTCTTCACATAGGCGCGTTAAGGTTTAGCAGTAATAAAATAAGGTTTTTCCGTTAATACTGCTAGCACTATTTGCCTATTCCAATAATTTCCTATTGTTTTGTTAAATTTGATAGGTTGTGGCTTTTATAACAATTTTTTTTTATAATATCATAAAGCTTTAGGTAAAAATGGTTTGTGCTTTTAAGTGAGGTTTTTTTAACGTCCTATTTGACCTGAATGGTTATTTTTTAGTCATTTTAAATATTTAAAAAAATATAAAAGCTTATTACATATTAAATTATGTAAAGATTTATGTTCATAACAAAAAATTCTAGTTACTATGTTCATTTTACAAGTAACACATCTTAGCTTTTGAATTTAAACGCGATTAATAACAGGACATTTTACCCAGGGAAAGGGCATCCTTTAAATTAATTAACAAAAACCTAATACATGTACAACCAAGTAACAAAATTTTATATTGTTTAATATAAATCCAGCTAAAAAGACTTAGTTATTTATTCAACTCTTATAGCACCAAGAAGGGGCAGTTCTTCTCTTTCCTTCCTTCTTTTACATTTTGGACATGGTTTTGATGAGCTAAGGCAATTTTTGTGGAACACAGCATTGCATATGTCACACTGAAACAGTAAATAAAAACTAGTGAAGGATTTACACTAAATTAACCTGTTAAATTTTTAAATAGTAATTATCTATACATAACTGCGTACTGTTTTTCTATAATTTTACTTTATGGTTTTCTGTTGCAGCTTTGATCAGAAATTCAAATACATTTTTGTTTTAATTTAAATTATTCATTCAGATAACATATTTCAAAAACCAGTTTGTTCGTGTGAGTAACAATTACAAAGATGGTTTTAATACACACATCTCAAAAATGGTTAAGAAGGGTAATGGTCTATCTTATTCATAAGGCCTTTAATAATCACTTGCTTGAAATTATTACAAAACACTAAAAATTATAAGATTAAGTTTTGAATATCTGTATTTGGAACCCATATTATGTAGGAAAAGATTCTATTGAAATGGTTCAGGTAAGGGTTACCAAAATACCTCCGCAATAAAAGAACTTTGATAATATCACACAACTTAACAGACGAAGCAATAAAATCTGAGGGAGAGATTACTGAAAGGTGACCAGATCGAAAGTTTTAAGATCACTGGCGGCTATTACATCTGTGATTTAGACTTGTTTTATCCAAGCATTACCAGGGATCTGAAATGGCACTTCAAAATACTGGAAAAAAGAGCCATATTTTTGCCGTAAAAGATTTCAAAATAAGTTTAAATCACCATTTCGCAAATAACGTCACTGTTTATAAATAAATGCTTTTAAAATTATTTCATTTCATGACGACATTTACAATTTAAAATCGTTTACAACAGAAGTTAACCTACTTTATTATAAAAATTTAGTAATTTTGTTATGGATGTTTCATCAGCTTTTTCCATGCCAAACGAAAATCGCAGGGTATTATATAATCAGCATTTTGCGGTAAGAGAAACTTACTCTATATACATTTTCAACATCAAATGGAAACAACGCCTTTGGTTTTGTACAAACTTCACACACAAAGCCTTTCTGACTGCACAACCAACAGTTGAACACATGGTCTTTTCCAAACTGAACTACTTTTTCCAGTTGTTGAGCTAACACAGTGCTTTGAATTTCATTTAAATCCTAAAAAGTGTTTTAATTGCTGTAAATTATGGTGGCTAACTAACCAACAGCTTAAGCTATGGAGGATGGAGGGAAGAAGTACCATTTTTATGGCGGATAAGTTGAAAAAGTGTTCATCGGAAGGAAGCAAATTAAGGTGGCGCCACAGTAGCAAGTGGAAAGGTTTTAGTATTTCTTTCCTTTTTCATTTTGTATCCATCTTTCTTTTTCATGTATCTTACTCTAATAATTAATGGCGCTATTGATAAAATCTTCTCACCTGCTACTGGTACAGATGGTACCCCTCCCCTCTACCCACCATAATTTAAGTGACAGTGGTGCCAACTTTTCATGTTGCATAGCTTATATTATTATTGATTCTACGTTTTAAGAAGAATTTGCTTTATGCAGGTTTGTTTGAGCAACTAAACAAGAAACTTTAAGATGTACAGTAGTTTCCCCGTATTTTTAAGAAAATTGTTATAAAAAAAAATTGCATAAAACACAAAAGACAAACACCATAAATGTTGCGCTTTTTAAATAGAACACCCTATTTTTTATAATATTTTTGGATTCCATGGTCAATTCTAAGTGTTTTTCACTAAGGGTACTACAAGGAATTTCGAACTTCCATTGTCTTAATTTTTAACTTTTCACACAACGTTTCGGGCAGTCCCATCTCTGTCCGTTTTCAACTTTAAACAGTTTACACTTGCAAAACATGGGCGTATAAGAGGGGGGATTGGGGTTAAGTGAAGTAAGGACCTTTTTTTATCAAACAAATTTTTGGTAGTCAGACACCCCTCCCCCATACAACAGCTACATACGTCAGTGTTGAAAACAGACAAAGATAGGACTGTCCGAAACGTGTGAATAGGTAAAAATAGAGACACTGAAAGTCCAAAACTCCTTTAGTATCACTGATGAAGAATCATTGCCTATTAAATTCAAACAAGGATACTACAAGTCTACCTTTAACTGTTTTTAAGTTATTGACAGTTAAACAGTCATATGTGTGGCTTATATTACTTAACTAGCCTTTGCTCTCGGTTTTGCACCCATTAAATTTTATCTAACCTGATTTAAATTTAACCACAAATAACCAAAACTAATTAAAACAATTTCCCTTTTCCTATACCAGCCAGCCTTTGCAATGTAAGCACAAAAAAATGTGTTTATTTACGACTTCACATCTTGAAATTATCAGTGGTTTTCTAATATATTAAGCATGTTATTATACATAAAAACCTTCCCCTTGAATCACTCTATCTATTTAAAAAATTGCATCAAAATCCGTTGAGTAGTTTTAAAGATTTAAGCATACATACATACATACATACAGAAGCGAAAAGCGACTTTGCTTTATGCTATGTAGTGATTAAGTAAGTATATCAATAATAAATTATTAAATACATGTAACGCAGTTGATCACCTGATACTTCATTGTCATTGAAATTTATATTACCTATTAGTAGATTTTATTTTAGTTGTTAATAATCATTTCTTTGCTTTAATGGGATTTTGACACTTGCAATATAGTATTACTACCTGTAGTTTTTTAATTAAAGAATAATTTATTATGAAAAACTAGTAGTAGTAGTAGTAGTAGTAGTAGTAGTAATATTTTTATATTAATACACAAAATTGTACATCTACACTTAATAAAATATAAAATATAATAAGGTAAAACACAGTTGACACCTAAAATTGACATATTAAAACATTGACCCATTAAATCATTATAATAGTAACATTATTTAACAAAATAAAATTAATGTAGATAAAGTAATATAAAACATTTAAACATAATGAAATAGATAAATTAAAACATTTAAAACATAGACAATGTAATATAACAACATAGGCGGCAACAACATTACCCACCGAAATCAAAATCTGAGAGGAAATATTCCTCCAATGAAAAAAAAGCTTTTATAATTAAATTTATTTTTTTATTTTTATCATTAAGATATTCATAAGATAAGATTGGTCGGTGTGGAATTAAAATACGTCACTGCAAGATATCTGAAGCCATTTCTGGATCTATTGAGCCGACTATAGTCACACACGAGATTCTTATTGCCTTGAGTGGGGTAATTATGAAGATCTCTATAACACTTAAAACTGTTTATGTTTTTCTTTATATGCAGTAGACACTGCTACCTAAAAATTTAACGGCAATCTGCTCTATAGTGTAAGCCACTATCCAGATCTTGTTTAGATGAGGTGAATGACCCTATGAGAGAATGGCATATGATATGTTAGAGTGGAAATATTCATAATATGCCGACAAAATGTCTGCAGTGATGTAAAATAAATAAGATTTCTGAGTTAAAAGAGATATTTAGATAATTTCTTGGATAAATGGACTACCTGATTTTCCAGGGTTAAGCCAGGATCAAGGTATACTCCAAAAACTTTACTTCTTCTACACTAGCAGTTATAGAAGGATGTTCTGGCTTTGGGTTCCTAAGTGAAAAATGCATGGTTTGCGTTTTTGAATTATTTAGAGATAGATCATTTGCAATGATCCATTGTTGTACACTCAAGTCAATATAATTTAACCTTATATCATGCAGTTCTGATGGATAAAAGTTTACACAATAAGTTGTATCATCCGCAAAAATAACTTTCTTAGTTTAATTTAACATCTACTAATAGGTAAAAAAATTTATGACTGAAGTATCAGGTGATCACCTGCATTACTATTATTTAGATACATTAAATTAAATAATATAAGCCAAACGACTGAAAGCCATAAAAACCAGATAGTTTGTATACTGTGTATTCCGTGCTTTAGAGAATAAAAAAATGTTTAATTATTTCCCATCACAACTTACTGATATTGAATATTGATGAATATGCTCATACATATACTCCCTAGGCCACATTTGTTTTTGTAATTGCTCTATGACTGGCTCCCGACAAGTATAAAGGTAGGCTCTTAAAAAGTTTAATTGGTTTCTTAAGATTTGTAATTGTGCCATTTCTTCAACTGCTCCATAAATATAGGGATTTAGAATCTGTGAACAAAAATGAGAAAACTCTAAGCTTCATCAACCTTAATAACTCTATTTACCTTAATACAGCTTAAACAGCTATGCACTGCTGTATGCAAGTATTTTTGTACAACCTTAAATTTTTATTGAATTGGAACATCAAAAGAGGTAGTAGTGATTTGTATAAAGTTCGTGGTGGCACTACAGCATTATTTCAAATGTGCCATGAAATACAGTATCTGCATGTT
Source organism: Listronotus bonariensis (assembly GCA_014170235.1). NCBI lineage: Eukaryota > Metazoa > Arthropoda > Insecta > Coleoptera > Curculionidae > Listronotus > Listronotus bonariensis. The sequence continues at coordinate 182,619 of JACEGR010000168.1, read as the reverse complement.
TCGGTACCTGGACAACGTTGACGCAACAGGGGGATAAAGTAGGTTAAACATCAAAAAACCCGAAACTCGAGTTATCTTTATACTTATGTTCTATACAGGGTATCCCAGAATACGTGGAAAATTTCCCGAACACATGAAAATAATATAACAAGTTCCTATATTTTTTTCTACAGGCTTTTGTGAATGCCTCTAATTGTCAATAAACAATATTCATATTTTCATAGCGTTTAGCTAATTATCAGTGGCTTTCTCAGCATACACCCTGTAAACATTAGCTATCACTTCTCGATTTTGACAGGTGTTAAAGACAGAATTTAAAAAATTAATTTGATACGCCAGGATCGTGCAATCAAACTAAATGACGCATTTCATTTAAAATAACCAAATATTAGTGTATAGCAGAACTGGTAAATCTGACAAAAATGCCGATATGATTGTTCAATTCTGCTTCCTCAGAAACTCTAATTTTGTAATCACAGCTATTTAAGAACTTCTGTCTGTTTTACTCCAAATGTAGTGTTTTCAGATCTCAGTAACTAGTTGATATAAAATTTTAAAATTTTTGTAATATTCTTAATTTGGACTGCCGAATACATTGCGATAAAAATAGGCCTTCTTGGACTGCCACAAAAATACATGTAAAACTGGTAAATCTAGCATCAATGTCGCCATCGCTGATGAATTCTAAATGACAAAAACCCTCCAAAATCCGAATTTTATGAATGTATCTAGCGGTTTAGGAGCTATTTAAGCGCTGTTGTAGCTTTTACTAACCTAGTATGTATGTAATAAATTATATTTATTATTGTATTATTGTATGCACATAAAATAATTAGAACTAAAAATAGGTATGGTGGTACCTATAAGACAATTATAGCTTTTTCTTTATATATGCAAAAAAATTGCCTAATTTTTGGTTATAAATTTGGACGGACGCTGGCTAGGATTTAGTTATACTTTGTCGATGGACGTCGGCTCAAGTAGTCGCTACAAGCTTACGTCCAAGACTATGACAAAAAAGTTAATGTTACTTTGGGTGTCTCTAGTAAAAAGTTTAATTGTTTTTAAAAGTGAAGATATTTTTTAACCTAAAATTAGTTAATAAAAGGTATATTGATAAAAAGAACGCAAATTTTTGTTCCCAAACATAGGAGGTAAATGTTACGTTTTTCCTAAAAAGACACCATGTTCTAATAATGGTAATCCTTTGACAAAAACTTACTTTAAAATCTATGACAGGATGGTCTTTGATTTCATTTATGTAATTATAACTTTTTTGGGATACAGGATACAGTTTGAAGTCCCAGTTATGTATAATTCTAGCTGGTATACTAATTTCTTCAGTACTCATACATTCTTTGCAAAAATATTCTCCAGTATAATGGCAAACACTAAAATTAAAGTAGTGTGAAATATTAAAATATAATAAATTAAAATCTAATTAATAATCATTAAAAAAACATCAATATTTTACAAACAAACCGTTATATTCGAATATTTTAATTATTTAAAAATTTAAAATTAACATTCATTTCTTAAATAACGGCATGCAGCAAACATTTAATTATGAAATTCTTACTTTGGTTTTTGTGTTACACTTAAGGGAAGTTTGCAGCCAACACATTCAAAATTTTGGATATCAAGGCCTTTCTCCGTAGCAATTTTTCCAACCTGCACTGCCAGAGACATTGACTCTGTTTTCGCTAAGCTGGTATTTGTTACTGATCTTATAACAGTTGTTGATTCATCCTAAAAGAAAGGAACAAACAAAGAAATATTAGTTTAGGACCACTGAAGATGATATTTTATTTCGTCATCTACTCTATTTACTATTTACATGCAAACACTCATACAAATTTAAATTTTAAAAACATTTTACTTTATAATGTACTGAAACTCAGTTTACTATTTTTTTGAAACCAAAATCCACATAAATAACTAAATATTAGTTTAAAAATTTTATACAGTGCTTTACTTTAATCTCTTACTCCTTTCATTGGATTGATTAACAAAAATTAAAACTTTAGAAAATGAACTTGATGCGTAAATACTATATTTTGCAGTAAAATTGAGAGGTGAGAACTTCAAGATGTCTGCTGGGCGCCATCTTGGAAGAAAAACTAAATGGGAAGGGGGCCTTTTGACACATCATTTTACAGCTCCTGGTGATTTTTTTATAATCATAGAAAATACACTCACTACAAAATGACGGGGTACTTTAGTATTTATTTATTTATTTACAAGTAATTTTTTGAGATATTTGAGAAATCCCAAAAGGCCATCGACCGAGTTCCTTTAGTATTAGTACTTTAATAATTACCTGAATAATTTATTTGGATGGCCTTATTTCCGAACCTAATAAATGTTGCATTTCTTAAAACTCTTTCAAAGACCTTTTTATTGGTGATATGGGTGATAATATACAGGGTATGACAAAGAGTATATTTGCTTTAAGAAAATACCACATTAAATATTTCTAACTTTAATAGTGTCGGAAACATGCCTATCCAAATAAGATATTCAGGTAATTCTTGAAGTATCACCATGTTGCAGTGGGTAAAAGTATTGACTATTTTAGGGTTATAAAGTTCTTGTGAGGAGCTTCAAAATAATGTGTCACAAGCCCTTCCTTCCATTTAATATATTTTTTCCCAAAGTGGCGTTCAGCAGCCATCTTGAAATTTGTATCTATCAATGTTATTCTTGAAGTTTTAATTTTCTTAAATTGATCTGTGTAAAAAATATAGGGGAAGGTTAATAAATATATACACTTTTTAATGTAAGAAACTTACTGTGCTCACAGGTGGGCTTGTGCCTTCTGTTCTTTCATCTTCAAACTTTTGCCAAACTTCCCTGATGTCGGGGGTTCTTATATAGCCGCCACTTAACATATTGTAGCTTTCAATAAGGGCTGTAAAACTGGCTTCCATTGACTTTGGTTCTTTAGTATTTTGTCCTTCATCATCTCTACTCACTTCATTTATTTGTCTCTGCTCTTCTTCATGACCTTCGTCGAAAGACCAACCTGTTCTATTAAGAGAGTTACCTACATTGCGATTAATATTGTCTTCAACACTACTTTTATTAGGTTCCATTTCGGAGCTGCTGTAAGAAGATGAACAAGGAATTTCTGAACTGGATCCTTGCTCTTCTCTGTCTTTTGCTAAAATTATTTTTAAAACTTCATCTTCAGATAATGCTACTACTTGTTTTAATCCTGATGCTTGCGAACCAAAAGACATAGCTGAACATAGAGAAGTAGTGTCAGAACTTTCCTCATGTCTTTGTTGTCGTGAATGTTCATCTATAATCATAGCTACATCATCACATGGTGCTACAGGACAATTTTTAAGTGTTGGGGCCCAAATTCCTGCCAAAAGAAGACTTTGCAAAGGCCATGTGTTTAGAAGGCTTGAGTTACTGGGTAGGGTAAACGTTTTAAAAGCTTCAACACCCTCAATAAGTCTTTGGGCCACATCAAGAAGGTCACTGTCACGAATATAGGCATTTGTACTGTAAAATGACTTTAAGGCTGAAGAATCTTGACGGATTGTCATTAAGTATGAAGACAAAAGACAGTCATTTAGAGCCAGTCTCACCCATGCTCTGCATAAACCAACTTCTGTTGTTATTTGTGATAAATTCATAATCTGTAAAAATCAAAATAGCAGGTTAATTATGATTTTTATAATTTACATTGGTATACTGTCCATATATGATTATAAATAGTACAAACTGGAAGGATTGGTATGCTCAGATACATTACTACTTAAACTAATACATACAGTGTGGCCATTTAAAAAAGAAACAGAACTAATTTTGGGTACTTCAGGTTATTTACGGAAAAACGCTCGGAGACGTAAATTTTTGATTTTAGGAGGAAACATTTTTTTGCCACTTTCACCCCCTGAACTAAGACCTCGCGACCCTGATTATAACTGCTAAGTTTGAAGTTTCTGCTGATATTTTTGTTAATATGACAGCTTGTCGAATGTTTGATTATTTTTTTAATGTAAAATGGATATGATAAGGGTTAAAGGATCATCAAAATGAGATATCAATAAATCTTTTGGCGAGGGTATAGTTCACCCTCAAAACTTAAGGGTGAATCACACCCTTTATATCTCATTTTAAAGATCGTTTAACCCTTATTATATCCCCTTAGTTTAAAGAAGCTTGCTCTTACAGGTTTTTTATTTTTTACATCAAAAATCAAAATCAAAATTTCGACAAGCTGTGATATTAACGAAAATAACAGCAGCGACTTCAAACTTACTAGTTCTAATCAGGGTCGCGAGACCTTTAAAACAAAGTATCACTTGACTCCTCTTTCCTTTAAGATTTTGGTAGTAAATCTCACCGCTGCTAGAGGGTTGCAGTTTAATGGGTTAAAATGGCGCAACTGATCGACCCCCTTGGTAACATTTTTTTATTACTTTCAACTGACCAAGAAGAGTCAGACGCTGCATCATAAAACTGCACACTATACTAAATATAGTAATACCAAGAAAAGAAGTAATTATTAAATTTTAAAAACACAACACACAACAAAAATATGGACAGGGCTTAAATTTAAATGGATATAATTTCGCAGCATCCACTCACTTATGTTTCTGGTATAAACGGGGAGCCTTTAGAAAGGGTTACCACCATCTGTGATTTAGGTTTACACTTAGATACTAAATAAGACTTTTATATCCGCTATGAACATATTGTAAACAGATATTATAAGTTGTTGGGTTTTGTGTGTAGAAACACTAGGGATTTCCGTAACATCAATAGTTTGAACAATGTTTATAAAACTCTTGTTAGATCAAACTTAGAGTACCTTTCCTGTGTCTGGTTACCCTTTTATGCAGTACATATATAAAACATTGAGAGAGTACAGAAAAGGTACCCCCGAGAGGGTTTGCAAAAAAATTAATGTGTTTTTTTTTGGAATTATTTGAAAACGGTTAAAGTTAGAAAAAAGTTTTTACAAAAGCTGTAGACCTAAAAATTCTACATCAAAATGGACCTTATCATTTTTTCTCCAGATGTCAGAAGGGTGGTTAAAACTTAAGGGATGATGATATTCAATTTTAAAAAAATCATAACTATTTAACAAATTTATGTAGGTATTTGCATTTCTTTTGACATAGTAAATTTTTACATCCAACTGTTTCTCCCCAGATGACATTAGGGTGGCTAAACCTTAAGGGATGATAATTGAAAAAAATATATAATTATTTAACAATTTCATGTATTTGCATTTTTTTTCACAAAGTTAACTTTAGAGTGTCTATAAAAGAAGTATAAAAAGATATTTAGTTTTAACCCCCGAAAAGGGCTAAAAAATAAAGTGGGTTTTTGTAATACCTTTAACGGTTAAAGTTAGAGAAAAAATTCTTAACAAAAGTTGTAAAACTAAAAACTTTACATCATTTTTTCCGCATATGACATCAGGGTTGCTAGAACTTAATGGATGATATTTTAAATTAAAAAGAAATTATACTATTTAACAAATTCATGTATTTGCATTTCCTTTTAAGATAATTACCTTTAGAGTGTCTTAAAGCGAAGTGTAGAAGATACTTTGTTTTAACCCCTGGAAAGGGGTTGAAAAAAGATAATTTATATGTTTTGTTGAAATTATTTTAAAACGGTTGGAGTAAGAAAAAAGTTCTTTTCAAAAATTGTAGAGCTAAAAATTTTACATCAAAATGATTCTCATACTTTTTCTCCAGATGATGTTAGGGTAACTAAAACTTAAGAGATAATAATTTTATTAAAAAAAAATCATAACTATTTAAAAAATTCATGTGTGCCTATAAACGAACTATAAAAGAAATTTTGTTTTAACCCCCGGAAAGGGGTTGAAAAAAAGTTGTTTTCTTTAACTTATTTTAAAATGGTTGGAGCTAAAGAAATAAGTGTTTGACAGAAGTTTAAGAGCCAAAAATTTTACATTAAAATGGTTTTTATTATTTTTGCTCAGATGACAATAGGGTGGCTAAAACTTAAGGGATGATAATTTTATTTAAAAAAATTATAACTTTTTAACAAATACATGTAATTGCATTTTTTTATGTTATTAACTTAAAAGTCTCTACAAATAAAGTAGGGAAAAGATTTTTTTAAACCCCCTCCCTTCCCCCAAACGGTTGAAATAAATAAATAAGGTGTATTTTTGGAATTACTTTAAAATAGTCAGAGTTGGAGGAAAAGGTTCCTTACAAAAGTTATAGAGCTAAAAATTTTACATCAAAATGGTTCTCATAGTTTTTCTGCAGATGATGGTAAAGTAACTAAACCTTAAGAGATGATAATCCAGTACACATCATGCCATTATTCAGATTTACTGACGCATGCGCGTTCCATTAGACCAGCGTTTATAGATGCAAAGGCGTCACTAGAGAAAATTTTGTAAACAGTTAAAATTAATGTTTAATTTATAAAAGAAGAAAAATAAATAAAAGGAAAAAAAAATTTTATCGAAAAAAGTAGTTAAAACGTAATATTAAAAATTTCAAACTGTAATAACTTTGTTAAAAACAAATTAAAAAAAAAAGAAAATAGTACACGGTACGCAGAGTACTTAAAAAAATGCAAAATACATGATTATACCCTAACATTATCTGGAGAAAAAATATGAGAACCATTTTGATGTAAAATTTTTAGCTTTACAACTTGCATAAGGAAATTTTTTCTCTAACTTTAACTATAAGTCCAAAAATACACGTTATTCATTTATTTTTCAACCTCTTTTAGGGGGAGGAAAGGTATAAAAAAATCTCTTCTATACCTTGTTTGTAGACACCTTAAAGTTAATTATATAAAAAAAAATGCAAATACATGAACTTGTTAAATGGATATATTTTTTTTTTATGAAATCATCATCCCTCAAGATTTAGGCACCCTAATATCATCTCGGGCAAAAATTGGTAAAACTCATTTTGATATAAAATTTTTAGCTCTAAAACTTTTGTCAAAAACCTTTTTTCTAGCTCCAACCGTTTTAAAAGTAATTTTAAAAAACACCTTTTTTTTAAACCCCTTTTCGGGGGTTAAAACAAAATCTCTTGTGTATTATTATAGACAGTTTACGAGTTAATTATGTAAAAAAAATCAAATACATGAATTTGTGAAATAGTTATGATTTTTTTTATTGAAATTATCATCCCTTAAGTTCTAGCAACCCTAATGTAATCTGGGGAAAAAATGATGAGGACCATTTTGATGTAAAATTTTTAGTTTTACAACTTTTGTTAAGATATCTCTTTCTCTAACTTGAACCGCTTTAAAGTTATTCCAAAAAAAATTTATTTATTTTTTTCAACCCCTTTCCGGGGGTTAAAACAAAATCTCTTTTATACTTCGTTTATAGACACTATAGAGTTAACTATGTCAAAAAAAAATGCAAATACATGAATTATGATTTTTTTAAAATAATTAGTACCCCTTAAGGTTCAGCCACCCTAAGTTCATCTGGGAAAAAATGATGAGGACCATTTGGATGTAGAAGTTTTAGCTCTACAACTTTTGTCTTTATTTCCAACCGTTTTAAAATAATTCTAATAAACACATTGATTATCTTGATTATATTTTTTCAATCCCTTTCCAAGGGGTTGAAACCAACTGTCTTCTACCCTTGGTTTTTAGATACTCTAAAGTTAATTATGTCAAAGAGAAATATAAAAACATAAATTTGTTAAATAGTTATGATTTTTTTTAATTGAAATTACCATCCCCTAAGTTTTAGCAACCTTATGTCATCTGGCAAAAAATGATAAGGACCATTTGGATGTAAAATTTTTAGTTTTACAACTCTAATTAGGAATTCTTATCTCTAACTTTAACCGTTTTATACTTCGTTTATAGACACTTTATAGGTAATTATGTAAAAAAAAATGAAAATATGTGAATTTGTTTAATAGTTAGGTTTTTTTTTATTAAAATTATCATCCCTTAAGTTTTAGCCACCCTTATGTTATCTGGAGAAAAAAATGTAGAATTTTTAACTCCAGAGCTTTTTTCAAGAAATTTTTTTTCTTACTTCAACTGTTTTAAAATAATTTAAAAAAAAACATATTAATTTTTTTTAACTCCTTTTACTATATAAAAAAAAATGCAAATACATAAATGTGTTAAATAGTTATGATTTTTTTTTAATTTATCACCCCTTAAGTTTTAGCCACCCTAATGTCATCTGGGGAAAAAATGATAAAGACCATTTGGATGTAGAATTTTTATCTCTACAACTTTCGTAAAGAACTTTTTCTTTATTTCCAACCATTTTAAAATATTTTTAGTAAAACACATTCATTATCTCTTTTCAACCCCTTTCCAGTGTGGTTTAAAACAAAATATCTTCTACACTTTGTTTTTAGACACTCTAAAGTTAATTATGTCAAAAAGAAATGCAAATACATAAATTTGTTAAGAATTTTTACACCTTATCCAGACGGTTAAAACAAAATCTCTTGTATACTTCATTTATAGATACTTTATAGGTAATCATGTCAAAATAAAATTGCAAATATGTGAATTTGTTAAATAGTTATGATTTTTCCCCTTAAATTTTAGCCACCCTTATGTCATCTAGAGAAATAATGATAAAAACCATTTTCATGTAGAATTTTTAGCTCTACAGCTTTTGTCAAGAACTTTTTTTCTAACTTCAACCGTTATAAAATAATTCCAAAAAACACATTAATTTTTTTAACCCCTCTTCGTTTGTAGACACACTAAAGGTAATTATGTCGAAAATAAATACAAATACATGAATTTTTTAAATAGTTTTTTAAATTGAAATTATCATCCCTTAAGTTTTAGCAACCCCAATGTCATCTGGGAAACAATGTTTTTTGATGTAAAATTTTTGGCTTTACAACTTTTGTTAAGAATTTTTTGTCTAGCTCTACCCATCTTAAAGTAATTGCAAAAAACACTTATTTTTTCAACCCTTTTACGGGGGTTGAATTTTTTTACTTATATATTTTGTTTGTAGAAACTTTAATGTAAGTTATGTCAAAAATTCATTCACTTTCCCCAAATTGTGATTTTATCGTCTATTTAATATACAGGTCCCTGTAATCCAAATTGAATGTTTTTAATGTTTGACACTAGGAGTCCCTACAAGCATAATTTTTAAAAAGTGGCTAGCCCTGTGTGTACCGAATAATAAGCTTTTGACAGACATAATATAAAAACCGAAGTCAGAGCATAGGTGAGGGGTAATGGTTAGTTCTGGTTAATTAAATATTTTTTTTTAGTTCCTAAAGTAAAGCTCCATTGCTTTGCTGCAACTTTTAAATTGATACACACGAAGCTGCAGCAACCCATTTCATAGCTTATCAAACTAAAAGTAAATTTTTTTTCTAAAGAACATTAAAACAATTATGAACGAAAAATACTAGTATTTTTTGTAAAAAAGCGTTGGCGGTTTGTTCCATATTTTCCGAATATCACGCGCATGACGCTTTTTTACAAAAATACTAGTATTTTTTGTTCATAATTGTTTTAGTATTATTTTAAAAATTATTTTTTACCTAAAGCGTGTTTTTTTAAATTATTTTTTAACTATAATTATTTAAAGTTTATAAAGGTAAATATATGTTTGCCAAAATTTGGACTTTTCTAAACCCGCGTCCAGACTTGCAACATTTCGCCGCGCCGCTCCACAATGAATACCTCGCCACGCGCGGAAGTGAACGTGGACGGAATTCACGTCGTTTTAGGGGCTTGGCGAATTATTTGCAGATGATCCAGAGCTTGTTGGTTTTTTGGCGTCAAAGGAGCACGCAAACAGGTTGATTAGTTTGGACGGATTTTGGCGAATTGTTGCAAGTGTCTGGACGCAGCATAAAGCACTTGAGGTTAACAAATAGGAATTTTAAGTGCATGGCTCAGAGCATGAAGATTTAGTAAAAATTGTGCAAATTTCATATAAATACAATTTTTTATCCAAAATATTTTTAAATTCATATACTAATCATTCATCATCATCATCTTAAAGAAATATGGTATTTAAGCCACTTACATTTAATGTTAATTACGTAATAAAAAATATTTTTATACCTGATCCATGATTTGTCTGTGGGAGATAACCAGAAGTGGAGCCCAAAAGTTTGGATCAGGTCTTTCATCAACATCAGCTATAGCTCTTTTAAATCTGTGTGATAAAGAGTCTTTTAATCCATGCAAAAACATGGCTTCAATGGTTGTGCAGAGCTGGTTAGCGGCTTCTGAAACATCAATGACTTTGTTCCCTTTACTTTCCTCAACTCCAGCATACTGAATTTCTTTAACTGTATCTGAAAGGTTTTTAGTTATAGACTGTTTAATAAGGTCGTCCTTTTTACTTGAAGATGCACGTACACTTTTTAATAGTTTATTCATGTTGTCTTTTTAGTCCAAACTTTTCTAAAATACCTATAGTCTCTTGATAGGCAACTCCTTCCCTAATAATAAGATATGTCCCTTGTTCTGATAAATCTATTATGGTAGATCCACTTCTGTTTGTGTTGGTTATTCCTCCGTCAAAAACAGCTGGTATTTTATCCCAGACTGCCTTAAATTCAAGTGTAGTTACTGCACTAGGATAGTTACTTAAATTAGCACTAGTAAGAGCCAATGGATGCCCTAAACCACTGGCAAGGTCTCTGATAAAATTATAGTCAGGTATTCTTATTCCTATTTTTCCGTTATAGCAAAGCGAGTGATCTAGTTTGTTAATACTATTTAAAATAAGCGTTACAGGTCCTGGTAGTAAGTAACTTAGCAAATTGTTTGGTAGATGTTTAATACTAGCCTAAAATTAAAAAAAATATATATAAATATACTTCCAAAACCTGGCTTCCATTCGATTTTTACAAGAAATATTAAAAATTTAAATCTCATACCCAAAGTTTTATATCACAAATGTCACTAAGGCAAATAGCAACGGGTTTATTTTCGTTTCGGCATTTAATGCTATACAATTTATGAATAGCTTGAGTGTCTGTGGCGTCACAAGCAGAGTCCATACACTGTGTCAGTGGGTACAGCTATAACTGCACCAAACTTTAGTAAATTAACGGCTGAATTAACTGCATCTGGTCGTGTTATAGGAATGTGTTCTGCCATAGAATGAACATTTAGTTTTGTTGAATACTTCACTAAATTAATTACACTAGTAAATACAGACATTTAACGATATTTTAATTGCGCCAATTATGGTTACACTCGTTATTACAACACCGATAAAAGGTTGTCATAGGTTCATCAGCAGATCTTGTTTGAAGTTGTAAAAAGTAGGCACGAGGATGGCTGCACTTGGGGCAACGTTCCTCCGTTGAATCTACGTTTTCCACGCTTCTTCTCCCCTAGAACGTCGTCTATTTCCTAAAATTAACAAAATATAAAAGTGTTAGTCATAATGTTTAAAATTTAAACAACGAACCTTTAATTTATAATAATTCCTGTAGGAAATGTTCCTCTTTACTGGAAAATACACAGGGCAAATATTACAAGTAAATTGGAGATGGCCCGATACGTTTTCTTCAACAAAGAGGATATTTGTACAAAAAGGGCAAAAGGCAACCATAATACTACCTTTGGCAAGATCAAAACATAACCAAAGTAACTTTATTATCTAGTTAATCCAAAAGATAAAATCACAAAAGTAGATACAAACAAAATGGATAATAACACAATGTATTTTGGATAGTAATAATGGTTTTCTACCTTTATTCTTTGTTTACTTTTTAATTATTTGCGCTTCCTTTTTCTTTAATCGCCCATATGACTGATCTGTCACGTTTTCGTCCGTTTGGGTGAAATAAGCAGATTTCGAATTATGGGCTTGTTCACAGAAAATCGTGGCTTGGTTATAGTCTTTGAGCTTACACTTACCTAGAGGCAGCGAGAAAAAAGTCTAGTGCCTTTTGCTTTTGCTCTGCGTGCTGAATGGCCCAAAGAAAACGTATTACTGGACATGAGCACTTGCTCTTGCCCTCCGAGAACAGCACGCCAAGCGAGAAAGAAAGTTACTGGACTTTTTTTGGTCAGGGAGCCGTCTTTATATCCGGTGGTCCTGCAGTCTGAAGTCTTATTGTACCATAGGTACTGGACTTCCTTTATTCACTTTAGGGCATTTTTGGTTTTGCACCTCTGAAGTCATAAAAAAACCCAATAAAAATATACAGTGTTAACGTAAGTAGTCCCTCCCCTGCTAACTTTTGTACCCTTAATTTTTTCCTTATAATATTTGGGTATGACTAATGGGAGAATATAAACTACTTTTTGACGAAAAAAGGATAGTTGGACTTGGGTTGCAACAATCAAGATGGCGGGTAGGCGCCGTCTTGATTTTTGCAAAATTAAATGGAAGAGTCTTGTGGCATATTATTATAAACCTCCTGACGACTAGACCCACAAAACAGACCTCCTGACCCTAGAATATAAAGTCCATACCTTCGCCTACTACAAAATGGCGGTGCTTAAAATTACTCAAATACTTGATTTGGGACTTGATGTTGTATTTCTTTAAAACTCATTCAAAGATCTTTTTTAATGGTGTTATAAATATACTGGGTGGTACATTAAAAAAAAAAATTGTCCCACACTATATATTATCACCAGTATCACCAATCACAATTAAAAGATCTTTAAAAGAGTTTTTAGAAATAACCACAATAAGTGCATTTAACTATATTACTTTTGGAAATGGTGCCCCCAAATTAGGTATTTGAGTAATTTTTAACGTCAGCGATTGCTGCGGGAGCAATAAAATATGGTCCCAAAGAATGCTCCGCCAATGCCCCCCAAAAATAAACGTCTGGAGTTTTTCTCTACCCATCTCTAGCTGCCTTATAATCTTTTTTATTTTTATTTATTACAAAATTTACGGGTAACCCCATTTTAAAAAAGTTAACAATATAAATATAATAACAAACAGATGATGGAAACAAGAATAAAATATAAGTATACTTAAAAAAAAACTAAATAAAGCTAAAGGATCACATTTCAGAACAATAAATTAAAAAAATACATACATATATAATTATTCAGTATCACATTATTTATCACAAAAGTCTTCGTTTAAAGCCAGAGAGACTGCAATCAAAAATATCAATATTTTTATCCAAAGAGTTTAAGTATTTTAAAGCTCTATCTATAGGGGAGTGTGCGCCATAGTTTGTTGAATGGAAGGGAATGTAGAATAAGTCCACATGTCGTAAACATCTATTAGGAACATTCAATCGAATCAAAGCCAGCAACTGAGAGCAATTAGTAATACCATTTATCAATTTAAAAATAAAACATGCATCAAACATGAGTCGCCTCTTCTCAAGTGTTGTCAACCTTAGCACATTCAACATGTCCACTCTATGATAGTTCTCCATACACAGACCATACTTAAAAGCAGCAAATCTTAAAAATTTGTGTTGAACACGTTCAATCATATATTTATGGTTGTGATAAAAAGGAGACCATATCACGGTGGCATATTCCACATTCGATCTGACAAGTGAACAATACAGATTTCTTATTGTCTCAATTGAAAATTGAGAACAATTTCTCAATACAAACCCCAACATTCTCATTCCCTTAAGACTCACCCTGGAAACATGCTCAACAAAAGTTAGCCTTTCATCAAACCAGACACCAAGATCCTTTGAAGTCTTAGTATAGGACAAATCCACATTATCTATTGAGTACTTTGTTGGAATTCTTTCACGACTTCGAAAAAACTGATATAATAACATTTATCTATATTTAAAAACAGATGATTCGACTGTGTCCACTGCCAGAGCGCATTCAGATCCTCCTGAAGTTCCACTGCGTCCCCCCGTCTCGACCACTTTGTAAATTTTTAAGTCATCAGCAAACATTAGACCCTTTGAATGACGTAAAACGTCAGTTAGATCATTCACAAATAACACAAACAGAAGGGGAGCGCAATGAGACCCCTGGGGAACACCAGATGTAACCTCAAATACTCTTGAAACATTATTATTAATCTTCACAGCCTGCGTTCTACCTGTAAGAAAACTACCTAACCATTTAATAAGTCCCTGAGAGAAGCCCAAACCTACGAGTTTTGCCAAAAGAATCTTAAAGTTCACCCTGTCGAAAGCCTTGGAGAAGTCAGTGTAGATTGAGTCTACCTGATGGCCCCTCTCCAAGGCTTCCAACAAGTCAATCTTATATGTCGCCTGACTACAAATTCAGGGTTTAAGCAATGTAGAGGGGTCGCTCTACATTTTGTTAAGCTTTGGGTTGAAGTAAGGCTGTCCTGGCGAATTGCCTCAGATTAGTATCAAAAATAATAAATGAAAAAATTGAAAATTTTCAAAATAAAAATAAACAATTTTATAGATTTGATTTCCCACAAAAAAGTGTATCTGGCTGAACTATTGCTATTTGTTTATGTAGCGCAAAGCTTTTAATTTCACAGCTAAGACAATCATGAGCAGCAATGAATTGTATTTAACAGAATTGTTTATTAACATGACATATAAGTTAAAAGTGCATGTTTTGCATGGATAACCTCACTAGTATACGTTGTATACTTATCTAGAAATTAAAGGCGATACTAAATTTTAGAAGGTATACACAGACTGAAAAATGAATTTTATAGATACTCTTCAACTTTACTATGATAAACTTCCTAATATGACCATAGTAACCAACCTATGGAAAGAAATAATATCAGGAAAGAAATCCAGAAGTCTCCTCTGATCATTTGATTGAATATAGTTTCCATTATCCTGTTGACACCGATGTATATTTAGAAGAATTAAATCAAAAATTTGATGACTGTATGAAGGAGGATCTCAGAAAAATTGAGGGGAATCTTAAGGCTTATATACAAACATTTTTATATTACTGTATTGGCTCTAGTGATAGAATTCCTATACGAACGTCTTTGTATGCAGCTGAGCTATATTTAAAAATCATTTTACTTCCTTCAGATATAGGAAAGCTTTATTTTGAAAAGAACGTCTATATTACTATTCTACAATTGCTAAATAGTACATCTAAAAAGTCAAAATTTCCTGAACATCAAGTTCAAAATATATTAGAGCTAATTTTTAAATATGCTTCTCAAAATGAAGTTACTTTTTCGATTATACAGGGTACTGCAAATGTTTATGCTAATATTGTAAAGCACAGAGCTCCTGAAGGTAACATTAAACATTGTAAGTGTGTAACCAGGAGTTTTATTCATATTTTAGTAATATTTCTGTTATTTAAGGTGATGATTGCTTGGCCACTTACAGCCTAAAGTGCCTAAAAGAGTTAATAGTAATTAAAGAACATCCAAAGGAATTAAAGTATATAATAGAGAGCATGCTACGTTGCCTACGAAGTAAACCTTGTGAAGGTATAACACAAAGTCAGAGAAAACTAGCAGTAAATATATCTAAGACTTTTATTAAAAATACCATGCTGGTAGAAATTGATGATAAAAATAAACTTCAGTATTTTATTGATTCTTTGTTTGATATTGTGGGAATGCCAGACTTTGATTTCGTTGAGGTATGTCAGATACTCATTATGGTATTTGGTTGAATAGTTATGTTTATTAGGTCCTTTATTTAATAATTAAAAAAAATGTAAAATTATGATGTTGAACTCTACTCCTATTGTGTAAACTTAGTTTACCAACATTTACATTTACAAATACATATATTGTTTTTTAGGATTTCGTAGATATTATAAACTTGCTAGATGAAGAACTTTACAAGGAGCTGCTACGTAGAGTTCCTAACTATTTAGAGTCAAAAAACCATGAGAACTACTATTTAAATCTTATGAGAGTTTTCTACCAAATTTTAATAACTCCTCACCCCAGAAATTTTGAAAAAATTGATGTCCTAATGGCTGTAAGCTTTAGAGACATTGTTTTGCATCTTTTAAACAAAAAAAGACACATTCAAGAAAAACCATTGATATATTGGCCAAAATGTGTTTATTACAAGAGAGTGCTATGCTGAATAGTATTTTTGAGGTAATAATTTTTATTTTTTGAAAATGCATAATTGTAAATCAATTACAGTTCTTCCTACGAAAGTAGGATTAATACATTTCTTTTTTTAGTTAGTTAATGTGACAGGCAAATTTGTGACTTTAGAAACCAGTAGTATTTTGAGAGCTATGATAAAAATTTTGGACGATAAACATGCTGGTAATGCAGTGAGAAGTAAAAATATGCTTCATATTTTGTCTAAAATGTTGATTTCATTAAATGTGGTAGATGGAAATCTGGCTTCTGAAGTACTTTATTTGATTTGCAAAGATGGCACACCATTTAGCATAAAACATATATTACCAATTCTACATGAGCTATACCTACTGCTATCTGATAAATTGGAAGTGGATGCAAGGCTTGCAATTTTAAGAATATTGTTTAAAATGGCGATGCATTCAGATGCATCTTCCTCAGTATTTTTGGAGGTATTAACTTATCTTGGGCAAAACACAAGAATAAATTCTATATTCTTGTAATTTTTTAGCACCTGTACAACTCTATAGTGTATTCATCTACTGCAAATGGAAAGAGATATGGTCCAGAAAGATACTCAAACCTCTTGCTTACTGATGAGTTTGAGTACTCCTTGCTTATGACTAAATGTAGACACCTGATTAAGTATATAGTTTAAACTAATATAACAAATGTTTTATTTATATAATAAAATTTGTTTTAGATATGACCATGTTTACCACACAATAGCTAATTTGGATTTTAGAGAACCTGGACACTGTGTGTTATTAAATTCACTTTTAGAATTTGTTAATTACAAGGAGTATAATATTTTAACTGACTACATAATTGAAAATTATGCAGAAGTAAGTTATTTTTATTCATATTGCATAAAACATTAAGCATATAAAGAATATTTTTGTAGATATGTTTTGTAGAAAATGCAGGTCAGCTGCTTAATGCATACAACAGAATATTAATCAACAAAGGAGTGTATAATACTTCAGATTTTCCAAAGTTTGACACCATTCATGGGCTTTTATGGGATTCTCTGTTTAAACAGTTATGTGGAATTATCAATATAAAACCAACCTTTGTACTAATTGATACCTTGAAAGGTATTTTGCAGTTGCCAGATGATGAACCTCAAAGAGTAAATCTGTTAACAATAGCAAGTGAACGAGCTTATAGAGCTCTAACTTTAAATCAGTTTCATCAGGGCTCTGTTATGCATTTGACAGAACTTTGTATTACCTTGAGAAGATCACCACGTCCAGAAATATTGGTAATTTTTGAAAATGTTGTTGATCATCCAGGAACTATGACATGTAAGTTAAAAGTTAAATGTTTATTTGATTCTACATAATAAAAATCTTTTATTGTAAATAAAGAAATATTAGCCTATCTCATTATGTAGAGATAGTTTTTTAAAATTAGACCTTTTTAAGTATCTTTTATAATTTATGTCTACCACATGTATTTTTTCGTTACATGTCTTTTAAGACAAGATCAAAAACATTACTAGGTGCTTTAACAATTTAAAAATGACTTTATAAGTCAAAAATTCAGTCACAGTTTAATTTCAGGGAATATATCAGAAATCACCTAGTAGTAATGTTTGATTCTTTGCTCACAAAATCGTGAAATATTACATAAAAATCACCAAGTCTATCATTTTTTAAATAGACTTACTATAGTAACACTACAATGTACACTCTACTTTTCTATGATTTTAACTATATTACTTATATCAAGTAACTTACTTACTTTGGCTTAGTCCAGCCTTTATATACCTAATTTACCTGTTCGATAAAATTCCAGGCACAATCATACTTCTCTAGATTATTCTACTTAGTACCTCTACAAAATACTAAAACCTAATATATTATACGCTACTGTTATCTAAGGATGCTATCATGTAACAATTTATACTTGTCATTTACAAGCATCGTAACAGTATTTTTATTGTGTTAAGCTCAAATTTGTTTATCGACCATAATAAAAAACTATATGTAGAACAAATTTATGTGGTTTGTTCTTGTTATGTTCATTCCAAAACATTTTTTCATATTGTGAAGTGAATTTACCTATTTTTGAGGCTGTGTATATTCAAATATTTATTTACCCTCACAATAATAAGCCAAAAGAGTATGACTTTATTTGTTTAAATATAATATTTCTTCTTAATAGAAAAGTGACCATTGATGACACTTTCCTTGGTTTATGCTGCATGTGTATAAGAACTATTTTGTTGTTTTAGTATTAAAAACTCATTGTAAGGACACCTTAATCCAGCTGATAGCATTTTTTGGAACAGTGGGAATGATGAACAGAAGTAGAATTCCTACAGCGGCAAAACTATTTAGGTTGGCATTGGATATACCCGATCCTGTGGTTCAACTAACTGCTGTTAAAATGTATTACAATCTATGTACCGAGTAAGTATTTAAAAGGACTTTTGGCTAGTGGATATTCTACAATGTGTTCCAAATCAATATTGTTTGTATTGGGATCTGAGAAAAAATGATATGTTAGATAGAAGAAAAGTTAAATTTAGAAAGTTTTATTGGTGACCTCTTTAAATGATGCACCGTAACCAAATTTACATGCCAATATGATTTTGATAATATTTTTGTCTTGTAATTTTAAATTCTAAGAAAAACTGTTTATAAAGTAAGTTTAGGATTAGGCTTTCCACACATGGGTCGGTGAAACAGCGACGAGAACGCGATTTTTACTGGTTTTTACAGCACGTAGGCATATTAGCATGTCCGATCTTAGCAATCCGCGTTCTCTAGTAAACAAATGCAACACAAAACTGTTCCATTAACTGTCTGCTCGTCTCAAACACTAATATACAGGTTCAGTTAAATAATATAACACGTAGGCAATGTGAAGAGAAGAGACAATCTAACTAAATACCAGCATGTAAACAGGCGTGAAATGAAATGAAATGAAATGAAAATGTTTTATTAGCAACAAGTGCTATAAATAAATACAAAAAATAAATAAATAACAATTCTAAACTACTTATAATATTTAACAATCAATAATTTTCTTTAATAAACTCTATACTTAATCTACGAAATTCGTTTACATTTAAAGCAGACCTGATATATAAAGGCAATTTATTATATTCAACTAAACCACTATAAAACAATGAATTTGGTGTGCCACTTTTCTTGGCTATAGGAACATAAATATTTGTGGCTGTTCTAGTGTTATATTGATGAATTTCATTGACAAATTTTATTTTTTTACACATTTAATCAGGTAACTTCCTATGAACTATTTTAAAAATAAACAACATATTTAACATAACTAATCTTTGGTTTACTGACATAAACTGTAATGTAGACAGCATATGGGAAATTCTGGTATATCTGTCAACTCTTAATATTATACGCATTGCTCTATTTTGTAGAGTTTGCAACCTATCTTTTTCAGTCTGATTAATAAATGACAGAACAGTAGGGCAGTACTCAAAATGCGGACTTATAATTGTTTTATATATAGTAATACGAGACCTTAATGACAAAGATTGACAAATTCTTCTGAAAAACCCTATTTTTTGTTAACTTTTTTAATCATAAAATTAGCATGACTCTTAAAATTTAACCTACTGTCAATCACTACTCCTAAATATTTACATTCATGAACATATTGCAGTTCTTGATTGAACAATTTTAATTTGGCTACACCATCATTAGTTTTGTTATTTAAAATCATAACATTTGTTTTTTAACATTTACTAACTTATTCTTTAATAACCAATCTTCAACTTTTTTAATTCTCCGGACATTTTTTCAATTGCACTGTCAACATTTATATCACTTACAGAAATACATGTATCATCCGCAAACAAATTTAACATTGTAGTCTCATCAAAACAGTTGTCAATGTCATTAATGAATCAGTGCTTGTTTTGTTATTCTATTGCCGGCCGATGAACCAAAACGCATTGCTCATATTGTATGCGTACAAACTGTCGAAAGCTCGTCGAATCTCGGTCTCGTCGCTGTTTCACAGACCCGTGTGCGGAGTGCCTTAGATTTGAGAAGCACAAATGCTAGGTATGTTTATTTACAAAAAAAAAAAAAAACTTAAAACTTTTTTTTAACCATTGTTCTATTTCTAATAGTTTTTGAGATCCAAATACATGCTACGGTAACTTGGGGAGGGTTAGGTTAATTCGTGCTCAAAAGGACATATTTTTATGATTTTTTTTTACTTTTGACGACACAGTCAGTATTTATTGATTAAACTCAATGGCACATTAAAATATAATATTAGATGAATATTGTGTAAAATTTTTCTTACAAAAATTCGAAAAATATGGCAATGACGAGAATTATTCGGAAGTGTC
The DNA here is from genome assembly GCA_014170235.1 of Listronotus bonariensis. Taxonomy (NCBI): domain Eukaryota; kingdom Metazoa; phylum Arthropoda; class Insecta; order Coleoptera; family Curculionidae; genus Listronotus; species Listronotus bonariensis. The sequence continues at coordinate 162,301 of JACEGR010000168.1, read as the reverse complement.
TCGAAAAAAGGTGAATTGCGGTGACCATCATATCTCAGTTCTGGAAAGTTTGTTCCTTAGATAATCGTTTTCCCCAAGTAACGCTGAGAGGGTTTTTAAAATTTTAATTTATCACTTTTTGGGAGCACTTGAAAGTAAAAAAGCAATTTGTAACAAAAATATCAGCATTTTTGTTTTTATTCAAATTAAAAATATTGAAAAACTTTGAAAACAGTAAATTTTTACACAGTATTCTTAAAATGTTTTTTATTTAGAAAATGTATTTAAAAAAATGTAAAAAAAAGTTTAAAAACCTTACTATCCCCTTAAGACATACTGTTTATATTTCTGTCTTTTTATTTTCAGAATTACCCACGAATTTGAAGACATAATTAAGTTTTGCCTACAACATGTTACTTCTACCCATCCTGTACTTAGTCGAATATGCGTTCTTATTTTAGAAGAACTAATTCACGATAATTATGTCCTTCTTAACTCTGAAGACTTTTTACGATTTGTACATAGGTTGGGATCACATAGTTTACACGAATTCATGGAACATACATTGGAAAATAGATTTATGCTGTCCAATAAACACGATGTGGGACGATTTTATATGACCACTTTGGTTTATATGACTGGACATACAAAGGTGCTAAAAAAGTTGAACAAATAAGATATATTTAAGAACGGAACTGTATGCCTATTCCCACTTCTAGCTTTTGTATGATTTCTAAGCAGTATGGATACATTATAACTTGAGTAATCAAGCCAAATATTGTTTTGGCATATGTCCAAAGTCATTAGAAATTTAAAAATAAAATCAACAAAAAAATTAATCTAAACAATGAATGCATATAAAGGGTGTTCGTAAACTGCGGTGCCAAACTGCTTTAGTAGATTTCCCCCAACAAAATAAGAAAAAGTTCATATAAACATGCGCCCGCAAACTTTTTCGTTCTCAAGATACAGGAAACAAACTTTTCAAAAAACTTAGGTAGATTTTATTTATTTTTCTCTCAAACTAAGTAAGATACGAAGAAAATTTAAGAGGCAAAACCAGTATTTTTATTTGCATAATCTAAAGAATATGTACAAATTTCACACACATTTTCACAGACAGTGGCATACCATTTTTTTGTTAGTTTGTCATTAAGTTAGTGCTAAATTATCTCAATAATTCCAAAATGACTTTGCCAAATTACAATAGAATTAGTTAAAGGATGTTTAATATATTTACAAAAAATCATTTATTTTTTACAATTTAAACTCCCTGTAGCTTGAAAACCAGGAAGTTACAGAGTCGTGTTTATATGATCTATGTTTTTTTATTTTGCTGTGAGGATTCTTCTATAGTAGTTTGGCTCCACAGTTCACAAACACTCTGTATGCACCTTCGGCGACTTTATAAACTTCATGAACAATTTTTGCCAATAAGTGAAAAGGAGGTGGTCTGTTTTTTGCATATTTCGCCTTTAAAACTAACATTTATTTCTTTTTTAGCTTGAGAACTATCCAGTTTCTCCAAGTTTTGTGGACGACTTAACTTTGATGAGGTCCTTAATAGACTGTCCAAATGATCTAATTAAATTTCTTTTCAGTTCTATTCAAATCAAGACCAGATTTAACATATTGAAAGAAATTTGCTCAATTTTTGGTAAGTTTTGAATGCTTTAACCTTTGTACAATATGTGCATTTAATGAAACAAATGGTTTTTTTAGATACGTTGGTGGCAGGAAAATGCAAAGTAGATGAACAGTTCTTAAAATTCTTCGAATATGCTTTGTATACCTTTAAAGTAATGTCTGGGAAATCTGAATTCACATATAAAGAAAATTATTATGGGCAAGTGTGCCGATCAATAGAAAAACAAATCTTCAATAAAGATTCTAGATTTAAAGATCCAGCATTTTATGGGGTAAGTAAAGGAGTTCTTAGCTAAAAATACTGTTCTTTAAAATGGCTAAGGGCAGTATAAGATTAGTTTAAATATTACAGCTTTTATTTTTTAGGAGTATGAAGTTGCTGTCCGGCAGTGCACACTCTCATTGTTGGAACTACTATTCTTTGTTAAAAACGAGGAGTTGCTGAAAGATTTGCTGTTTCCTGTTTTTGATACAGTGTTATGTTGGATTGATCACGTCAAACCTGAAGTAAGTAGTTTTTTGTGGTGACTTTAATATTAATTTTAAGTGAGACATAATATTTGAGTGGTCCACTCGTATGACAGGGTCGTAAAACAATATTTCTCTTATATATTTTCATAAGAATGTCTCTGAAAATGTTAAGCTAAGCCCTAGATTTTTTTATCAAATATTTATAGTATGTGTGACTTAAATGATGCTGTTAATCACTTTTATTTTGTGCTATATTAATTATAACGGTAGGAAGGTAATTAGCAAAAAATAAATAAAATTCCAACTAGCGCAGTTACCAGTTACTGTAGTTATATTCCACTGTTAGCTAATTTCCAATAAAAAGACTTAAAAATGTTCATAGTTACATAGCAGGGATGCCAACCGTACCATTTAAATCGTACACCAGCACAGCAAAAAATACAATTACATTTCTTATTTTAAATAATTTGCTGTTGTTGATTAAAAATTCAATAGTACAGTTGGCATCGCTGTCACCGAGTCTTAATATGGCACTGCCCAAATTAAAAGTCCAAGATTTAGGCAAGCACTCAAAATTTCTAGGTGGTAATAGTGGTAATAAATAGTTTTAAATGGTAGAACTTAGTGATAACTTTAATATAAATTATAGGAACTAAACGTCAGCACCAAGGTCAACTAAACTCGCCTTAACGCAGTGATAAATACCGATTTATTTTGGTTATTATTGGTTGATCGCGTAAATTTAATAATGGTGACTGCAAAATTATATTAAATTGATACATTAACATATAATTCAGGACTGAACTAGATAACAATCGCATGTTTTTTTATATTGTAACAAAAATCCATAAATGCTAATTACTTTAAAAGCGTATAGGAGAGGTTCTGGAAGCCCCGCCCACCTAAGCCAATTTAAATATTGTGAAGTGTCAGTGACATATAAGTCTTTGCCTGATAAGTTAGATAGCATCGCCCACCTATCGTGGACAAGGCCGTCCACCAATTATTTATTTATTTATTATTAAGATATATTTTACCATAAAATTAAACATTTTTTAAATAAATTAAACCATATAACTTGGTGTCTAATACTTATTATAAGTCCTAGACATTCAGATTCTTCTAAAAACTAAAATTATGGTCATTAGACTAAAAGGTTAAACCCAATATTAAAAAATATATATATTTTTATAATATTTTTATAAAAATAATATTGATTGATTTTAATAAAATTTTAAATAGCTACACAAGTAAAGGGCAAATATATGTTTTGGTGCCACCTTGGCATGCATTTTTTCTTTAAAATTCCAATTTTCTTTAAAATCCTTTCAAAACATAATATTTGAATAATGCATAATAAAATACAATCAATATCCTACATGTTAATATATTAATTATGCAAATTAATACTGGTGTGAATTTTCACAGAAGAAAAATACATCAATCTTCATCCAAAACGTTTTTTGACGACTGAATAATTAAAGGGGCTTTTACGAAAATCATCTAAGTAAAAATTTTAGCTTTATTTTTTGTATTGAGTGATAAATATCGGACCGATTAGAGGTTGCGTTTAGAAATTATGACGGTGAACGGCGTTACCCGCTGGGCGGGGCTTCCTGATCTCCCCTAAAAGCTTTTCTGCAGATTTTTCATTCTTCGTTTTAATTTTATATATATTTTTTAGATAATACATTATAGACACTATGAAAAAGGAAAAGAATACGATAATCATCTTAAAAAACTTCTTCACTACTACAAAAGCAATAAGCAACGCTTGGAAAACTTCATCAGTAATCAAGAAAGGTAATTAAAATATTAAAAAGAAGATAGTTGGAGTATAGTTTTAAAGCTATGGCAAAGTAAATGTTTGCTATTGAAGCTCAATAACCTGATGGTCCACTTTTTGATGGTATTAGAGAAGGTTGTATTATGTTTATATTTTTGGTTAAAGTCACATGACAAAAATTAACTTGCACTAAAATTACAACAGTTTTATTAGGAGTTTTTACTTAATAGAATAAAGATGTCTTATTTTGATATATCACTTATTTTAGTGTGGGTCTAAAATAATACCTTTCATATGTACTAAAACATTAGTATTTGAAAGTCCAATTGTATTTATGTAAATATGTAATGTTCCTTATATTTACCTTTTTATTTTTTGAATGTGCTCTGTGTGCATACCGTTCAAACTGGATTTTTAAAAACATTCTTTTGGTTATACCAAAAGTTATTGTCAACTTTCTTATGTTAAATGGAACACCCTATGTATTATTAATTTTTTAGATTCTGCCTAAAATTCTAAACATATTTTATGTATAGTGTTCTATACCTTCATCCGTTTTTTACTATTTTTTTATGTTAAAAGTGACATTTGCAAGCCATTACATAACCATGTTTATCTAAACAAAAACCTTTATTATGGACTGAGATTGGGTTTCTATTAAAGAAAGAGCCATTTCAATAGACTGTATTAATATTTTGACAATTAATAAATACAGAGTATTTAAAAATAATTGTTAAAAATTATATCGACAAAAACCTTAAAGTCATTTTTTCAAATAGAAACTCCTATCTTTTATTACCTTATTCTATTAAACAATTAAAAATAAGGGTAAGTTTGTATAAGGATGTCTATTCCAAAAATTTATAGCTATTGAAATATTAACCAATTAGTATTTATCTATTCTAACAATCCTTTTAAGTATGGGTTGGTAGGGTGTATTTATTTATTTATTTATTTATTTATTTATTCATAAATTCACAAACTCTACATTTATAAATTTACAAAAAAAAAACCGCTCAACAGAGAACCCAATTATAGAGCAGGTACAATTTTTATACATATGTATATACATAATAATATAAAACAATAAAAACACTACAATAAAATAACAAAAATGTAAAAGTTGCCAACACAAAAGACAGTAAACAGTAAAGGAAGTGAACATACTTCCAAATTAATTTTCCAGAACCCGGCCAAGAATAGTTCTAAACGAGTTAAGCACTTACTGGCTATGACGCCGCATTTCGCTGTCAGGGCCAACTAGAAGAAAAGGGCAGTACTAAAAAGCATTGTTAGACTGGATGAATAATAAATTGTACATATTTCAAAACTGTAAATTTTTGGGATACAAACTTACCCTTATTTTTAATGCCTAATACGATAAGGTAATAAATGATGGGGTTTCCATTTAAAAATTTTAAGGTTTTTGTGGATATAATTTTTAACAATTATTTTTGACTACTCTGTATTTATTAATTGTCAAAATACAAATACAATCCACTAAAGTAGTTTTTTACGAGGAACCTAACCCCAATTCATATTAAAGGCTTTTGTTTAGAAAAAATTGATGGTTATGTAATGGCTTGCAAACGATATTTTTGATATAAAATTTATAAAACGATTTTAAGTTAGGTTTAGAACATTATACAAAAATATGTTTAGAATTTTAAGCAGAATCTTAAAAATAATTAGCATATAATGTATTCCATTTAAAATAAAGTATAACCGAAAGTGGTAGAACTGTCAACATATTTTAGTTGTAAGTTCTTAAATTTTCTCAATTTTCCAAAGCCTACTTTTCAAGAAATTGATCGCAGCAGTTCCCGGTGGGACACCCTGTACATACAATTTTTTTTTCTGTATTTAAATGTATACAATAAATAAAAAATATATTAAGCAAAAAATGTGTGACCTTTTTCTGGGTAATACACTAAAAACTTTCTTTATCAAGATCGTTCCCAATGATCAACAAGGCAGAAAAAACGTGGTTGTTTATATCTTTTTTCTCTTAAAAAGAAGCAGAGTTTTAATGGATTAATTTATGTGATTTCCTCCTCTTTATACTCTTCATGGTCAAAGTTAACGTTATTTGAACTTATTTCTACGCCAGTAAATCTCTAAAGTTGCAATATTCTCATGGAAATGAATAGTCATTAATTGCGACATGGAGATTTTGAACCGAATGTTACTTCGAATTAAAGAGTGGTCTTATACAGGGTTCCCCATAATAGGCGACCGATTTTAATACTTAAATTATTTTTTTAATTTACCAAAAAACTTTTTATTATACTAAATTACAGCTAACTCTTTGGGATTTATAATAACTTATAAATATTTGGCTAATTTTGTTGTGGTTTAGAGGTAGTGAGCAGGTGATTTTAATAATTACGCACACGATTTAATTATTAATACATTTATTCTAAGCGAACTTGTTTGCGTTCCGTTTTTCATGGAACCATATCTTTTATTTGGCCATAAATAAAAATACATTATTTCAACAAATTTAATTCAATATTTAAAAATCACGTCTTCTAAATGACCTCCACCAACTTCAACACATTTTTTCAATAACAGATAAAAAGTGTTTCATTACGGCACCCGATTTTTTACTGTGGGGATATTTAAAATCCAATATGTTTGCGAGTCGTTCAGGTACAATCGAGGAACATAAAGTCGAAATTCGTGGAGATGTTGAAGGAATAAACAAGGGTTTGCTATGCCGTGTAATGAACCACTTTTTATCCAATTTTAAAAAATGTGTTGAAGTTGGTGGAGGTCATTTAGAAGACGTGGTTTTTAAAACTTTAAATTAAATTAGTCAAATATTTATAAATTATTATAAATCCTAAAGAGTTAGCTGTATTTTAGTATAATAAAAAGTTTTTTTGGTAAACTAAAAAAATTAATTCAAATATTAAAATGGGTAGCCTATTATGGGAACCCTGTATAAACAATATATGAAAAAAAACTTTGAAATGTTGTGTCAAATAAAAATCATATATATTACATACACCATGCCTACCCACAGTCAATCTAAGTGTAAAATATGTTACACACATGTTATGCTAGTTAAAACCAGTACAAACTAAAGAAATAAAATTATCCTAAATATAACATGTTTTTTTTATTAAATTAAAATGCTTCATGTACAGCTTATTGTAACATACTTATCAAAAAAATCTGATTCTGTGTAACTTTGCTCGATAATTTTGATTATTCCTTTTGGCTTTGCTTCTTGGAATGACAAATTCATAATTGGTGGGCCAGATCAGCTCTGTGATAAAAAAATCCCTGTTAATTCTCCAAAATTGTACTCCAAAAAAGTAGCCATATCATTTCTATATTCGTTTTAATTTGCATGTAGTATAGATCCTTAAACTGACGTTTTTTTTTGTAGTATATCTGCAATGGTGCCCTTAGAATAACCTTCCTTCTGCCTGTGACAGTGTTTGTAAATATGCATTATGATTGGAAAGATGTAGGTTTTGTTTGATTACTAAGAGCAATGCTCATTCGCCTTATTGCCTAGGAATATATTGAGTGTACGTTTGTTAAAAAAAAAACAGTTTTAAAAAATCAAAATTTTTAGATGGCAAAAATGAACATTGCTCTTATTTCATTTATATTTTTTTAAGTTTTAAAATTATGCATGTACATACATTATATTTTATTTCATTGTACTTATAGATGTTAGTGACATTTTCACTATTTATATCTTTTTCTTTGAAAAAAATACAAGGTATTTTTTCACCTTTATGTTATGTTAGGAATAAAGTAATATCAAATTTTTAAAAGTACAGGGTGGGCAAAATTGGGCGTTTTTATAGGCCATCTCAGTTATTACTGGAGTTAATCAAAAACCAATGTAGGTGTTATGGGCTCGATTTTGAAGAAACTTAAAATGGCGTAGTCAGAATTTTAATTAAATTATTTATCTAAGAGATACGAGGAAAAAATTGAAAAATTGTCGTTTTTGATTTTATCCTATATATCCTTTAATATATGGAAAAGCAAAAAACCACAAAGACAATTTTTGTAAAACTTTTTACGTAGAATCTACAAAAAGTATTCGATTTTTTTATACAGGGTTGCGTCAAAAAGTTACGATGTCAACTTGATGTTTTTCTTATGGAACACCCTGTTAATTTTTTAACACGCTTTTATTAACTTGGGTTGTAACTATCTATCTATCCATCTGGCTGCCTATGTAACGGAATCTTTGAGCCTAATTTTAACCAACTTCCAGCTATTCGATTTCTTTGAAACTTTGCACACGTATTAAGGACCCATGACAATGCAATAATCTGCAAACAGTATCCCGTTATCTTGTTTTTGATCGCCAGGAAAAAAATTCCATTATATTATAAAAACAACACCTAGGTTGCCATCTGTTGGCAACATTTCAAACTTTGCTATTAAATGAAGAAGAAATTTTTTAGTGGGTTGCAATATGTTGGCAACGGTCCAAACATTGCCTGGATTGCCATCTGTTGGCAAAATTTCAAACTTTGCTACTTAATGAAGAAGAAATTTTTTAGTGAGTTGCAATCTGTTGGAAAAATTTTAAAATTTGCTACTATTGTCATTTCATAGTAAAAAGCGTGGGGTGCTTAAAATATTAAATGTTATAATTATTATATTTGCCAATATCTATGATGGAAAAGTTATGAAAAAATAGTAAAATGCACCCCACGCTTTTTACTATGAAATGACAATATTTTTTTAATGAAAAATTATTTAAAACAGGCGGTCATAAAACAGAAATATGTATTACCAACTGACATCTGACAAAATTCACAGTCATTCAGTCATAACATAACCTAAAATTCCTTTAATGTGAAATTAAAAGTTGAAAAAATCAGTTAACTAAGCTATTAAAAACAAAGTATACACTTTAATTGAAATACAAGAAGCAAATAAAAGTAACTAACAAGTTATTGCATATAACTTTTATACCATCTTCCATTTATACTTTCTAAAAGAAGGCCTTTATTGAGTGTTAGGTACTTGTACCGAATGTTAGATTAGGACAAAGACTGGAAATGGAGATTAGCAAACTACATTAAAATATCACTTAAGGTAAGTAAACTAAAGTAAACTCATATTTAGAAAAAAACATTTATGGTAAATTTCTTTTTAGTTTAAAAAGGTAATATTCTAAAAAATATTTGTCTTATTTATGCAAATTGGGTGATTGTTTCGAAAGTTGGAGCAACCCCCATTTTGACCAAATTTGATATACAGGGGCACAGAACTAATAAAAAAGGGGCTGGTTATTTTCTTTTTGCTGCTTAATTAAATAGTATGTTCTAATTTACTGTTATATTAAGAATTTTGTGCAATATAACGAACTAAAAAATGAAAAATAATTATTAGTTTAAAAAAACACGCTTTTATATGCAACCGAACTAAAAATTAAAAATAATTTTTCATTAAAAAAAATATTTTCACTTCATAGTAAAAAGCGTGGGGTGCATTTTACTATTTTTTCATAACTTTTCCATAATAGATATTGGCAAATATAATAATTATAACATTTAATATATTAAGCACCCCACGCTTTTTACTATGAAGTGAAAATATTTTTTTAATGAAAAATTATTTTTTAATTTTTAGTTCGGTTGCATATAAAAGCGTGTTTTTTTAGTTTTTCTAAACTATTAATTATTACTTATTAATAGTCCTTGTAACCACAATAACAAATATATATACCATAGTATCATTATTTCTTATAGTTTTTTAAATATTTAAATTTTAATATTTGTTTTTTGAATGTATAAATACCTTCTTTTACAATATTATTTTAAATTATTAATTAAATGTAATATTTAGGATATTTTTATGATTTATACTTACTTTAATATACTCTTTAAAGTATAAACACAGTAAAAAATAAGTTTAAACACAATAAACAAACAAACATTAATACCTACGTATATGCTCATCACTAAAATGTTTCTGTTTTTTTTCAATAAATATATTAACAAGAACATAAATACAAAAGAATATTACCTCTTTTAAAAAATATGCTACAGACTAGGAGGCTAAAAAAATGACATTACACCTGATAACCTAATGGCATCATCCCCTTATAAGAAAATTTAAAAAGTTAGAAGGTAATTTAAAAGAATTTGGCTCTTTTAAAAAACCACATATTTTTTTTTTGCTTTGTTTATATTTTTAAGAGGATATTAAGATTAGTATAAATCATAAAAAGTATCTTAATTTTAACATTTAATTATTAATTTAAAATATTATTGTAAAATAAGGTGTTCATACGGGGTGCGCTCAAAAACTAACATTAAAATTTAAATATTTTAAAAACTATAAGAAATAATGATACTATGGTATATATATATATATATATATTTGTTATTGTGGTGACAAGGACGATTAATTAGTAAAAAATATACAGCGCGTTCCATAAGAAAAACATCAAGTTGGCATCGTAACTTTTTGACGCAACCCTGTATAAAAAATTAAATACTTTCTGTAGATCCTACGTAAAAGTTGTACACAAAATGTTTTCATAGTTTTTTGTCATTTTCTATATTAAAGGATATAGAGGGTAAAATCAAAAACGACAATTTTTCAATTTCCCTGGTATCTCTTAGATAAATAATGTTATTAAAATTCCGACTACGCCATTTTAGGTTTCTCCAAAATCGAGCTCATAACATCTACATCGGATTTTTATAACTCCAGTAATAACCCAATTTTGCCCACCCTGCACATTCTAAAAGTGCAATTTGTTAGGCGTATTTAAAAAAGCTTAGATGCATGCGATGAAAAAAAACTACGCCTGTGCTATGGCCTTTCACGCCTTTCGGAGCAATGAGTTTTTTTTTATTTCTGTGAAAGGCACTACTACGTTCAAGAACGCGCTTCTCGGCGAGTTAACTAGGTTTTGTCCGAGATCCAAACTATTAACTGAATATCATCAATTTTAAGCGTTCAACCAATTATAACGGCGGTAATAATTGGTGACAACTTTGACGTATAATCCATTGTTTAAACGTCAACATAACCGATTGGTAATTACCGTCTTAAAATTGGTTCTTCGCCTAAAATTGATGTATGTTTTATTTTTTAAACCACTTTCCTACATGTAAAACTGGTGCAAGGAAAGACGTTTATTTTTTAAAATTATTTCAGATAACATATTACCATTATAAGTCATTTTGAATCGTTTCAAATAAACTAAATGGTATGGCTATGAGTATGGGTTTTCACCAGGAGCATTCAATTGTTCCTTGATTGCTCTCGGAGTAAACTTTATTGCTCCCGGAGCAAAATTATTTTTTCTTTATTTAAAGTGAAAATGCTGCAAAATGACAGCAAATATAAGTATCTCCCTACACCTACAAGTAAGCATATTTCAATACCTGAAGGCCTCAGGGACTCATTATCTTTAAACATTTTATTTTTAAACGATTTATAGATTATGGCCAACTATCGTTCTTACTGCTGACATAAACAACATAATTTTTTGACGTCAACGAATGCTTCGGGTGTTTTGCATGACCCATTTCTAGCTAGGCGTAAAACGTAAGTGGTATTCTTTCAAGACATGATCAGTGAACAAACTGATAAAACTAAAACTGATATCATTCTTTTGAAACTTAAGTTAAAAACTTCATTCTGAATGTTTATGAATATTTCAAATGGCATCAGTCACGTGAGCAAATGATCAGTATTACTTGCTGGTCAATGAACTGAGAGAAGTGAAATTGATCATGTCTCAAAAGAATACCACTGTAGACACCCATTACTGGTATTCTTTCGAGGCATGATCAGTGAAGAAACTAAAGGAAGTGTTACTGATATCATTATTTGGAAGCTTACGTGGCTAACTTCATTTTAAATGTGTATTAATATTTCAAATGGCATCTGTCACGTGATCAAATGATTAGGATTACTTGCACGTCAATGAACTGAGGGAAATGAAAATGATCATGCCTCAAAAGAATACCACTATTCTTGTATGTTTATCTTTAGACGTCCATAGGCTGGCACAAATGACTTCAGAAAAACAATCGTTTGTTCGCGCTCGACCCATGTGTGCTCTAGTGTAGAACGTTATTTACAATTAGTGCATACCAGTTTAGACAGTGTCCAACTGGGTGTTTGTTATTGGATTCTGGTGTAAACTAGTTTTAAATCGCGTTTTACATATAGTTGAATACAAAACTTTTTAATAACCTATTTATACCTATTTACACTTAGATTTTTTTGTCCCACACTAAACTTAATAACAAACCGACCTTTAGTTTTGACTTCTACGTCTTGTTAATAGAAATTCATGATATTAAATATATATATATTTTTTGGCATGTAGCATGCATTATCTATATACGTATATTTTTTATTGTTATGATTTGGCGCATCCACTTTGCATCTGGGCATATAAGTGTCAAAATTGTCAAATGAAACCAATAGGAGTACTTTAATTTGATAATTTTGACACTTGTAATATTCTGCGGCAAAAAGGTTGATCGCCTGAAAGCGCCTGTTTACTTGTTTACTTCTAGGATTTTTTTTTTTTCAATTTACTTTTCTATGCATTACCTAGTCTGTTTTAATTGAGGTATTTTCGGAATGATATTTTTATTTTGATATATGTCATAATGCATCTATGCGGAAAATATTTTAGTTAATTACTGAAATTTAGCATTCTTTTGGACCTCGACGGTACGATTGGTTTTATAGAAATTTGATAAATTGTTACAAATATTTTATTAAACCGATCAAACGAAAAAAACTTGAACAGAACTGTCTATTTTTGTATTGTATAGTTATAATATATAGCTTTAAGAACATGTTTTTTTTTTTATAAATAAAAATTACTGTTTATAATGTATTTTTTTTTATTTTCATGATTTGAACGTGATGTTATCATCAACCCTCTTATGTATTATTTTCTACTTTTTAATTATTATTTCACTATTTTATTCTATGCTGCGAATATTTATTCTAAGTAATTAATACGTAATCACATAAAATATTTTGCACAATGGGCAGAGGGTGCACTCCCTGGCTTTTGGATAGTGACAGAAAATTTATGAAAAAGTACATTTTGTTAGGTAAAAATCATGTTTTCTTTAATATTCAAAGGTTTATTTTTGCTCTTCAAAATTTTATTGCCTCTATATGAAAATATATTGAAAAAAGATCGTTGTATTAGGTGGTCTTATTTCTTGCCCCTCAATTTTCTTTTCTTGGTCCTCAATATTTAAATTTTTAATTTTTTGTACCCCCTGGAAGTCCTCCCGCCGACGCCCATGTTTTGCACAATTTCATAGCATAGTCTAAACAGCATAATAGTAATAAGGCGGATTCAGCAGTACTTATATACTCTACCATTGGGTTTCAGAAGTGTAATAACTGTCAAAATAAAGCAAAGTTTAATTTGACACTTTTGATACCCACCGGCAAACAGCTACGGACGCCTGAATGTGGCCATAATTTAAATGCAGGAAGGGGCTATCAACTATAATTCATCCCGGCTGCAATAGCGGCAAAACTTACAATTTCATTTTTTTTAAGATAAGTGGGTTTAAAGTTTACAGATTAACTTTAAGTTAATACCTTCTCTGCCAATATTGCTGCTGACAAGAATGTGTATTTTAATATTTAAACTTGTTCTTAGCCCAAAACGCATTTCTTGAGTTCAGGTGCGGTCATATCGACTTTCTGAGGGGGGCCATGGGCCAAGGAGAAGTGTGTGAGGTGGCAAAGAACAAAAATTTTTAAAGGAGGTTCAAATTTTTTGAAGAGCAAAAAAAAGGTTCTCTAACTTCTTTTTTTGTTTTCACCTCTCATTCTTTTATAAAATTACACAAAACCTCCTTCCCACGTATTTGAAAAGGTCCTCACTCTTCAATTCCATCATCAGCCTCACCCCTCGGACCAACCTTGGGGGACCCTCAATAAATGCCCATATTTGCCATTAGATATGTATGAAACACAATAAAATAGAAAGGATGTCGAACCCAGGGGGCCATGCCCCCCACCCTATGACCGTCCATGTTTGAGTTGTGCCACTATCATAGGCAAAATTATTATAAGGCCAGGGCCGTATTATCCATTAGGCTATAGCCTAGCGCGCTATGAAAAAATATAGGCGACAGACAGGGGAGTAATTGACGACTATTTTCTTTAGACGCGAAAAGCAGGGAATGAAGTAAGGCGCCTGGACTCAAAATAGGCGCTAGGGAGGAAAGCACCTTTGTTTTTTTTTTTTTTTGCTCTTCAAAAATTTTTTGGTGGAAAATAGGCGCTCCGGAGCCTAGCCTAGGGCGCCTCAAACAGTTAATAAGGCCACTATTGCAGCCCATGAGCAAATTGTCTTTAATGCACTTGGAGTATGAGTACACTTTGAGAGCCAAAGCAGTGCGTTGAAAACTCTGGTTGGCTTGGAGAGAAAGGTGGGTAGCATTCAAATAGAGACAGGGTGGCCTAACTTTTAATTTGACAGCCTATAGATGTGACGTCAAAAAACCTATGATTAAAAAATTATTTGTCCTCATCTCATTTTTTCCTATTTTTCTTCCCCTTTGGTATTGTAATCATGACAATTTTGGAAATTCGAATACTCGGAACGCCGGTATTCGAATAATCAAAAAAGTATTCATCGAATACTTCTAAAGTATTCGAATACAGAATCCCGAATACTAACCAAAAAGTATTCTCCCGAATACCAAACACACAAATGTATTCGAATACTATTCCAATACCGGCAAAATGTATTTTGAATACTATTCAGAATACTGAGTATTCGAATATGACCCAACTCTGGTCTCGAGTTCGCACATATGCCAACGGGTGTCGGTAAAAGTGCCTTTGAATTACAGCGAACAAAAGAGAACGAACGAATTCGTTCGTTTGCTTGTGTATTTGGTATGTACACACCAAAAAACAATCATGAACAAACATCAGCGAGCAAACGTTTTTCTTTAGTGTATACGGTGAAAACGGCAAACAAACATTTGTTTGTTCTTGTTCACGCATGTTCGAGTAGATGTCGGTACATCAAAGAGAAATTTTGTTCGACTAGTTTTAGTGTGGACGGGATTTTTGTTCGTCGAAATGTTCGCTTAGTTTAAATATTAAACGTCGCATACGAAAAAAGTTTTCTTTATCGTCATCCATAACTGATCGACCTAGTCGAACAAGAGTGAGCAAATATTTGATTGCGCTATGTAGACAGAAAAGCGAACATGAAACAAAAACACATACAAACAAGGTGAACAAGAACGAATGTTTGTTTTTGTTTGTTTTTTTGGTGTGTACATACCTTTAGCCTATTATCAAAGGTAATGCCTATATGTTATTACCCCTTTTTATACTTTTTAATCAAGGGTAATTTATACAAGATCAGCTAACGTCAATACCGGCATGTAAACATGGGTGACTAATTGTGCTTGTTTTGTGATTGCATTACAGGCCGATATACTTTTGTTTATACATAATACACTGGATATATTGCAAACATATGTGGGCTTAACACCAATATAAACTCCGTTCACCATCATCTTCAGTCATCTAAGCCCCACATACTGTTTTTAACGGAAACACAAATAAGTTCTAAATCCTCAACCAGCCACCTTCTCTTTCCAGGCTACGAACTTATTTCGTCTTTTCGCCCACATGGTGGCGTACGTGCTTACGTCCGCAACGATCTGGCTTGTGCTCGAGTTTCCAATCTTGAATCGGGTAGGCCCGATATCCTTTGGCTTAAACTTTCCCTTAGGTCTTCAACTAAATTTATCTGCTGTTTGTACCGGTCCCCATCTAATAATTCCTATGTCGAATTCTTTGACTTTCTTTCAACAAAGATCGATAGCATAATTTCTCAGTTTCCATCGGCTGAAATAATCGTGCTTGGCGACTTCAATGTCCATAATAAGGATTGGTTGGGCTCTTCAAAAACTGACCCCCAAGGCAGAGCAGCCGAAATCTTCGCAGTCAGTAACTCTCTTACCAACCTTATTATGGAACCCACCTACTTTCCTAGAGTCCCAAATCATAGTTCAAATCCCCTTGATCTCTTTCTTACTACCAACCCCGAACTCTATCAAACATCTGTCACAGCTCCCCTAGGTCGCTCAGATCATGGCTTAGTTACTATATCTTACCCTGCACATCCCGAGGTAAATGAATACATGCCACCACGCACCGTATGGCACTACAACTCAGCCGACTGGGATGGCCTGAGGGACTTCTTCGCCACTTACCCCTGGAATTCCATCTGCTTTTCTTCTGGTGATCCTTCTGAAATTTGCAGTCAACTGACGGAATCAATTCAATTGGGCATTGAAACCTATATTCCACACACCATCAAGAACCCCAAACAATCCAATAACAAACCCTGGTTTTCCAAATCTTGTGATAAAGCTAGAATTTTAAAAGTTCATGCTCACAAAAAGTTTCTACAGGATCCTAGTCCAGAAAACCGACAGGCCAGCATTGAAGCAAGAAACTACTACAATCAAACAATTTCTGAAGCCAAAGACTCCTTCGACAATCGTATTAAAAACAAAGTTCTTTCTTGCTCAAATGGCAGCAAATCTTTCTGGTCCTTTGCGAAAAACATAAGTAGGAATTTTTGTACCAGTTCTTTTCCGCCACTAGCTTTGGAAGATGAAATTGTTTCTACCGCTAAAGGAAAGGCAGAATTATTTGCTAAACAATTTGCTGCCAATTCAACCCTTGACCCTCCCGTAAATCATCCAATTCCAGCGGTTACCCCAGTTCCTCATAAAATGCCCGATATTATTTTTAAGGTAAAACACATTAAGCGTATCCTTTCTTCCCTTAACACCAAGAAATCGTCTGGGCTGGATGGCATACCAGCAATCGTTTTAAAAAAATGTGCTCCAGAACTTGCACCAATCTTAACTCGGCTCTTTCGAATTTCTTACAACACAGGTATCTTTCCGGAAAGCTGGAAAGCTGCACGTGTTCAACCTATTCCCAAGAAAGGATCTAAATCTCTTCCATCTAACTATAGACCAATTTCAATTCTCTCAGTTCTTTGCAAAGTAATGGAAAAACTAATTAATTCACAAATTCTTAAGTACTTAGAAAAACACAAAATTTTGCATGACAGGCAGTATGGATTTCGCCACAAAAGATCTACAGCAGATCTTCTTTCCTTCGTATCACACTGCTGGAATAAGTCTCTTGAGTTTCTAGGTGAGTCCCAGATCGTTGCTCTTGATATATCCAAAGCTTTTGACCAGGTCTGGCATGCCGCACTTCTTAATAAACTTCCCTCCTATGGTCTTTCAACTAAACTCTGTACTTGGCTCTCTAGTTATCTATCTGATCGTCGTATATCAGTTATTGTGGACGGCCATTCTTCAAGCTTTCACCAAGTAAATGCTGGAGTCCCTCAGGGCTCAGTTCTGGCACCAACATTGTTTCTTCTTCACATCAACGACCTTCTCTCGTCCACAACTAATTCCATTCATAGTTTCGCCGACGATAGTACCCTTCACTCTAGTTTTCAGGTTCCTAAACCCATTACTAAACCTGACTTGGAAAACAAACGCAGAGCGATGCAGATATCTCTTTCGCAGGATCTTAATTTAATATTGGATTGGGGCGCTAAAAATCTCGTCCATTTTAATGCATCCAAAACACAATCATGTTCCTTGTCGCGAAAAGAGTCATCAAATACTCATCCTCTACTTATGAGCGGCCAAGTTTTACAGAGCAAAGACACCTTTAATCTTGTGGGCGTCACATTTGAAAGTAACCTTAACTGGCATAAACACATTGTATCTATAGCCACGTGCAGCTTCAAAAAAGCTTGGATTTCTCTTTCGAGCCAAAAGTATTTTTCCCCTTCTAATTTATACACTTTATATGTGTCCCAAATCCGACCTCCCTTGGAATATTGTTCTCATATCTGGGGCATGGCGTCCCCCACAACCCTAAGCATTCTTGATTCTATTCAAAGAAGAGCTATTCGTCTCATTAATGATCCTTCACTTACAGAAAGGCTTCCCTCTCTTGCACATCGTCGGGCTGTGGGGGATTTATCGCTTTTTATAGGTACTTCCATGGCTTCTGCTCTGAAGAATTGTCCAGTATAGTTCCTCCACTTACGGTTCCCAACAGAGAAACTCGTGGTTCCGCGCGTATGCATCCCTATACGGTCCAACTGGACAGGCCCCGAACTTCCCACTTTGTTCGTTCTTTTATCCCTAGAGTTTCTAGGTTGTGGAACCTGCTGCCCGCGGAGGTCTTTCCTTCCCCCAAATCTTCAAGTATTTAAGTCCCGTGTCAACAAACTCCCTCTTACCTCGCTTAAGACACCCACGGTACGTTAGTATTTAGGCTTTAAGCCTTCGTGGTTTGTCCAGAGATAAAAAAAAATATAGGTTGCGACAAATCCTTTGCAAAACCTCCAAAAAAAAATCCCCACTTTCCAAAAACATTGTGTTTCCGATTTCAGCATTGCTTTTTTCGCCCCTATCAAAAAAAAAGGGCCCCACATTTCCAATTTAGTCAACAATTTCACAGTTTTCTACCACTAATATTTGCTTACTCATATTTGGGGCCCCTATATACCGGCTAGTACGGCGGTAGCTACGCCCCTGATTTGGCAGCTGATGATCAATCCAGTGGCGTCTAGAATTTGTTCTTTTCGTTTTGCATTTATTTAAGGATAATGGCATTGTTTTCAAAGTGATATTTGTGGAAAGATGTGATCCCAAAGTTTTTTATTTAAAGTCGAAGAGGTTGCAACTTAATAATTATTAAAAATGTTTTGTAAACGGTTGTACTAATAATCACTGATAATACTATTCTCCGGCATTGATGTTGACACATATCATTTAACAACATGTCCGAAAAATAGTCCACGTGATGTCCACACGACAAACTCAACAACAACAACACAATATGGCCGAATATCTTATAAACCCTTTATAAAGGTACTCTGCTTTTTAGTGAGTTTTATAAAAAAATTTTTGAAGTCGGTTTAATTTGTTTTAAAATGTTTATTTTTCGCTTTTTAAATTTTCTTTTATTTACTATTAAATCGGTAAATATATTCTAAAAACACTACTAGCACCTCTTTTAGTTTGATGAAAAGGCTAAATTTTACCCAAGGTTGTCGATCCCGAATGCGCCCCTGATATCTTCTTTTTCTTTATTAACTTAGCATATACCCCACTAGAGGCAGCTTTGCCGCACAAACAACGTACGGCAGAGAGAAAAAAATAGGTCTTGTACCTTCTCTTTCGCGATCCTGACTTGTTTTTTTTTAAATCGATCCACAAACGCTGGAGTAACCGCGTAACATACACACAAAAACGGGCAAATTGCAAACTTCCTCCTAAATAATAAAATACACGACATTTTAGTTTTAACTGCTTACTATTTATTTATTCTGTGGTAGTAGTATTGTGGTACATTTCCCAGTACAATTTTTATGGGCGCTCGGCAGGATGACTCCGGGGGTGCAAAAATTAAAAATTTAAGGACCAACGGAAGAAAATTTTTATACCAAAAAAAGATCTTCACCCAGTAAAATGACGTTTTTTAAATTCTTATTTTCAAATACTAGGACCCAAAAAATTTTAAAGAGCAGAAAAAAGTCTTCACCTTCAAAAATACTTTCTCATAAATTTTCTGTACTTATACAATGCAAGTGAGGTCCATAACGGGAAGAGATTACGTCACAAAATTTAGCGAACATAGGCTCAAATGGGATTGAGCGCTCCTTATTAAAAGTTTATTTTCCTTGACTTAGGACTACCAAGGAAAAAAACTTTTAATAAGGAGCGCTCGATCCCATTTAAGCCTATGATCGTTAAATTTTGTGACGCAATCTTTCCCGTAATTCTTTGTTAACAATCGTACTGGTATTTTCGAGGTTTTGGTGTTATTTTTTTGCTTTTTAGTCATTGAACTTTTATATATGTTTAGTTTTTACTGGTTATAGTTAAATTGAGTAGTTATTAGTACTGCGGTTACAGACAATTTTAAAACCTGTAAACAGGGGTCACTGACCTTTGGATATTTTTTTACAGAGAAAGTATCTTTAAATCGTTATTAGGGAAAGATATAATTTTTTGTGTTTATTTAGTGATTTTATTCAATGGTAAGCAAGTATTGGTTTATTTTGTCAGATAAAAAATATTATGGCAAAAGGTGACGTCACAAACATAACCTATACTTTTGGACAAATATAAAAAATCGAGCGCTTCTTATTAAAAGTTTATATTCCTTGTAGGACTAGGGTCCACGCGTTTAGTAAAGAGACCACCGACGTCATCATTTTCTGAGCAAAATCTCCTGTTATGTCCCTTATCCCGTATTTAAAATGTTATTTATTTTTTTAAATCAAATCTTTAAAATGCCTACTTTCTAGGTAACGATACAAAGCCCTCAAAACCGCGATTGAAAGAAAGTTACAGAAGATTTCGCGTAGATAATGATGACGTCGGTGGCCTCTTACTAAACGCGCGGACTTTACCATAAGGTGGTACATTATCAAGGTTAGTTTATATTTATAAGGTTGCGACACATCCTCAACTTCTAGGCGGTTCGAGGTCGGGGAGGCAGGAAGGGCACTCCACGGAGAAAAGTTGGCAAGACTGGGTAAAATCAAAGCTGAAGATTAATCCAGTGGCGTCTAGAATTTGCGCATTTTATTTTGCATTGTTTTGAAAGTGATGTTTGTTGAAAGATGTAATTCCAAATGTTTTTATTTAAAGTAAAAGAATTTACAACTTAATAATAATTAAAAACTGTTGTGTAAACGGTTTTTCTACTAATACAATAAACTGTATATCTTCGGCACTGAACAACATGGCCGAAAAATGGGAGATGTGACGTCATAACACGTCAAAGCAATATGGCTGAATATCGCGACCCTATATAGACCGACTTTGGTACATTATGTAATTATTTGTGGTACAACATTTTATTCCTCGACAACCCTGATGACGTAGTTTTCTTGTGGGTTTTTCTAACAGTTTCTATTATTCTGTTTGTATTATTTCTAGGCACGCATGTAAAAATGTACACGTGTGACATGTATTCGCAACAAATTGCTCTTTGCAAAACATTTTCCAATATGCAGGGTTTATCCCTTAAATTAATTCCACAACATGTTCTCAGCTTAACCAGCAGATTTTCAAACTTAACTTTGATGGTATGCATAAAGGCGCAAGTCCATGAAACTTTTTTGCGCAAGATCTAGCCTCTGGTTCCTGGGTTTTGGTTGCCTTGTGCGTCATTTATTATACGAGTTAAAATTTCTAAAAATATCAGTTTATTCTGTACTTGCAAACATAATGAAAATTTCTGTGATAAATTGGTAATTTAAGTATAATATAGTGTAATTTTTAAGTAATTAGTTTTGTAGCTGCATACTGATAAGATGTTTTAATTGAATCAAGGTGTGAAAGTAACTTCGCCATTTTTGTGATACTCCTAATCGTGAAAGCGTTTTTCGCTCTTTTTTATTTACAAATCTAAATAATCAATAGGTAAATAAATAATGGATCGTTTACGTTATTCACCGCCGCGACGAAGTATGAGCATTTCTCCCGAACCTCATAGGCGAAATTCTCGTTCAAAATCTAGGTCTCCCCATTATTACAATAACAGAAGGCACAACGGCTATAACTACAATAAAAGATGTAAGTATATATGAATATTTAAATTATAAATTTAGAATTAGATATAATGCTTTATCAGTGGTCATATTAATCCTATATTGTTTGGGTAATACCTACCCCTTTTTTCATTTTTATATTTTGGGGTTATAGTAGTAAAACTATAATTAAAGAGCTTATTGTAATAACACAATAAGCCACCACAGCTACGGAAATCTGTTTTATTCTTTTAATTTATTTAATTATTAATATTAATATCATAAGCCACAATAAAAAAGTTTTAAGTATTATGTTATTACATTAAGCCCTTCAATTCACATTTCAAAGTTCTTTCCCTATAAAAAAAAATACAAACTATTATGTGAGGCATATTATAAAATTAATAGCTGCTTATAAAAATGTGTTGCCAAATTAACAAGCTGGGCATTATTGTGCCTTTTAAAGTAATAAATACCTACCTAATATTTAGTAAATTTTCTAATGCTAAGACTCCACTCTGAAGGTTTGATAATATGCGATATACAGGAAATTTTGGGTCTAAGCTGATCAGGATCCTCATAGAAATTGTGATAGACAAGGCTCTAAATCTATGTTGTTTAATGGGTAGGATCAAATTTTGTGTTTTAATTTATATTTTCTCTTTCTTAATATTAGTAAAAAGTAGTTAGCTTAGTTTAGAACTGTGAATAAATAACTTAACGTACCTCTAATATTAATTAAAATTGGTGTGGTGTCTAAAAACTTAAAAGTACTAATAACTATATCAAAGAGTTCTTTGAGTATATTATTATATGTGTTTAGTTATTTTAAAAAAATCATTTTTTTCCAAATTGTTATTATTGTCAAAATCCTTTAAAAAATAACTAATACACAATATCAAGAATTATTTAAAAATTAGGCATATACAGACTGTCCACGGATAGGGTTTACAAGAGGACAAATGCACAAGAATTTTTGCTTGTAAAAATATATAATTCACGAAGAGAAAATGTTGATTATGCGTGTACAGGGTAACTTCAAAAACATGATTTTTCTCCCAAAGTAAACAAGCCCTTATATTAAATTTTTAAGCAAAATATCACTTAGAATATCATTAAGATGACTTTGATAATGTTACAGGGGTATGAAAAGTTTTTATGAAACTGATTTTGGAGCTGTATTGTTTTTATAAAGTACCAAATACCTTAGAAAAAGTTTTTTATCCATAATTAACACTGAATGGCTACACATTTCTTTTTATTTATACATATTGTTGAGTATAGAAGTCTCCCAACCATAATATATGCAATGTATATATATTAAATTACATAATACATATTTAAAAGTTAATAACATATCCCTAGATTCTCTAAGGCGCCTTTGTATAGGGTTCAAGAAGATATTTATATTTCAGACATATGTTGGAAATTCTGATGAGGATAAGTTGATAAATAGTATTTGGAGTGGTTTTGGTTAGATTTATTGTTAAGTTCTGAAAGTGATCTAGGCTTGATACAATTTAGATTTGTTATTGCTTTAGAGCATTTGAACGAGTATAATTCAGATTTAAAGGACGTGTCATTTTCTTTGCTGTCGTTATGCTGTTTCTTTCTCCAATTTGTATTTTGTAGAGTTTTTGTTTGCAAGTATTGCCTAACCGTACATGGTAATATTCAATTATTTACACAATAAATAAAATACACACATCATGGTATATGTTCAGTTTGCAGTGTGGATATTGTCTTTTTAAGTTTTATAGTGGAAGGAGTAATTTTTTTGCCTTTAAAGATTTTGACCATTCTACTTGCAGCTGGGCAAATTCTTCATCAACTGAGGACAGTTCTTTAGCAGTTCGTAGTAAAGAAGCTTATAATTTTTGATTTGGGAACAGCCATTCTACTTTAGATCTATTGCGTACTTTATATGGTAATTTTGTACTAGTATGTGAACAGAAGGTCCTAAGAGCTCGAGTGCCATTTATTCTTACTTGCAAAATCACATTTTTTAATGAGTACCCTATCTTTTCAGAGTTGAATGGCTGAACAGCAGTTTATCAAAGATATAAACAGGAATTAGCTGTGAAATTAATCACTATATCAAGGATTATGCACCCAACTGTAGGGTAACAAAATTGAAGCCTTGAATAACCAAAGAATAAGGAAGAGGATCAACAGAAACAAGAATTATAGAAATATAACCAAAAACAAAACCCTGGAGATAAAAATTTAAGGACAATCATTTAGAAAGTAAATCTAACAAATACTCTTTTATACATGTAAAAGCTGCCTTAAACCAGGGTTTAGGTATAATGGTCTTTTTTTGTTGGGTACACACCGAAATTTATCAGGAAAGAATGGGACCACTTCGGTCCTGGTCCCAGGAGTATACAAGCTGTAGGTATACATGGTGTAATTTAATTGATGGCTAAAAATACAAGGTGTGATTCCTTAGCTTATTTTAGAAAGAAAAGTTCATACGATCATATGTCCTAAACCTCCTAACTTTTGAGCTATAGGGTGATAAAGTTTTAAGAAAAAAATCTTTTTTATCATAACTTTAAAACTGTTGGAGATATTTACCTGTAGGCATCAGCCTACTAGTTTAAATTCATTTTGCTATGCCAAAAATGCATCAACAACGGTTTTTATTTTTTACACAAAAATGGTGCATCTGACAAAGAAAGTTCAAGAGGTCAAATTTCTTCTAAAATAAATGGGAATTTTAAAAATAATTTTTGCTTTTTAAGAAAGGCGTACCATATTAAAAAAACAAATCTACATCAAAAAAGCCTATTGGTGCTTAGTAGGTGCATGATAAATTTTATAAAAATATCTTGGGAGTTTTCAAGTTATTCAATTAAAATTCAAATTCAAAAACATGCTTTATTGTCTAAGATGAAATCTTGTTGACAAAGCTAATATAAAGTATTGGTAATCCTATATAAATAAAATATGTTTAATAACAAATTACAATAAGTTACAAGTCCTTACAGAAATTAATTATACAAAACTACAATGCACTTTTTTATAAAACAGACCAATAACAAAATAAAAACAAAAATAAAATAAAAAAGCTATAAACAAAATTCAACATTGTGATACAACAAGTCAAATGAACAATTTAAAATAAATACAGATGTAAAACATTAAATAGCAACCAAGAACAAAACACAGCTTCTGACAAGAGAAGTTTAAAATAGGTCAGCAGTTTCCCCAAAAAGCTATTCCATATCTTAGGTGGGACTCTATAAGAGAGAAATACACCAACCTTGCAACATATATATTATAAGAATACCCTGTAGCTTAATAGTTAAGATGTTGAGGACATATATGTTACACATGCTACAGTAGTAATGACACACTGCAGATTATAAAACAAAAATCAAGGACTTACTAGACCTAATTACATACAAGGAGTTACCTCAAGATCCAATGCAAAAGCTGATAAAAAGAACCATAATGGTAATTGATAATTCCAGCCTTGAAAATAATGCCAAAAGAAGATATGCAAAGGGAAGCAGTGGCACCACCGACTCTACAGTCTTCCCAAAATTTACAAGGCCAACATTCCCTTATGTCCCATAGTCAGTGCTATCGGATCGCCGACGTACAACACGGCACTGCCGATGAGACTGCTCAGATTTTCCTTTTAGGTCTTTGGTTTTGTTTAACACACTTTAATATCACAGGTAGGTTAATTTTAAAAAAGATTTTAATATCACAGGTCGTTTTTAATTTTAAAAATTATATCACAGTTTATCATTTATTGATTAATAATTATTCTTTCATCACAGGTCTATCACAGATATTCATTATTAAACTTTGATCACATTGAATAATGCACCAATACCGATTCCATTGCTTTCAAATCCCGATCCACTTTATTTTTAAATTGATTGATATTCAGAGATGCAACAGTATCTTCCTGTAAGCCATTCCATACATACACCACCCGATTCGTGATGAAGTTACGTCTTTGTAGTTTGTTGCATCTCTCTTTTTCTAGCTTTTTGGAGTGACCTCTCAAATCCCTGGTAATACTCAGATGAAACAAGTCCAAATCACAGGTGTAATAACCGCCTGTGATTTTAAAAACTTCAATCAGATCACCTCTCAGTCTTCTCTCTCTCTCAAGTTTGGTAGCCTCATTCTACTAAGTCGGGTAATATAATCTAAGTTCTTCAATTCTGGGGGTATTTTTGTAACCCGTCTCTGTACCCTTTCTATAAGCTCTATATCTTTTTATGTAATATGGACTCCATATACACTGAGCATACTCAATTTTGGTCTTATATACGATTTATAAAGCTTTGGCCAGAAGCATTTAACATCGCTCCTGCAGCCATACATTGGGCAAACTGAGACATACGTTAAAGATTCAAGTCACTTCATTGCTAAAATCAAAGACCTAAAACTTGAAGATGGAGACATATTGGTAAGTTTCAATGTGGTATCGCTTTTTACAAAGGTACCTCTAAACGATGCAATGAATCATATTAGTGCAATATTTCCAAAGGACATATCTGATCTTTTTAAACATTGCCTGATGACCACATACTTTACATGGGACCAGATCTATGAACAAACTGAAGGAGTAGCAATGGGAAGCCCACTAAGCCCAGTAGTAGCAAATTTCTTTATGAAAACGTTTGAACAGCAAGCCCGAAGTACTGCCCCCTATAAACCAAAGGTATGGTGTGGTATGTCGATGATACCCTTGTAATTTGGAACCAGGGATCCGAAAAACTTCAAGAATTCTTGAACCACATAAACAATATACATTCAAATATCCAATTCACAATGAAAATGGAAAAAATTAACAAAATAACCTTTTAAGATGTTTTACTTACAAGAAGTGGCAAGCGGCTGGGGCACACAGTCTACAAAAAACCGACTCATACCGACAGATATTTACAGAGACTCTAACCATCACCCTTGCCAAAAGTTCGGTATTATCAAGACTCCTACAGAACGGGCAAAAAGAATTTGCGAACCTGGTGCAATGAGCTCGGAATTAACACACTTCAACAAAACAGAAGAATCAATGAAGATCAATAAAACATGGATACTAATTCTCAAAACCACAAAAGTAGCACCACGGCAGGAAAAACAACTGCGCAACTACCAACTGGAGAAGGATCTGCCCACCCAAGCACACAGTCGTACGCAAGTAGTCTACTAGGAACCTTCTGAGAATGCCAACCACTCGCGCTGGCAAAACGTCAAGGAAACAAAATCTACAACGACGGCCCAATAGCCCAAAAACTTGGTTTAGCAGAAGATGGCCGCGAAAACCTTACACAGTATATTTTTAGGACACATGTTCATATGACCTTTTACTAAAATGAGCTAAGGAATCATCCCCTGTATTTTTAGCCATCAATTAAATTACACCCTGTATATAGTATCCCCGGGACCAGGACCGAAGCGGTCCCATTCTTTCTAGCGTGTACCCAACAAGAAAAGACCATTAAATTATTGAATCTGCCTAACCAATATAGAGCATATATATTCAGGGTTTAGGTCTTACATATTATGAAATGAAATTAATTAATAAGTAAGTGACCTGAAGCTGATGGCAAACATATAGCAATATGACTTGACTTTATTCATATACTATTGATCATACAAATTATCACTGAGTCAGTTAATCACAGCTTATAAAAAATTAATGGTGAAAGATCTTACAAACTTTTTTTTACAAAACTACATAATTCCTTATGGTGCTATTCCTGGATTATCAAGATTTTAATCTAAATCAATGCTTGGATTATCATTTTCAACAAGAAAAAACATATGGTCATTACTGTACATTGGCTTTGAAATTGTCTTTAAGCTAGTTCCTCATAACCAATTGCTTTAGAAGTCGGAATATTATGAGATTCTGGTGAAGTTAACAAAGAGATCTCTTGCGCCATACACTGTCAGATGCTTTTTTATGCCTAGGAAGACTACTAAGCTTTGAAGCTAAACTTGATGTCTTTATGTTAGATGCCGGAATTGGTATTGGATGTATATCTAAAAATCTAACTCTAAAGGCGAATTGGAAACTTGGAACTTTATGGCTCGTGTGTTCTTTCAGAAGCAAAAAATAGTTTGTCAAAATCAAAAGAATGGCGGGAAACTACGCCAAAGCAATAATGTGGGATTAGGTTAAAAGAAACATATCAGTGCTGCCATCTATTGTCAAATCTTAGAAGTCCAGATAGAGATTTCTACACCAAAGGCCTTACACACTGACAGACTCATAGCTTGGAGCATATGCCTACTAAAGGCCCCCTTGGGGCATTGCTATGCAAACAGCTGGTGTGAAAACAATAATAAAGTATTTTTCCTCACTCCTTCCGGGTACTGATTGGTCGGAGAAGAGTTAAGCAATCATCACAGTCGAAGGGGTACTTGCCCCTATCGTTTGACCGATTAGCTTGCAGAGCTATAGAAAAAGATTTTAAAAAACTGTCAGTACGTTTCTCACGCAAGTTGTTTGCTTTTGTTCTGCTCTAAAGAATTTGCCAGTATAATTTTCCATTTCCCAACAAAAAAATTTCTAGCGCCTCACGTATGCATCCGTATATGGTCCAGCTGGATATGCCCCAAAATTCCCACTTTGTTCTTTTATTCCTAAAGTTTTTAGAATGTGGAACCTAATGCCCGCAGAGGTCTTGCCTCTGGTCCAAATCTTCAAGTATTTAAATTCCATCTTAATAAACTCCCTCTTATGGCAATGGCCGAGGAACAACGCCAAAAACAAGCAAGCAAACTCCCTTTTACCTCGCTTAAGACATCCACTTTCAACTTTTGTTAAAGTGACCACATTTTCAATTATACAAAGTGGGCCAAATGGGAAAAAATAAAATAGGATTGATTTTTTTCCCTAATTTTTTTTTTTTTTTTTAAGAGCAATAAGAAAGGTCCTCGTCTTTAAAATGTTTCAATGGGAAACGATAAATAAAATAAATCGGTCAACTCAATGATAAAGTTGATATTTTTTATCTCCCAAGTTTTTTGAAGAAGCAAAAAAGACCCTCACCTCTGCAAATACCTTTTGTTTTCTTTGTTTACACCCAGTCCCCCTAAAAATTGGGATATTTTCGAAAATAGGCAGGACGCGTGACAGTCCTCCAAAAAGCAGGACTTTCTCGCCAAAATCGGGACGTGTGTTCAGTTTAACCTTTGTGGATTGTCCAAAGACAAAAGCAGCTAGGCTGCATCTAGTAGGTATATGCTCTAGGTCCATAGATTAACACAAGAAATTTAACCAATCGTAGGCAAGGAAATCATCATGGCGTCTATTTGTACCGGTGATTGGTTGAATTCACTTACCTTATAAAATTTCATTGGTTTGACATCAACCTTGGGTTTGACAAAAAGAAGATAACCTAAGAAAGCTTGGATTACCGTTAATAAAAAAATTTAAATAACAAAAAAAAATGGTGGATGGCGGTTGAGAGCAGCCAAACCAAGAAATCTAAGGAAGAAAGAGAAATAACAAAAAATTCGGACGAGTCTGTAACACCTAAAACGACAAATCATGTAATTAGGCCATCAATAGCGTCTGTTTTGCTTTTCTGATCTTATAAGGACTGGTCCCCTGCGGCGCTATTATTGACCATTCACAGCTTTTACGATTGCTCGCATCTTATGGAGATTTACTATAGAATGCGAGCGTTCGTTTTTTAAAAACAGTATAACCACACTAGTCTAGACACCACAAATTCAGTCTCGTTAAGTCCTCTTGAACGTTTTTACAGTCATCTTTGGTTTTAATTGCACTAAACAGTTTTAAGTCATCCACATACAATAGAAATTTACAGTGTTTAAATACAGACGATACATCGTTCATATACAAAAGGAACAGGACTTGACCCAGATGAGAGCCCTAAGGTACACCAGATGTAACACTAATGTCCCGTGATCTCTTCGTTCAAAACTTGACGCATTGCTTTTGGTCTGTTAAGAAAGACTTAATTCACCCAATGTAGTTGTTCGTTATTCCAAAACCCTCGAGGTTTGTCAATAACTAATTAGTAAGACTCCCGGTCGAAAGCCTTGGTGAGGTCCATATATACAGCATCCACCTGAAAGCCTTTCTCGACGTTTTAAAACAGGTTATTGTGAAAGTTGTCTAGATTTGTGGTTGTCGACCTTTCCTTAAAGAAGCCGGCTGCTCTTTTATATGGTGTTTTAGTGTTTCAAAAATTTCATCCGTGATTATGCTACTCTATACTTATACTACTTTAGTACATAAATAAGGCTAATATAATACGAAAATAGATTTTAAATTACCACCCTAACACCACCAAACAAGCACTCAATATTAATCTGAAGAAATCTTTAATCAGACAAGTTTTGTTCTCAAGATATTCATCATCGAACTTGATTAGAAAACTAACCTAAATTCGCCACATTTCCCCTTTTTGCACATTGTTAAGTTTTCCGCTAAATTCAACTTTGACAAATTTTGGTGTAGGGGGCTTTTCATAAAATTTGAAAATCAAACAAACCTTATTTTTACTCTATTTCCGCTTCTTTGCGCATACAATTATAGATAAACTAAATTAGGCAAGAAAATATTTTATAAACAGCTGTTAAATTCTGTTTGTTTTATTTATTTTTTACCCTTTTTCCGGTCATAGCTAGGGCCAGTAGGGCAATTTGTAATAAAAAGGAAATAACTGAATATTTAGAATACTAGTGAATTAAACTAAAAAAAAGTTAAATATGCTATTTAAAAAAAATGTAATTCTTTTTAGTTCACCATCATCATGATTATATTGAAGAAAGATCACGACATGGTTCTGATTATGATAGTGATAGAGAATATCGTAAAGAATCATATGACTTTGAAAGAAGAAGTAGATCAAGAAGTCCGGAATATGATTATAGAGACAGAGATCGTGATAGAAGACATCACAGAGGCCGCGATAGGGACCGAGACTATCATAGATTTAGAAGAAGATCAAGAAGCAATGAATCTAGATGGGAACGAGAGGAGAGGAAATGTCGTGACAGGGACAGATACCGTGACGATGATAGGGACAGTGATAGGTACAGGTTTTTCGGAATGGTTCTAAAGTTTACTTTCACAATGAGTACTTAATAGTATTATAATTTTAACAGTGAAAGAAGTCCAAATGGTGCTGTCATTGGAGCCAGTGGATCCGAGATTATTGGGTACAAGAGCCAACCTCCAAACAACACAATCATGATTAGGGGACTTGCACAACATATCACGGAAAATGATGTAAGATTTCATTAAAAATAAAATATAAAATTTTAAATATATTTTTTTTACTTAATAAATGTATAAATAATTTTTAGATTCGCCAAGATATTATTCAAGGAGGACTGATGCCAAAAGATATACGCTTGATAAGGAAGAAAGACACAGGTAAATTATGAAAGTTAGGCTTAAGTTTTCGGTGTCTTTAGGATGTTTTGTGAATAATATCGCATCGTAAGGTCGCATAATGCCATCGTATCTATTGTGCTGTTTAGGTGCGTCACGCGGTTTCGCCTTTGTCGAGTTTGCAACACTGAATGAAGCTGTACGATGGATGGAGATGGAAACAGGTATCTTAACTTACACTGATGACTCTTGTTTTATTACAAAGTTCACTTGATAAGTATGACTTTTATATCATTATTTATTCTGCCTTCCAATGAAGCAGACCATCTTACCAGCCTTTCTTTAAAAAATTAAACAAAAAACTATTTTTGGAGCTCCAAATAGTTGAATTTTTTCAGTAACCTTTGTGTCTGATTGAAATAAGTTCTAGGCAACGAAAGGGTCTCTTTTAGAAGAGGGGTTGGTTGTTTTTGGATCAAAACACTAATACATACAATGTTATTTCAGGGAATTTTGATGCTTCAAGACCACTATCGTGCTATTATGCAGTTTAGTATTCCAAAAGATACAAGTCCTACTGAAAAACCACCCACACATAAAGCTTCTGCTGATTGGTTTTGTATAAAGGTATATTGAAATAAAAGCAAAACAATTTAAAAATAAAACTATAATTAATTCTCATTTTTTTAGTGTGGAGCCCAAAATTTTAAAAGACGAGACAATTGCTTTAAATGCCATGCCTCGAGAATGGAATCTGAAGAAGGGGAAGTGGTAGTGATGAAACTTGTAACTATACTACCAAAAGTAAGAATTTCCTTGCCACAACAAGTATATGTAAAATATTTAAAATCTAATTGTTTTTAGCAATAATGTTAAGAAACCTTGATGCGCTAACCACTGAGGATTCAGTAATGTCAGTACTAAACTCCGTCATACCAGATTTACTAAAATCCATATCTGCGGTGTGCATTGGTAGAGATCCCTTGACATCCACGTCGCGAGGAATCTGCTATTTGGGAACAGAGAGTACAATAGATGCTTTGGCGATATTTGGAGCACTTAATAGTTTAAAAAATCCACTTAGTATTGATGGAAAAACAGGTTCGTTGGGAGATTATATCTGCACCAGAATATTTGTGTTTGAACTAGCAGTCTTGACATAAAATTTCTCTTGTTTTTTGAAAATACATTTAATAAAATTTAAAATTACACACGTTTTTAAGTCATTCTATTAATGTTTTAGTTATTCTTTCTTACTGTAAATATAACATGGGAGACACTAAAAAGCATATTCTCAAGTCGACCATGCTGCCTTTCCTAATGCTGGTATTCCTCAGACCTATGCTATGGCAGATGTAGAGAGCTTGGCAGAATATGCAGCAAGGCGCTATGCAAAATCTCCGGATGAATATATACACTACATAGAATACTATCGGCAGTATTTTACACAGCAGATCAGCGCGGGAAATTCCATAACTTTGCACAATGAAAATCAAATGGACGCTGCTAATGCGGCGGCAGCGGTAGCGCAATCAGCCATCCAACAGATGAATGCTAGTAAAAGTTTTTATGATAACACTCATATGCAGATCCCTACAGGGACGGACGGCAAAAGATATCGTAAGTTTGTTTTAGTAAATATTTCATAATAGATCTTTATTCAAAAGTTAAAAAATTTACCCTCTTGAAAAGGCGAAGTTCATCTTATACTTTTGTATGAGTTGATCTAACACTTAACCTGAAACCTTAACCTTAAGGAGCTCCAACTCAAAACGCACGTGTGTTTTTGATAAAACACAATTAAAGGATTTTTTTCAAAAACAGTCAATGTCAAGTTTTCAATATAGTCAAGGTATTAGGAAAAAAACTTTATTAAACCTATATGGCTAACTCAATATATATTTTTGTAATATGTTCGTAAATATAGATATATTTACGAACATATTACAATATATTACGCATTTAGATATACATTTGAAGGTTCTATAAGCATTAGTTTTTTTGTAAATTAGGAAAAAAACTTGACATTGGGCCTATGTCAAAAATGACTTTGGTTAGGTTCAATTGTCAGCATATCCCACAATTTTTACTCCGCGTTTTATTATTTATGTATTTAATTAAGTAAAAATTATGAATCTTTAATAAATATAATATACTAGCTATGATTCCCGGTTTCGCTCGGGAGTTGATATATCTTATATCTTTAAAAATACGCCCTTTAGGGTAAAACGGGACCAGCAGCAACATTCATCATGGTGCAGACCTAATGACTTTGATGAGCATGCCATTAGTGTTGTTATTATAGGTATTTACATTGATGAAATCCTATAATTGATAATTCTTTTCTGTTTTTAGCTGTGCCAGATGTTTCCTCATATGTGTTTGATAAAGCAACTGGTTATCAGTATGATACAGCTACAGGATTATATTATGATCCAAACTCAACCTATTATTGGAACAGTATTATCCAGAAGTACTTGTTTTGGGATCATGATAAGTGTACTTATTTATTAGCCCCTCATATGACAACTTCAATAGTAATAGCACACAGTCGAGTGGCAGTACCAACAATTCAAGTCAGGAAGAACTTAAAAATAAAACTAATAATAGTAATAAACCACCTGAAAAGCAGGATAAAGTTAAGGTGGCCAAAAAATCGCCAAAGATATGGAAAGGTGGGCAAAAACTTTAAATCAAAGAAAAGAAATCTCGACAGTTAAAAGTGCTTTTGAAGGTTCTGGTTCATTTTCAAGCAGTGCCAGCGCAGATATAGGATTTTCTGTTTTGGAAAAGAAGGCAGTTTGTCCACCACCTCCCCTATGTTTAAGAACGATGTTCCTGAAGTTGTAGAAGCTCCTAAACCCCCGCTGGTTGCAGCATATGGTGAAAGTGAATCATCAGGTGAAGAAGATGAAGAAAGTCTGTTAGACTTCAATAAACTAATTTGCAACCTTTGTAAAAGACAACTTGGATCAGCTGAAGCTCTTCAGAAACATGCAAAAATGTCGTCTTTGCATAAACAAAACCTAGAAGCTCGAAGGCTTAAAAAATCTGAAAATAAACCTGGACAAACTGTGTATAGAGATAGGGCCAAGGAGAGAAGAATGAAATATGGGGATCCGGATGAACCTCAGCCAAGCAAGCTAAAAGAAAAATATCTCAAAGCTTTAAGTACAGAACTTCCTGCAGCGTCGGCGTCAGTAATGGAACCCATTGGTTCTGAAAATGTTGGAAATCGACTTCTGCAAAAAATGGGATGGACTGAGGGACAAGGACTTGGTAAATCAAATCAAGGACGAACTACTATTATACAAGTAAGCCTAACATTTGTTTGTATCTTATTTTATTGTTTTTATGGTTGGTTTGTTTCTCATTATTTAAAGGTTGGTGATTTGATCAAAACCTGGTAAGCCCATAAATCTAAAAAAAAATCGTTTAGGTATTAACTAAAAAAACTGTAATTTTTTTAATTTTGCGCTGGTTTTACCATTAATAAAACTTTTCTTTTCTTTCAAATCCGACATTTTATTTGGTTGTCTTCTTCACCTACTTATTTTAAGAAAAAAAATTGATATAAATACTTACTTTATTTTTTTAAAAACTTCAAAATAGTTAGTATACATATTTTAGCAGTTGTCTAAAAAAAACATTTTTTTTTTTTTGGAAAATACCAGAAATAACAATAAAAGTGTGAATGTCATAACCATTATCAAATGTTGAGGTTTGCCGTTTATCGCTTATTCTAAGTTGATTTAACATTTTTTTAAGAAGATAAAAATTTCTTTTAGGCAGAACAGTATGGAAGTTCAGTAGGATTAGGAAACAAGACGGCGGGTTATACAGCGGGAGAATCATACAAAGATTGTGTAAAGAAAATGATGTATGCGAGGTATCAAGAGCTAACTGAAAGAGAAAATGGTGGTAACTAATTGTAAGGCTGAAAAAATATGCCCATGATTTGTTATGGACATCACTCAGCCCTAACTTCCTTGCCAAAAGTTATTTTGTTAACTATGGTTAAATTAGGCATTGCATAACAATGTTTACCAATACAAAAAGCTTTATATACTGTGTAAGGCTTTATTTTGACAAACGTCGTCCTCTGAACCGAAATCTGGTGTATCAGCAAAAATCTTGGTATGTTTATTTTAGGACAACTAATTTATTTTGATTAAACGAGGTTTTATAGGTCCCTTCTAAAATTTATACTTTAGGATTTACGATTACATATAGGGTGATCCAGGACTTATCCATAAAAATTGACAGTGATTCTTAGTATGCTACTAGAATCAAAGTAACACCCTTAAATTTTTAAGGATAAATTCGATTCACCTTGTATAACATGTTATAAATTTTAATAAGTTACATAAATAAAAATTTAACCTTTTTCGGTTTAAAGGACGATGAGTAATTCAAAAGAGTCAATTTACTTTTTACATTTTACAGGAGTTGGTAAAAATATTGCAGTACATAAAAATATTGGCCTTTATTATTATTATTTTGTTAACAAAATGCAATAAAATAATAACAGTTTTTTTTGTTATTGTTTGCTTTTTACAATAATTAACAAGTGATGGTGGGAAAGTAGTGAATATATATATTTTTTTATTTCAAAAGTTTATTTTACGGATTTTTTTGAAGATATTTAAAACTTTATTAATTCTATTATGAATATTTTTATTACTTTCAATGAAAAAATAATTAATATATTTATTTAATACATTTTTGTGTACAAAGTTCTTTTCTAGGTATGTGTCAAAATGTCAAATTTGATATTATGACAGTAGTATTTATTTTATACCTTGATTCAAAACTTTTTAAATGAGTAATTAAAAATAATTTCAGCAATATTTTTACTTCTCATTATTTTTACTTAATATCCAACTGTATATACCTATATATTAAGTGTATATATGCAGGTTGTTAAAATTGGGTGTCTACTCACTGTTGCTAACATGTTTATTATCAGAGCTATAATGTCTGTTGGGTTAGCAATCTAGTCTAGTGGTTTTTTATTTTTTTATTTATTTATGGTAAACCTGTCGAAATTCGATGCGTTCAATCCAGTATTTTACTAATTTAACTGATATGATAGTTTTTGTAGCAGACAAGTTGCCAGTAGTTTCCACCTTATTTGTAACAAACTGTATATCTTTGTAATTGTAAATTAAAATATAAATAATTTTTATATTAAGTACATAACAATTAACTTTTTAGGCTTTATATTAAAAGCTTCGATTTTATTTTATTGTTAGAGCAATATTGTGTGAATTATGATTTTTAAGTTTGGGAAAAAATGTATTTATATATTACAAAAATGGTTCGGTCGACGTTTAGATGGATCATTCCGTTGTTTAGTTTTTATAATAATTTTTAATATTTTATAATTCAAGTAAGGTATATTATAAAAAAAAATTGCCCAAAAATAACGTAGCCTTTTTTTTTAATACGAATATTTTACTTAATCCTAAAATAAATGATACCTAAAACCCAATAATTGTACGTTTTGTTCATACATATATTATACATATATTATCCTGTATTATCATAATAAGAAATATTCCAATAACTAAAGATTTTGCATTATATGAGGAGCTCCAAATCAAAACCCAGTTTTTGATAAAACATAGTTTTTAAAATACAAATTTTAAGTGCCAGCTTTTCTATTTATAAGGTTTAAAAAGTATTTCAATCGAAATATGTTATATTATTATATTTATAATGTAATATCGGTAATGTGTTTCAATTAATTTTTTTAAACACAAATATTAAAACGCGGAGTAATAATCGTGTATGATACTCTTATTATTGTGTTTTATCAAAAAATGCGTTTTGAGCTCCTCATATACTATAATATCATTATCGGAATGTATTTTTTATCATGATGAAATTTGTGCCATATTTCTAACTTCAACAGTTTTTAGTATATTAATTGTAAGACATTTTTTTCTATTTCTAAATACAATTTAAGCACAAATCGATAAAGTTTCGGAAAAATAAATTGAGTATGCCTAAAGAAAACACTAATAATGTTTATGTTTGATATGATCCCTATCTTGGTATTCGGCAAGCGTCGACTTGAGCTATTTTTGTAAACTTTATTTTAATTTTTTTTTATTATTTTATCATAAAAAGAAAATAGGTTTTATTTTTTAAAAACATACCTTATATTAATTTATAATGATCAATTTTATTGTTAAATAAAGTAGGTATTATTAATTTTTTTTTATTTAAAATTCTTCATATGCGTTTGCCATCTTTTTAAATTCTACAAGAGTTTAGGTTTGTTTACTTTTTTTTCTAAATACCACGAAAAATAATAGTTTTGCGTACATAAATACGTACTGTACAGGGTGTTCCATTTTGGTTGCAACTGTGGGGTATCTCGGTTATTATTAAAGATAAATCCCTGCGGTGTGTCCGAACCTGACATATTTAAAAAAAGTTGCCATAAACGAAGACGTCATAACCTATTTAGTTTCTAAGCTACAGGGTGATTGTGAAAATTTTGCGTTTGCAGGTACCCTTTATGTCTCAGTTGGCTGATAATGTATCGAAAATGTAAAAACTTATATCATTTTTTTCATAGAATGCAGTGGCCTAGTCAGATTTTCTTTTTTTTTTTCAAATATTGTTTTTGAAATATTTACCAATGTTGCTTTGTTTCAAACGAAACACCCTGTATATTTGGTAAAAAATAATTTGCTTTTTACAAGCTTTTTAAAAATATATTACACTATAGGTTCGTTTTTATGAACAACGACAAAATTTCCAATTGTCATATTTAAAGAGCCCAATTTACGAAATTTTAAATTTACAAAGTTAAATAGTTTTTTGTTACCTAATACAATTTTTTGAATTTGTTTTCTCATTTTGATACATTTTTGTATAATCTACTACTACAAAAGCAGTTTTGTGAAAGCCTAATTATTACGATTTCAGGATTTAATTAAAATAATAAAGTTAAAATAACTCAGAAATGTGAATGTGGCTTGTTACCCTCTTTTTATAGGATATGCAATCCACCTCCTAATCTAATCTAATCTAATCTAATCTCTACCCTCTTTCCCCAAGCTCTTCATTTCATATCCAAAATTTTGCAGAAGGCCATGCAAAACAAATCAGTTACCATTTTTTTTTATTGACTTGGTTATGGTAGTGGTGCTTACGTTACGAATTTCAAAACTGGATTTTGCTTTTAAACATAATAATGTTTTTTCTTTTGTTATATGAATCTAGGTAAGTAGCACTCTCTTGAGCAAAATTTTGTAATTAGTAAATTGTTTTTATTAAATAATTTTTAAAATCATTGTTAGCATGTTCTATTTTGTTCATTTTTTTATTCAAAAACACTTATTAATCTATTATATTTACTGACCTTTTTAATCATTTCAACTCATTGTTTTTGTTGAAATTATGGTTTCTAACTTCTTACCAACCCAAAGCAATACATTTTTAATTTTTTTTTTTTTAATCAAAAATAAACTAAATATATTATTCTTGCAATAAATCAAGAAAATAATTTGATAAAAACTATTTACATATTATGTTGCTCGTGTAAGTGCTACGTACCGAGATTTATGTAACAAAATAAAAAGATAATTAAATGAAATAGGAAAATCAAATTTTAAAATTCGTAAGGTAAGCACCACTACAATGATCAAGTCAATAAAAAAAACTGTTACCTAATTCGTTTGCATGGTCTACCGCAAAATTTTGGATGTGAATTATGAATACTGGGAATTCTGTCGTTGTTAATAAAAATAAACCCAGTGTTAAATATTTTTGAAAAGCTTGTAAAAAGACAAATTTATTTTTTGACAAATACACAGGGTGTTTCAGTAAAAACAACAATCTGGTCAATATTTTCAAAACAAGAATATTTGGGAAAAATTCTGACTACGCCACTGCATTCTATTACTTATTCCTACCTGGACTTCGAAGGGAGATATTTGGTGTATTCTTTTTAACTTGTAGAACCGATCTTCAGAACCGATTAAAACAGATTAAAAGAAACACCAAAAAACAGTGGGATTTGCCCGTTAACATGACATTTATAAGATATGACAGATTTGTTGTTCCTTGTTTGGTTTTTGTTTTAGTCATCCGTGGTTTATATTAATTTTTTCGGGTTAATTATTTAACCACAGTAAATTATTATAGATATTTTTCAAATATAACCAAGTATTTTTACTATTTGCCTTTTGGCATATGTCATTAGTGTCAGAACACTTCGTGCACCTCCTTCGATGATGGTGCATGAGAGGCAAGGGGAGAGGTAATAGAACGGTTCTGCAGAACAACTCCACTATAAAAGGAACACTTACGGTGTCGTTCTGGGCGGTTCTAAAGCATAAAAGAAATACACCAAATTAGAGTTTTAGTGCATAAACTGTCAACAAAAGACAAGTCCAAAAAACTGTCGGTTGCAGCAAAGTAAGAGGCGTTCGGGGTTCTACAGGTTCAAATAAAACTTCAGATAAATCACTGTATATGATACTTAATTTTTCTCTAATAATCCTACACATGTTCATACACTTCAAATGGTTTATAGTCTATGGGAGAGGTAGATATTAGACAAAGAATGGCAGAATGTAAACATTTTGATTCCTGATACGGTGACACATCGCTCGCTCCCGCTTTGTTGTTGCTTTAATTGCCTATGAACATTTTGATGTAGCTGATCGTATGTTAAGCTGTTTTTACAGTTTGAAAGATTTCCTGCTGCAATTTTTCGATCTGCTCACGCGCATTTTGCAGCAATTTTTAATAAAGAAAAATCTGCAGGCGCAGATCGAAAAGTTGTAGCAAGAAAAATTGCATGCAAGAAATCTTTCAAACTCTAAAGTCCGTTATAGTTATTTTTAGAAAAGCATTGCATAGGATGTGTTTTTAGAAAAAAGAATAATAGCCCTAAAGGACTTAACTTTAGATACATAAAAAGTCATATTTAGTTACTGTTTTTCCCCCTCGCCCCGGATCTTCATTTTTTTAAGGCGGGGCAAAAACCGCCCTCTGCCGCCCCTCGCCTTTTTTTGTGGGGAAAAAGTTGAAGAGCAAACAAAAAGGTTTTCGCCATTCAAATCGCCGCCTGTTCTAATTAGGTACTTGTATAATACACAAAACTATCCCGAATAAAAAGTGAAGAGCAAAAAAAAGGTCCTCGCCTTTCAAATCGCGCCCTCTTCCCATTACTTGACGCCCTATGTGTAATAAATCCAGATCGCAATGCAAGTGATCACCGTCCAGTGCACGTCGGCCATGTTTAATTTTTCTCGCCCCTTAAAAGAGTCACCCGGGGCAGACACCCCCGTTTGCCCCCACCCCCTAGATCAGGGGCTAATTTTTCTAAATAAAACTACAAATAAAGTAGTTTTGGAGATTGCAAAATAAGAATATTATTTTTGTTTCCATATTTCTTCAGAAGGTTTAGAAGGATGTTTAAAATAATATTAATAACAATTTATCACTTTTATAAGTTTATTGTTTTAAGTGATATTTCTATAGAAATCATTGCACATTAAGTCTAAGTTCGATTAATAAATCTTAATAAATAATTTAGTAAATAGGGAATTATTGGAATTCATATATAAGGTCTAGCAGTAATAAATTCAGCAGTATTTTGACATTAGGCATGCTCAGTAGTGGTTTTAAATAAGGGAAACTTTATTAAAGTTACTGCTAGACTTTTATTGTGCCAAAATATAGTCGGTCGTTTCCCTTCCCTATTTCGACATTTGAAAACAAAATGAGGTTAAGGGTCAAAGTAATTTTTCTTTATTTTTAAATTTTGTCTATAAAATATACTAAAAAGTTAAAACTTCTTAATTTGTAACTATACAAAACAAATAAATAAAATAGACTATAAATAAAAACAAATAATATTCCGGTTTTAGGTTAAAAATAATACAAGCATGTCATGTTGACCAATAACACTTCTTTACGTAGGCGCGTTAAGGTTTAGCAGTAATAAAATAAGGGTTTTCCCTTAATACTGCTAGCACTATTTGCCTATTCCAATAATTCCCTAATAAATATATAGACTTGATACACTCACACCCTAAGATCAAGAGCTTTGGCCACAACATGAAAAGGTATAAATAATTTATAGCAAACGAAATTTTGAGTAAAGACCATTTATTTTAAGATAAAAACTCAATATGACACAATATTTTAAGGCAGATCCTCACTTATATGTGGGTTTTCGCCATAGGGTTTTGAGTCATGGGGTTTCTTTAAGGCATCATCAAGTTGTGTTGTTGGCAATTTCTTGTTTATATTTTTACGTGGACACAGCTCACAATATATTAAAAACTTTCAGTAAGTAACAGATTTGTCAATAAAATCAGATATTAAATTCATGGGCAACTGCAACAAACCGACAGTTTTAGGGATTTTTTCAAACCCCTCATAAATGTGAATCAAATACGCAAGGGGTTTTGATCCACGGAAAAAAACACTGAGTAAAAACTCATAAGTGAGGATGCGCCTAACGAAAATAAATTTATTTATTCGAGTCCGATTCTGGCGTCTTTCTGAGTCAAGTTTCGCGCTGACTTGATCGTTATCTACGCCTGTCTGTGTATGAGCGAAAAGAGAATAACATGTACATTTTTAGCCATAATCATTGACAATATCTTTCTCGCTCTTGCAAAATGTCGGCACATCCACAGGTAAATACCCTATGAGAAAATATACATCAATTTTACGCGTTAACTAATTATAACCGCGGTAATAATTGGTGACAACTTTGACGTATACCACATTGTTTAAACATCAACATAACCGATTGGTAAATACCGTTTTAGAATTGGTTCTTCGCCTAAAATTGATGATTATATTTTTTGCCATTAAGAGACACATTTACAATTTCTTGTCATTTTTCGATTTTACCCGGTTTAAACAAAAGTTTAATAATATTTATCAGGTCTTTTTCATCGTCGCTAAAATTTTATTAGATCCTATCGCAAAAGATTCCGTTAATAAACTCTATATTTTCGTTCCTGCTTTATTTGTTTATGGTTAGGTACGTGCCGTAAAAAAATTAGGAATATATTGTTTGCAAAAGACTATAGTACTTTGGGTCCTTTAGATGACTTAAAGTTTTTAAAAGTATTTTGAAGTCCATGACCTATTGGGTCTAGGTGGTGAACCGCATTAAGGCGTCACTTCGGTAAAAGCCGCAAATCAATGATCCGTTCTGTAGTCATAGAAAAAATGCATTTTATCTCTATACTTACTCCCTTGACAACAGTAGTATATGTATTTAAAATAGGTGCTGCTTTTTTGCGGCCGTTTGTTTTGGGGGATACACTTCAACCATTTTTACCTACTAACTAAACTTTTACTATACAGGTTCAGCTGGCAGATACTGTCAAATGTTTTGTCTGTTTACATTTTTGTTTGGCTGAACGTGTAAACGTATCAAAGGAACAATGGGGATGTTTAAAATTTCACTTTTGCTTGCCAGTTTATAAATAAAAAAAATGGTGTTTTTAATAAACCGGGCACCCCTCTTTGAGTGTTTCTACATTATTGTCTTATGCATAAAAATATATTCTTAATTATTTGTTTAAAAACTAAAGAAATTCTGTGTTGATTTCTTATTAAGTTTATGGCTTAAAGTGTAAATACATGCAAGAAGAGATGCACTTAAATATTTTTGGGCTGGTAATATTCTTTGTCTAAAAATTATACAAAAACCTGAACTCCGATCAACTGCTACCGCGTTCTGTGCTCTGTTCTTCTGGGAAAAACCTGCAAAAACGGGCGATGCATTAGAGAAAATAAAGGTAGTGCGTTTTCAACATTTAGAAAATAAACAGATGGTAAGTAATCTACATATATTTTTCTTACTAAATACCTACCTATTTTGCCAGTATTTAGGGCGCACGGGCCTCTGGCGTCCTTAAGAAATAAAACTTTTAAATATAGATTATTAAAATGTTTAGCTTGTAACAAGTAAACTTTTTAGGTTAAAGGTTTTAAGAACCTAAACCCTAATTTGGAGGTAATAATTAAAATTTTTATTTACTGTATGTTAAGGGATATTTAGACAAATACATACATACATACATTAATATTTTATCGTTTTCTTTTTTTTGCAATAAAAAGTTTTTAAAATTTTGTGTCTACTTCGCGGCGTCATGCGTTATGTTTCTAATTAACTTAGCCAGTGGCGGCGAGTACCTGGGTGCACGAGGACCAATGCAGCCAAAGAGGTTAAATGTATGGAGAAAAGAACAAATTTTATTTTGTTTATTTTTGTCCCTTAACAATGTTCAAAACTTTGTGCCATCAAGCAAGCAGAAATGAAGTAAGTAAAATGTTTGTGGGTGAGGACTTTTTTTGCTCTTCAACTTTTTATTAGGTTAGAATAGAATACGTTGGTGTGTTAAAACCATTTTTTGCAAAAACTAATTGAGTAAGTTGGTATTTTCGATTACCGATCTTTTTTGCTAAAATTTTTGACACATTGCACCCATACACAATCTCAAAACTCGCCGCGCCTGAACTTAGCTACTAGTATAATTGTCTCCTAATTGTAAGCAGTTGCTCGAAATTAGTTATTATTATTACGATACTATTTTTAGTACAAAATTTTATTAAAAACACTTAAGGAAGGCCTGGGAAGCTCCGCCCAACGGGTAACGCCGTCCACCGTCCTAATGTTTTAAACGTTTTTTAAAAATGCAATTTTAAAGAAAAAATCCGTAGTTGGGCAAGATCGCCCAGAAAAAATTGCTTAGAACAAGGTGGCATCAAACCATAATATATTTGCGATTTATGCCCATTTACCCTAACTTTTTAGGGGATCGCTAGCTTCTATATAAATATTCTCTACCTAGCGCTAAGGATCTCCTAAAACAGTTGGTGAAAATGAGCATTAGATGGTGTAGATAATAAACATTTTGTTAGCAAAATAAATAATACAATTTAACTAGATTATTTTTATTGCGTTAAAAATATTTTATTACTTTATATTGGGTGTTACCGTTTAGTCTTATGCCCATAATGTTATTATATAAAAGAATCTTAATGTCTAGGACATAATTATAAATTATAATAGTAGACGACAAGTTATATTGTTTTATTATTTTAAAAATGAAATATTTTATAGTAAAGCACATTTAATTTGGTGGGCGGCCTTCTCCACCTAGGTGGGCGGCGTTATTCAACCTATACGGCATCTCCGCCCATTGGGAGAGTCTTAAAAACATAAGTTTTTTTACTACGTTGACTTATCACAAAATTCAGCATGTCCTCATATAAATAATAGATTTGAGCAATTAACGCCCTTTTTATAGAGACTTATATTTTACTGACATTTTACAATATTCAAATTAGATTAGTGAGCGGCTAATCCTTCGAAAAAAAACGTTGGTTTTTAAGCAGGTTAAAATAAAATAGCCTTATTAACAATCAACTTTTTTTTATTTTATTTAAATTTGTTACTTTATCAATATTATCTCTTGAAATAATATTAAAATCGATAACTGTTAAACTAGGTTCTGGGAGAACCACAAAGGTAGTGGGAATAGGAGAACAACTTCTACAACTGCAAGTTTTTTGAGGAGGAATACTTTTGGCGCTTCTTCTTAAATTGTATTGTTCCGTTATTCGGTCAAATGCTTTTCTCGGGCTTGTATTTCTGTAGGAATAAGTACAATCATCTACTGACGTTTCACTGTCATAATTTATATTTAAATTTTTGAAATGTAGTTGAGCTTGAGTTCGGCCAGTTAATGGAATTTTATTTCGTTGGTAATTTTTATTTCTAAGTCGTATCTGGGACGTCCTTGCACGCCTCCTTTTACATGACACTTCTGTGGTGATTTGAATGGGTATGGCTCCAGTATTTTGGTAGTATTCTAAAAATGTCCTAACTAAATTTCGTCCACAACGCATATCTAAGTAACTAGTTAAGAAATAAGCATAAGCAAAACTAAATAATTAAGTAAATCTGTTATATGACTATATTGAAAGTATGGAACTTTTAAAAGTTATTAGATAGATAGGTTGTATGTTTACGAAAGGTTCAAAGTATATAGAGCCCAAGTCAGGCTT
Organism: Listronotus bonariensis; assembly: GCA_014170235.1. Classification (NCBI taxonomy): domain Eukaryota; kingdom Metazoa; phylum Arthropoda; class Insecta; order Coleoptera; family Curculionidae; genus Listronotus; species Listronotus bonariensis. The sequence continues at coordinate 117,385 of JACEGR010000168.1, read as the reverse complement.
GTATAGAGGATAGCTTTATTTTATTTTTTTTGAAAAGCTTTCGGTGTTTCTGGTTTAATAAACCGGTGCTTCTTAATGGAAAAACCAAGTATCCAGTCTTGAATTTGAACCCTTGGATTCAGAATGATCCACGTTGTCGGAATACTTTCCTCTCCCCAAGAGATATAAATGGTATATTTATTTTTTTACTTTCCTAGAGTCCCAAATCATAGTTCAAATACCTAGATCTCTTTCTTACTACAAACCCCGAACTCTATGAAACATCTGTCACAGCACCCCTGAGTCGCTCAGATCATGGCTTAGTTACTATATCTTACCCTGCACATCCCGGGTAAATGAATACATGCCACGCACCGTATGGCACTACAACTCAGCCGACTGGGATGGCCTAAGGGACTTCTTCGCCACTTACCCCTGGAATTCCATCTGCTTTTCTTCTCGTGATCCTTCCCAAATTTGCAATCAACTTACTGAATCAATTCAATTGGGCATTGAAACCTATATTCCACACACCATCAAGAACCCCAAAAAATCCAATAACAAGACCCTGGTTTTCCAAATCTTATTGAAAAAGCCAGAATTTTAAAAGTTCAGGCTCACAAGAAGTTTTCTACAGGATCCTAGTCAGAAAACCGACAGGCCAGCATTGAAGCAGAAACTACTACAATCAAACAATTTCTGAAGCCAAGACTCCTTCGACAATCGTATCAAAAACAAAGTTCTTTCTTGCTCAAATATAGCGTAAATCCTTCTGGTCCTTTGCGAAAAACATAAGTAGGAATTTTTGTGCCAGTTCTTTTCCACCACTAACTTTGGAAGATGAAGTATTTCTACTGCTAAAGGGAAGGCAGAACTATTTGCCAAACAATTTGCGCAATTCAACCCTTGACCCTCCGTAAATCATCCAATTCAACTTGGTTGCCCCAGTTCCTCATAAAATGCCCGATATTATTTTTTAAAGTAAACACATTAAGCGTATCCTTTTCCTCCCTTAACACCAAGAAATCGTCTGGGCTGGACGGCATACCAGCAATCGTTTTAAAAAAATGTGCTCCAGAACTTTTTAATCTTAACTCGGCTCTTTCAATTTCTTACGACACAGGTATCTTTCGGGAGAGCTGGAAGGCTGCACGTGTTCAACCTATTCCAAGAAAGGATCTAAATCGCTTCCATCTAACTATAGACCAATTTCCAATTCTCTCCAGTTCTTTGTAAAGTAATGGAAAAATTAATTAATTCACAAATTCTTAAGTACTTAGAAAAACACAAAATTTTGCGACAGGCAGTATGGATTTCGCCACAAAGATCTACAGCGAATCTTCTTTCCTTCGTATCACTGTTGGAATAAGTCTCTTGAGTTTCTGGGTGAGTCCCAGATCGTTGCTCTTGATATATCCAAAGCTTTTGACCAGGTCTGGCATGCCGCACTTCTTAATAAACTTCCTCCTATGGTCTTTCAACTAAACTCTGTACTTGGCTCTCTAGTTATCTATCTGATCGACGTATACCAGTTATTGTGGACGGCCATTCTTCAAGCTTTCACCAAGTAAATGCTGGAGTCCCTCAGGGCTCAGTTCTGGCACCAACATTGTTTCTTCTTCACATCAACGACCTTCTCTCGTCACAACTAATTCCATTCATAGTTTCGCCGACGATAGTACCCTTCCTCCAGCTTTGGGGTCCTAAACCCATCACTAAACCCTGACTTGGAAAATAAACGCAGAGCGATGCAGATATCTCTTTCGCAGGATCTTAATTTAATATTGGATTGGGGCGCCAAAAATCTCGTCCATTTTAATGCATCTAAAACACAGTCATGTTCCTTGTCGCGAAAAGAGTCATTAAATACTCATCCTCTACTTATGAGCGGCCAAGTTCTACAGAGCAAAGACACCTTCAATCTCGTGGGCGTCACATTTGAAAGTAACCTTAACTGGCATAAACACATTGTATCTATAGCCACGGCAGCTTCTAAAAGCTTAGTTTTCGAGCTAAAAGTATTTTTCCGCTTCTAATTTATACACTTTATATGTGTCCCAAATCAAACCTCCCACAGGTGTGTTCTCATATCTGGGGCATGGCGTCCCCAGCAACCCTGAGCATTCTTGATTCTATTCAAGAAGAGTTATTCGTCTGCATTAATGATCCTTCACTGAAAGGCTTCCCTCCTCTTGCCCATCGTCGGGCTGTGGGCGATTTATCGCTTTTTATATAGGTACTTCTATGGCTTCTGCTCTGAAGAATTGACCAGTATAGTTCCTCCACTCACGGTTCCCAACAGAGAAACTCGTGGTTCCGCGTAGCCATCCCTATACGGTCAACTGGACAGGCCCCGAACTTCTCACTTTGTTCAACGTTCTTTTTATCCTAGAGTTTCTAGATTGTGGAACCTGCTGCCCGCGGAGGTCTTTCCTTCCCCCAAATCTTCAAATATTTAAGTCCCGTGTCAACAAACTCCTCTTACGTCGCTTAAGACACCCACGGTACGTTAGTATTTAGGCTTTTAGCGCTTCGTGGTTTGTCAAGATAAAAAAAAAAAAAAAAATTATACAGGATGTTAAAACAGGACGTTGCAAAACTTTTAAGAGACGTTCTTTGCATAATTTAAGGACAAACGTTTACATAAACATAGGTCCGCAAATTCTTCGTTCTTAGGGTACATTAAATATTACATGCATACATTACGAATTAATGTATGTTTAAAAAATATAATAAAGCAATTAAATAAATATTAACACAATGGCTATTTTGTGATTAGAAAAATAGTATTTATTGGAATTTAAAAAGGATACAACTTTCTTCAGTGTAAGGTATGATAATTTCGCTTCCTTTTAATTTATATCCAAAAATAGAAACCTCAAATGTATAACAGTTAACCTTATCACTTAAAAGAGAGCATAAAAATCTACGGGACGTTCCAATTTTATTATTATCAGAGTTAAACATCGTGTTTACAGGTACGTAATCTTCTGCAGTTGTTGCCAGTAGTTTTGGAAACAGAATATGCCTCTCGTATCTGCAAAAAAATAATATGAAATATCTTTAGAATATCTGAAAAGTAGAAAGATATTTTTCGTCATTTATAGTTTTCAATAATTCTAAGGGTTGCAAAAATAAATTGAAGCTACAGTATACAGGGTGTTTTTAAAAGGTCTGTACAAAATGCTACCATAGACCTCTTTGCGGGCCGAAATACATTTTAACTAATCGTTAATCGTTTGTAAGATACAGGATGTCAAAATTTTTATTTTATTTTAGTTATTTTTAAGTATTTTATTTAATATTGTTTTTTTTTTACCAAATTTAATATACGGGGTTTTTAAAGTAAGGCATAAAAAGCTACTCATATTTTTGCTCCTAAATGTAGTACATATTATATAACTTTTTATGCTAAAAATATGGGAAAATAATTAATTCTAAACTAAATTATATTATACCGGGGCAAAAAGTTATGACACTTTGAAGCTAACCAAAGGACTGCAGGTGGCTTCCTGTACATTTTACGACATTAGCATATTTAAATTCCCCACTCTAAAACATCTTATATGTCTTATAATAAATAAACGATTTTAAAACAATTAAAATAAAATAAACTTTGACACCCTGTATCTTGCAAACGATCAACTTTTCGACTAAGGTAAACTACGTTAGATCGTTGTATTTTGGTCCAAAAAATGTATGGTAGCATTTTGTACAGACCTTTTAGAGACACCCTGTATACACTAGCGTAGATAATATTTTAAATGCTTATATCTAAAAACTGGGATATGGGGCCAACTCCAAATGTATACAAAATGCTAGTGGCCTTTAAAGGAACACTTTGGTAAAAAAATAAGTTTGGAAAAAAAAATTCTGCTTTTTTGGATTACCCTCCTCTCCAGAAACAATTCAAGTTTTAAAAGCGAATCCTCTTTTAGTATTTTTTTTGTGAATTTAATTAAACCTTGTCGTGAAACACAAATTTCGTAAAAATATCTGACTTTTTCTTTAAATTAGAGGCATCTGAAAATCTTACATAAGAAAAAATTGTAGAATAAAAAAACTAATTGACTATAGTTTTTGAAAAATTTGAATAATTTTGCAAAATTTAGAATTCGTAGGTAAAACGATTTTTTTTCTGGAGCGGGGTAGTCTAAAAACAATTTTTTTTTCGCAAATTCCTAAATTGAATTTTATGTGAATCCCATGTCCCAGTTTTTAGGAAAATATTATCTACGCAAGTGACAATATATGAATTCAATAAAATTTAAATTCTTTCTAATTGCTGACGTATTTAATTATTATTTAAAATAGCTTTTTTATTGTTAAATAATGGCTAAGAGCCTTTTTTGTTAAATGGAAAATTTGATACCCTTAATCTTGAAAACCAGCAACCTTCCTACTAAGGTAAGTTACATTAATTTTCTTAAAATGTTTATTATCCTTTTTTTATTCTGGGAAAAAGCCAAATAATATTTTGTTTAATTTTAAGAGCCTATTGTCTATTTACTCAGTTACAAATAATACATACTAAATTTGACCACTCTGTGTATAAATAATACCTATAAACGTCGTCATATGTGTTTCCATACATGAAGCAGCCTGTTAAACTGGAATGAGCATGAATATCAACAACAAAATCCAATTGAAATTCCTAAAACATACATTTTTACCATGATGGAACCGCTTTCGTTCTGCTTCCTGCTACAGAACTTATGACTTGCAGTTCATATAAAACAAAGTTAAGAAAAAACCCAAAAACTTCTTAATAATCAAAACCCCTATTAACGTTTCGGTGGCACGTCTACCATTATTTTTAAGATAAAATACCTCTCTAAACACCTGATTTAAAAGTCATCAATAATTTTTGGAAAAAGTGGAAGAAAAGAGTAAACAATATACAAAACGTATTCAAGCGGATATTGGTAATGAAGAACCAAAAAAGTAATAAAAGGTATTTAGATGTTAAAAAGAGAGTATATTGTTATTATGGAACAGAAGCTTTCACGGCCTTAGTCAACTAAGGAATATTGGTTTTTGGTTTTTGGGTTTTGAACCGCGTTAAGTTAAAAACGATTGGTGGATTGGCAAACCATTTCAATTTGACGCCAAACCAAAGAACCAAGATTCCTCAGAGCATATGTTTTTATATTCAGTGCCGAATCAAGCGTGAAGCCGTAAAGCGACAAGAAAGTAAAAGTATGGTGTAAGTAAGTCTGGGCGTTGGGGTAGAGGGAAGCCTGGAGAGGAGCGGCAAGAGCGCGATTTTAAAGGCAAGGAACTTTTTGCTCTTCAGTTTTTTTCGCAAAAAATCAAAAGGGCGCAAAATTGATTCTTCCCTTCACTAAATTTTTTCCTTGATCCGGCACTGTGTGGTAACGTAATATACCGGGTGCCCAAGAAATAACTAGCAAGTTTGTATGTCCATTTTTTAAAAGTGCTAAAAATTTACATATTTTAGCGAAATGTATAAGGACGCTCATTTCTGATGTTTTAGCTTTTATGTGGTACATCCGTTTAACCGGAAATGCAACCAACGTTGCTAGTTTAAATGGAAATCCCTGTATATTTTTTAACGAGTCTGTGGAAATATACAGTGTGTCTTCGGAAGTTCCTGCCAATTTAGAAACTTTTTAATTATTAACTTTACGAAAAAAGAGTCTTTCATAAAAAGTCCGGCTTGATGAGGAAATACAGTTCCACAAAAATATTTGTATCTTGGATGCCTAAAAAGACTTGTTTCCAGATTAAAATGCTCGGTATTTCTTAACTACAGTATGAAACTTTAGAAGGTGATTTTTCATGTAATTTTATAAAAAAGTTTCTATAAACCTATGTCCGAAGTTGCTTTGTTTCTGACTATATAGGACGTTTTTTTTAAGTTCGTACTTTATAAATATCTTAAATAGGAAGCCAGATATGAAAAAAAATGTACGACAGTAAAAAGTTGTACATAGGTAAAAAAGTACATAAAAATCAGTAGCGTACGTTTTTCTCTAAATAATGTTGGCTGTGGTGCTCACTGAGACGCCACTGGACCCATTAAAGTCAATCTAGTTAGAGCTTTACGTACCAAATTTTAACCAAATCGGTTTAAGAGCATTTAAGATTTTTATAAAATACCCACTTTATTTTAAAACATTTTTCTTAAAAACAATGCAATGTTTATAGAAACTTATCTAAAAAAAATGAAACAAGAAATCACTTTTTAAAGTTTTGTAACGTAGTTAGGAAATACCCTGCATTTAATTTGGAAAAAAGTCTGTACACCCTGTACATTCAACATACAGTTATTTTTGTAGAAATGTATTTTCTTAGCAAGCAGAACTTTTTACGACAGGCACTTTTTACGTTAAGTTAATAATTAGAGAGTTTCCCATTTGGTAGGTAAAAACTTCCGAAGACACGCTGTATGTACACCACAGTCATGTACACGTACTGGCTGTATCTATCTTAATTAGTTTAAACAAAAAAGCTTTTAAAAATGTCATATTACCAGCAATTTTTATTATTTTGTTACAAAACAAATAATATGGAAAAAAGGCATTTTCAACTTATTTAATGAATATATTTTTATTTAAAATATAAATTTTAATTCAAAATATAATTAGGTTAATAAATTATTGCTTTCTTAAATTCAAACAACTATGTTTATGGCAAAATCAATATAGACCTATTGCCAATTTATTTTTATAGCGCCATTGGCTTCTCAAATAATATCAATGAATGAACTAACAATAAATTTAACTTTCGTACTATCTATAATATACAAAACACCATTATATCTCAAATAACAAAAACAAAATCATGCAATACAAACAAATATTTCTTTGTATGATATTTATAAGATCCGTTGTGAATGTAAGACATTTTATCCAAGGTGTTTTCTAACTACGCTATGAAACTAATGTCTTTTTATGGAAAAAAGTTCCTATAAACATATGTCCGGACTTGCTTTATTTCTACAGGGCGTTAAAATAAAAAAAGTAGTTTTTTTAAATTATTTTAAAAACGCTTGAACCGATTTGGATAAGATTCGGTAAACCTATTTAATGTAATAAGGCGATTGTAAAGCTCTACCTAGATTAAGATTATGGGTCCAGTAGCGGCTCAGTGAGCACCACAACCAATATTATTGGTATAAAAAGGACGCCACTGACTTTTCATAAGGTTTTAATTTTTTTCTATAAGGTAATTTAAAATGCAACTATTTAGTCTTTTATATTTTCTTTGTATCTCGCTTTGTTTTGAAGAAAACAAATTAAATTCACTTTAAGCGATACCAACTAGTATTTAATAATAATTAATTAACAATTAATATTATATTATTATTATTATTATTAATAAAATCCAAAATTAAAAATATACAATGTTGACCTTAGTAAATAAGAAAAATTACTATTTACTATAAAATACACGACTGCTCATTTATTTTAAGGCAAATAATTATTATCTTTTAATTTTCGTTTTTATGATGTTTTGGTTAGAAGAAATTAAAGTGGCTTTAAATTTTTTTCTTGAAAAAAAAGCTATATACGAAGAAAATTTTGAAGACTAAAAAGTTGCATTGTTAAATACTTAATACGAAAAAAATATAAAAACTTTGTAAAAAGTCCGTGGCATACAATTTTTCTCAATAATATTGGGTGTGGTGCCCACTGAGACGCCACTGGAATAAATAATCTACAGATATTTAAAAATGGTGTATATTTATTTACGCGAAAACCGTACACCGTACATTAATTGAAACAAGTAAAAAAATCAAATTTGTTCCCAACTAAATGGGAAATAAAAAAAATAGTATGTAATATATACTACCCTTTTTTTAAATATTTACCCTAACCTCTTAAGGACGACACTGGTAATTTTTATTTTCACGTATGCCAAAAAATGTTTTTGATGCATAGGAGCCGTGACGTAATTTTTTTAAAAATATCAGAATTAGTATAAAAGTGTTTATGAAAAAAAAAAATTAACCCCCGATAGTTTAAAATCTAAGACGTTTGGGACATATGTTATTAAGTATAAGGTTTTTCTAATTTTTATTGTAGAATTACCCCTTAAAGTTTGTTGGTGGAGTTACCGGACACCCTGTATAACCAATTTTTGATTAAAAAGGCTTAAAATTTAAAGTTTTTTTTACTAATTTTATCTTTAGAACGGTGGTAGATTTGTCACCTAACGTTATTAGGTGTTTTTATTGTTAAGGTTTTTTTCTTTATATTTGTTTTAAGCAATCTAAAAATGTGTCAATAAATTCTGCGTAAGCACACTTTTCACCTAGGGACCAAGTCCGAAGCGATTCAATCCTGGCAAGTACATAAAGAAACACATGAATCCTCCCCAACAATGGTATATCGCACATCGGCTAAAATAGTGTAACAACCTAAATTCTTTGTTATGTACACTTGTATATACAGGGTGTTTTCTAATTGCGGTAAAAAAATTAAGGACTTTTTCATAGGCTAATTTTATAAAATAAGTTCATATAAACATGGGTTACAAATTTTTCCTTTTTAAGATACAGGGTGTCAAACTTTCCAAAAAACTTTAAAATTTCGAAAATTTTGTTAAGTTAAATTTGTTAGAATATAATATATTAACGGTGTTTAATTAAGTGTTTGTTATTGCCGTAACATAAGTGCTAATAAAAAATTAAAAAATCTTTTTTAAGAAAATATTCCTGCAATATTTCTTATATGGCAAGCTTTATGACAATATTAAGAAAAAGTCCTTATTTTTTACCGTAATTAAAAACACCCTGTATAACATCAGTCCTGTTTTCCTTAGTTATTACTTTATTGCTGAATGCTTTAAGTTACTAATTTTTTGATACTTTTTCCATGTAACCAGCCATTTTCACGAAATAAAATTTTATAATTGTAGTTCTGAAATCAAACTTTTCGAGATGTAACAGTATTATAGCATTTATAGCCGATGTGTGATATACATACAGGGTGGCCCAAATGTCTGAGAAAGTCCAATATTTCTGTTGTTTAACGAGATATGAAAAAAAGTTTCTTTACAAAAGATGAAGGGTTTTGAAACGTGCATATCCGAAAAATATTTTGATGTATACAGAGTGTCCCAAAAAGTTATGGCTAAGATGTTTGAAAATTGTAACCCCTATTTTTGTTAACAGAATCGAATTCAGCATAAACTTTTGCGTAAAGTATGTTATTTTATTTTGGCACTCATGGCGATGTTGCCGCGCTATTTATACTTTACTGAAACTTTCGTAAAAACATGTTTTTCGAAAATTAGGTAAAAATGTAAAAAATTAGTTATCAATAATACTAAGCTAGGTGTTTGAACATACTAAGGACCAAAAAAATCCTGTACGAAAATTTACTAGATTTTGTACAGGGTATTTCTTATAGCATGGCTAATATCTCAATATTTAAAATGCTAAATCTCAATTTTTTAAAGTTTGTATTTTATGCCATTTTTAGATTTTAGAAATAAAGATAAGGTAAGATTTTTCAGCGACAATCACGAACATGCACGTTTAAAAACCCTACAACTTTTGTAAAAAAATCTTATCTCGTTAAACAACAGAAAGATTGGACTTTCCCAGACAATTGGGCCACCCTGTATGCATATGCACTATATGCGATAGGACTTACCTTACTTTTATCTAAAATTGTTAACGTATCTATCATAGCCTTTATGGTGGGATGCAACCACTGATTAGCAATATGCCAAGATCTATTTAGATCACATCCCATCACAGAACTTCGGTAATTTCCCAAAAAAACTCCATCTGGATTTAACATTGGGATAACTTTAAAAGTTACGTTTTCTCGAAGAGTTGAAGCAATGGAGTTTGAACTGATTAAAAGTTCTAAAAGACCTGTAAAGGCGAAGTTACATTACTCAAAACTTTGTCGTGCATACTCTTAGCGATTCACGGCACCGAAGAGTCCGCCAATCAGGTTTTCGATGTATCAAGAACAAATGCAAGGTATAATGCCAGGCATACATATTTAGCTCGACCTGACGGGTATACATGTACAGTTTTTACATTCAGGTAGTCCTGAACGTGTGTGAGGCAACCAGTTTTAACTGCACAGTTTTTTTCCTCTGGTTGTGTCGGCCCACTGGCGTAGATAATTTCATTTAACCGGAGGTGTAATGGATCTTCCGGAGTATATGACAACCAAAAAAAAAAAAGTTCCTTGAGTTACAGAAGAAACAAATATGCTCTTAATATGCTACTTAACTTGCAAAACATATCGTTTTGTGTATGTTACTTAATTATTCTAAGACCCGAATAGGGAAGACAACCTTCACCCATCTGGTGTCGTTCAAAAACTGCTAACTGGGTTGCCTAAAAATTATGGTGGAGTTAATTAATTTTTAAAATATCTTTCAAATTTTGCGTCACCCTGTATATATGAATTATGAATTCTATTATTCTGCAAAACTTCAATTTCTTACCATAATTAGGAAACACTTATATGCTCCTCTGACAACCGGAGCGAAATACCTGCACAGTTATTTCTCTCCGGTCAACCGGAGGTGATTTTAATTTTGCTCAGGTCGCCTGAACAGGTTAAAACTGTGCAGTTTTTCCCCACATACACCCAGGTCTACCTGCGCAGTTAAAACTGGACAGGTATACCTGTCAGGTCGACTCGGACTGTGGGTACCCGGCTTTAGCCTTTATATTTTAAAATCAAATTAGTTGCTTTTGTTTTTTAGCAAAAGCAGTTTATACAGCGAGAGGGAGCAGAACGAAACATCTTGGATGCGGTCTAAAACCGACTAATTCTACATTAATTTACAACCAATTCTGAAATTTCCAATTGACCTTTAAACAATTAGTTGAACTTCACTTGTCAAATCCAAATTTGATTAAAGTGTTGCCTGCATTATTCTCGCGCATCGTGACTTAGTGGTCTGGGCCAAGTTTACACAAGTCGAACTTCAGATGCGCGAAGATGTTTCGCGAAATGTGATTTTGCTAAGATCACTTAAAAGATCTAGCCTACTCTTAATTGTAAACTTATACCTTGGCAAACAAAACTTGCGGGTGTTTCACCAGGATGAATTCGTGCCATAATGCACACAATCCTTCTTTTTGCCTTGGGCTTAGTTTTTCTAAAGAATGAAGGATCCTATAGTTAGTATATCCACTCTCCTTTTTGCTAAAAGACTTTTTAGTTTATATTAAAATGTTGGTATAGCTATTAACTACTTACTTACCACACTGTCAGCCAAAAGCTCTCTAGTAAAGCTTTCATTTAGGTAAGTCGCTTTCTTTTCAAGCATTGCTAGAAAATGTCTGCAATTTGGCATAACTGTACGGGGAGCAACTGCAAATTGAAATACATCTTCTTCTTTGTCAAAACCAAAAGAAAAACTTAGGACATAGTGTCCTCGATGGACATTTGATTGTGTAGAATACATGCTTTTTGGAATTCTTTGCCTGAAAAAGTGTTCCTATTAATAAAATATGTTTCAATAGCATATTTAGGATACATAAAATGTGTGTTACAGTGCAAATCTTACAAATAATTGGTAGCTTATGATTTGTGTTTAATTCCTCTGCAAAAGGAAATTATTTTTTCTTAGGAGAAGTATTAAATTAAAGGTGTGTACACGTGTAGACTTAACTATACCTGTGTCATTTTTTAAATTTTAATTAATATTAAAAAAAAATCATTATACAAATTGTTCCTTTATCTAAAATGCAATAAGGTATAATAAAAATGCCGTAGGATATAAAGGGTGGTTGAAAATTGCAAAAATATTACTTTTAAAAACAAAAAATTCAAAAATATATATATATGAAACTATCTAATTAAATGGCATGAAAAAGTAATCAAAATTTCAACCTTGTTGTGGAATAAATCTTTATTTTTTGTGGTACTACTTACCATAATTTTAACTCTAAGTAAAAATACATTATTTATGAAAAAAAATCAACTTACACTCAATTTTCCCAAGTAGTCGTAAGCGATAAGAAAAAAGAATTGGACTTTTTTATTTTTCAATGCAATATTTTAACCAAGCGATTTTTCATGAACTTGTAGCACTTCAGATGAAGCAAACCTTTTTGTATAGAATAACTTTTTTAAATATAATTTAAAAAAATTGCAGATATAGTCAAGTCCATCCGTAGACACACTGTATATGTTACGCAGTCAAATGGTAGTTTCAGGAAAATGGCTGCTGTCTCGGCAAATGCTTTCTGCTCTAGGCAAATAGTGTATTTTCAATTTTAAATACTAATTGCCTAGTCCAAATCTATTTGACTAGTCAATAAGCATTTGATTTTATTTGCCTAAGCAATTTTTAGACAAATGGAAATAGAAATATTTGCATAACCAGACGGTCATGCAAAACTGTCACAACTTTTCTTATTTGCTTTATTAAGGAAAAATTAACTAACCAGAACTAACCATGACCCCCAATGTGACAGTTTGCATGCTGACACATTGTCTGTCTCATTGTCTTTTTTCACTCCTTAATAAAGTGAATAAAAAAAAAAGATTTAACTAACCAAAATCAGCCATAAGACCCCCTGACTGTCTATAGCGCTTTGAACCAATCAAATTACACGTCCTTGTGCTTTTACTGTAGTCTGCAAAAATGAGTCTAATATGTTATCAGATAAATATATCACAGTTATTTGCCTAACAAGGACCACGGCAAATGCCATTTTCTAGGTAAATGGCTTTAAAATTAAAATTTAATGAAGTCATTGCCCCGGCAGAAAGCATTTGCCTAGACAGAAGCCATTTTCCCAAAATGACCATTTGACTTGCGTTATATATGTCTAAAATTTTAATTATAATAATAATTGCATTATAACTCAATCCTTGTAAGGTAATAATTAAAAATGTAAAAATATTTCAAAGCCTTCTACGGGGTTTTATTTTCTTACCATTTAGGTCGACTTGAAGACTTAACTAAGGGGGTCATGTTCTCCATAAACAAATTTCTTTCTTTACTAATATTTACAATGTTAAAGATAACTCTTTGATCCTGTTTTACGTTATCCACAGTAAAATTAAACCAAAATCTTAGTCTGGGGCTGCAAGTGTCGGGTCTTATAAATACAATCGTATTCATATTCATTAACCAGATCGACTCGACTTCCCAAATTACCACATTCAAAGGAAGCATCAAAACAAAGGTGTCCCCTTTTTGCTTTGCCACTATGTCCTGGTGGGCGCATTATTTGTCTGTTAACGTTACCAAGGCCTCCTTCTCCATCGCTGTCATCTGAGTCTGTAATATACAGGGTCATCAAATTAAGTGTCCGTCATTGGAAACTTCGTTATTATTTGAAATATAGTTTATATTAGCAAACTAGTAGCGTTTTCACGCCCACAAAACAGTCTCCTGTCATGTCATAACATAGGGGACTGTACTTAGGTGCCTGTTACATATGCACATAAAGTATGTATATATTGATACAATAATATTAAAATAAATAATAGTTTAAAAAAACTACAAAAAACACGCTTTTATATGCAACCGAACTAAAAATTAGAAAATAATTTTCATTAAAAAAAATATTATTGTCACTTCAGAGTAAAAAGCGTGGGGTGCTTAATATATTAAATGTTATAATTATTATATTTGCCAATATCTATGAGGGAAAAGTTATGAAAAAATAGTAAAATGCACCCACGCTTTTTACTCTGAAGGCTGGACAATATTTTTTAATGAAAAATTATTTTCTAATTTTAGTTCGGTTGCATATAAAGCGTGTTTTTTTAGTTTTTAAACTATTATTTATTTTTCATTTTGGTTCGATATGTCATGTATGTATGTATGTATGTTAAAATGCTCCAGTTTATTCACTAAAAAATTCTTCGTATTTGTCAAGAGTAGCTAAAGCCTGAAAAGTTTGGGATGTTGCCAACAGATGGCAACCTAGGTGTTGTTTTTATAATATAATGGAATTTTTTATCCTGACTGTCCTAATCAGGATAACGGGATACTGTTTGCAGATTATTGCATTGTCATGGGTCCTTAATACGTGTGCAAAGTTTCAAAGAAATCGAATAGCTGGAAGTTGGTTAAAATTAGGCTCAAAGATTCCGTTACATAGGCAGCCAGATAGATAGATTGATAGATAGATAGTTACAACCCAAGTTAATAAAAGCGTGTTAAAAAAAAATTAAATTTTGACGGTAAAAGATAATGTAGTTAAAATGAATTATTAATGAATTTTATTGCTTAAAATAGTAGAAAATCTACTTCCAAGGGACTATGTTTTTAAATTATTAATAAATGTTATTAATAAAATATTACAATGTTAAGATACGTGATAGCTGATACGTGAACTGTATAAAATTGCTTAGGACAACGATTTTTCAATTAATAAAGAAATGCCCATACACATTTTTATTTGTTACGTGAACTGAAAGGATAATTAATAAATAGGTCACTAAAATGTCAGGTGGATATAAATACCTTCTTTTCTGTGATATATACTCGTGTGCTGCAAAGGGTCGTAACCGACATCCATTTTTTTACGTAGGCAATTTTATTGATATCGACATAGTTTATACACTTGTAACGTAGCTATATAAAGTTTTTATTTATTAAAGTATTCAAAGATAGAGTGTTTTAAAGCCAAAGGTTAGCACTAACTGAGTTTTTAAGCTCGTGTTAAACGGGAAGGTTTTATCAGAAATAGAAATCGGGTAAAGGTGAAATTTAAAGCTTTAGAGGCTTTGCGTGAAAGTAGTAGTAGCATGTAATTATCCAAGTTGCAGGGAAACATGTATTTGGGTTAAATTTTTCTTCAGTAAAGGTACTTGAAAAGGTCGTTTTTGATTTAGAGATATCTGGCGGAAAATACAATCAATTGAAATAATACGGGGTATTTTGACAACATAAATTAAAAATATACTATTTGAGAAAAAAATTACCTTTTTATGTTATAAATAGGATGGGGCAAAGTTTTAGGTTATGCACAATGTTTCCTAATTTTGGTAAAACATATTAAGGGCTTATTCATGAGCTAATTTTATGACCGAAAGTTTATATAAGCATAGGTCGGGAACTGCATTGTTTTCAAGATACAGGATGTTAAACTTTTTAAAAATGCTGTGTTTTAATAATATTTTAAATACCACTTAACCGATTTTGTGATTTTCATAGATAACCTACATTTAGATCCGAAGCGGCAAGAAGCATTTTTCGGATTTTACGACCTCGCGCAGTAAACAAATGGAAGGGGCATCCAACAGATATAGACACAAGTTACCTTTTTTTTAAATGGAGTTGGTGTATATTTTATCTGATTCTTTGAGATTCTCCACAAAATTTTAACATGACTTCGGTGTACATATACTATTCCTAAACTCCACTAGTTTAAAAGATAAGGTTTAAAAATATAATGTAAATATTTATTCACTTTAAAATATGAAAACACTTTATTAATAAAAACCAGAATCTGAACAATAATAACTTGTAAGACATCGACCTTGTCTGATCAAACGCCGAAGCACCTCCTTACGGAATCATTTTGACAGCTGTAGCTACTGTAATAAGGCGTTATTCTCCTCTTCAGGGAAAGTGCCAGCGACTTAGTGCTATTTCTTCTAAATAGCGTTTAACTAACTGCTCAATAATTACCAAACGTCACTTATACATGTCATACATACCCAAAAATGTTACTATGTAAATGTAACTAGGTAAATATTGTAACAGGTGAAAATAAAAAATATCGATAAAATACTTTTTTAGTTTTTGCATTTCACAGCACCTTTTAGACAACGCGGTAGTGCCACCACGGACGTTATTTTCAAATACCTACTACCTAGGTTCGCAGAATACACATACATAGTTCTACCTAGGGTTGGCAGAATACACATACATAGTGGATTGCCATTGCCAGCTGTGAGGTAATGAGCGATTAAAAATGCCGATGTATGATTCCGAGATTTGAACCCGGGTCTCTGCGGTGAGAGGCTGGTACGTTAGCCCCTACACCACGCTCGCAACTTAATAAATTATTAATGTCGTAAATCGATATTATCATTAGGTTAATAAATAGTTAAGAAATATTTTATTAATTGCTTTTTAGAAAAGACGTTTCCCGAAATACCGCTTTTGTGGTACTAAATTGTTTGGAATAAAATGCTCTTTCATCATATGCTAAAAAGCGACCCCAGTTCCCAAAAAAGGGACGATCCTAAATGGGATTTGACAATCTTTTAATCCGCCTGAAGTCGTAAAAAAGAAAAAAATTATAATTACACTTTCTTATGGCCTAAAATTAACCATTTAAGCTTTATCATGGCCCTTTAGATTAAAAAAATTAAATTATGAAAGCAGAAGTATTAAAATATGAGTGGTGTCATTGGATTCAGAATATCAGATAAATTCAATGTAAATTGAAATATATCGGTGGTTCCTCTTAAAATGTAATAGTAGCAGTCATTTTCGGTTCAACCGGAAATGACAGATAACAAGTGAATAGATTGTGTTAAACATCAACATACCAAAATTTATTTTTCCATCTTATAAGGCAAAAAAATTTAGAGGGGAGGGAAACACCCAGTATAAAATTAGTTTTCCTTTGCTGGCCTCCTAAACAAAATCCTGGCTACCCAATTCGACTTACTGTAACAAAAAAAGGGCTTTACCTTTTTCAAAATAAAAACACATCAAGAAACTAGTGTCCCTCCACCACAAAAAAATGATATTTGTATACTTTTCACTACTCCAATTTATAATTTTTAGGTATGTTAAAGTTCCTACGGCCGGGTCTAAATGTTTTGGAATATAATAATGATTGAGAGTGTAAATCCTTGGGTGATTTTTAGAAAAAAGTTTAAGTAAACCTATATCCTACATGTCTCTGAGATCTAGTGGTAGGAAAAGCTTATTTTTCTTATTTTAAAAAAATTACTACCCTGTATATCAAAAGTTATGTCATTTAGTACATGGGTTTATTTGAATTTTCTTTTGAAAATCGTCTAAGGATTTACACTCTAAAAGATTAGCATTTAATTCTGAAAGACCCTGAATAGCTTAGACCTGGCCTTAGAGAAAGTTTTTTTAATTTAGATATCTCCAAACAGGCTGCTTAAAGCAACTTTTACCAAGTGTAGCCCTTTTATAAAAATATGTTTAAGAATAAAAATGTTTATATAAAATTTAGGTAAAGAGTCATCCACTTTTGGACCAAGGTGAGTCGGGTTAAATCGTGATCTCTTAGCCACAGGAATGGGTTCCTGTGGCTTTTTTGCAACTTTTAGACACACTCTGTATAAAATCTTAACCCGCTAATCCCTTTTGGAGAAGTGACAAAAATTTGTTATAAAGAATTTAGTTGCTTAGGACGAAATAAAAAACAACAGATATCAATCAGTGGCGGAGCCAGGGTTAAGGGGCGGAAGGGGCGAAGTCCCTGTGGTCGTCTTTAAGTAACGTCTTAAAAACACAGGATTCTAATTTTACATCGCGTTACCGGATTAAAAAAGTGATATGATATTTTTTTGTCTATATGATGTCCCTCACAATAACAGCCTTTCTTTTTTTTCTGTAAACGGCACCCTTCTTCATCCCCCTGTGGCTATGCCATTGGTATCAATGTTTAACAACCGTCTATCCATTGTTGAACTTATTGAAAACAGTGCATCAGTTCAGGGTTTATTTAAAAAGGATAATTTAAACTGGAGATACTGCCAATTTAATGCAGCTTTTACAAAAAAAAATACCAAGATTGATGTTTTATATAATACCTTTCAAAGCAAAATCTAAGAACTTATATACAGTTTGTCCCACTTTTTATACACCCTATTATATCTCTTATTAATAATGCGATTTTCTTGAAATTTTGTTGGTGAGTGTATGTTAGAGAAACAAAGTAGTTGGTATAGTAAATATTTGTATTTTCCATTGGCGTGCAGTATTGGGCTAGTAAAAGAATATTAGGGCTTGTGTTAGTTTTTTACCATATTTAGAACCAGCTTTTCCAATACTTCTTTTATTCATATTTTTAAAATGTTAAGCGCTAATTTATTTTATTATCATTTTGCCGGAACTTTATTGCAGAGTATGTACTTATTTGGGTGACCAGGTGACTACTTTTGAATACCATGTGCCGTAGTGTACGGTCAGACGTTAACAGGGAAAATAGGTTGAAAGTGTATATCTAGTAGTTATTTTTAACGAGCCATTAATAGCATGTAAGTAATATCGGTACCACAGTACCAGTACCAGTACAAGCCTGCATAGAAAATACGTGCACTGACGGAAATCTCTTTTTATTTATTTTGCAGTGTTTTTGATGATTTAAATATAATGATTTTTACTAAACATTTTTATAATTTAACTTAAAAATTTATGAAAAAGGAAAAAAATTGTTAGTCACATTTTTTCAAAAGTTTGATTATCCAGGGTTATTTTTAAGTTCATATAATCCTCTTAACACAGTATACAATGCAAGAAAATAAGAACAATTTTTGAATAAAATTATGTTTAAAATGCTTCGTTTCCGAAATACAGGGTGTTAAAGTTTAAAAAAAATATGTTTTTTTATCATAACTTTCCTACCACTCTAAATATGTCCAAAAAAATTAGTACACTTCTTTTACCTATTACATTAAATTTTATTCTGCAAAAGTTTTTTTATTTTAACAGTGAAAAAAAAAAATAGTACGCCACTGCTTTTCTTCGAATTAATATTATTTTATTGTTATTTTATTATTACTTTGGAGTTAATTTGGTCTCCTTATTTTTTTCTTACTACAAAAGGTTTTATTAAAGAAAAATAAAAGCCATTTCGATGCATGGCACAATCGTTAAATTTGATATGGTGTTTTGTATAAAAATCCGTTCATGTCGAATTTGTATTAAAGTAAGGTCAAATACTTAGATTACTAAATACAATTTTTACGTCGTCAAAAGTTGTTGCTCCTTGGAAATTATTACACAGTCAGAAACCTAACTTTGAAATAAAACACCAAATCAGATTTTGCCGATTTTGCCATGCATCATGGCTTATATTTTTTAAAAGTCAACCGTGTGTCGTAGGGTCCGCGCATTTAGTAAAGAGGCCACCGACGTCATCATTTTCTGCGCAAAATCTCCTCTTATTCCCTTATCCCGTATTTAAAATGTTATTTATTTTTTTAAATCAAATCTTTAAAATGCCTACTTCCTAGGTAACTATACGAAGCCTTTGAAACCGCGATTGAAAGATAGTTACAGAAGATTTCGCGTAGGTAATGATGACGTCGGTGGCCTCTTTACTAAACGCGCGGACTTTACGTACATATTTTCATGACAAAAATTCAATACAAATCTTGTCCTAACGACACTGGTAAAAAAATTTAAAATCTTTTACAAAAAAAAAAAAAAATGTTATGTAATGGATTACAACAAGTATACCAAATTTTTGGACATATCTGAAGTGGTAAGAAAGTTATGATAAAAGGCATGTTTTTCCTAAAACTTTACCACCCTGTATTTTGGAAACGAAGCATTTTCGAACATAATTATATGTTAAAAATGTTCTTATTTTCTTGCATTCTATACTGGGTTAAGAGGAATATATCAACTTAAAAATAACCTTGTATATCTGTATGCCTACACAATATAAAGCCTAATATAAGGGATAACCAAATTTGTAATTTGCGTGTAATAAAGGAAAATCATAAATGACATATTCCCATGATAGACAGATCGAAAGATCGATATTGCTATATTTATCACATCAATTAGTCCCGTGGTTTTAGAGGCTTGCACAGTCATTGAATTTGTTACTGAAAAAACACGTAAAAATGGAATTTCATAATCCCACAGTATTCAGAGAAATACAACAAACAAAAATAATTTCAGTTAAAGTCTTTTACAAAGATTAATATAATACACTACATTTATATCGAATAGTTGAAGCTAGCTTGAGTTTAAGCGGCTTTTAAAAGTGGCTTGAAAAAAGCGATATAAACAGCCTGAAAGTGACTTGAATCGTTCAAGTCAAGCCTGAAAATAAGTAGGGTTGACTTCTCTGAAGCCGATTAGAAATACGATATAAACGATTCAAGCTGGGCTTAATAACTGCCTAACTTCAGATGAATGCTTCCTCGAACGTCATCAGTGTCAATTTCATATATGATTTTGATAATTTGAATGAAAAACAGGTAAAAAAACTTTAAAACAGGCTCACACCAACAACAGCACACAAAACGGGACGAAATAAAAAGTGAGGTTTGTTTTCATTTGATGTCCACTGTGAAGTTGGATGCAAAACTGCCGCATACGTACGACGATGGCCTAAAATGTGCTTGACCTCGATTTTCAATCGACTTTCAAGCCACCGAAATAAACACGTAGACTTGAAAATCGCTTCAAAGCCGCTTTGTTTTTAAACCAGCTTGAACTATTCGATATAAACGTAGTAATATAGATATATCACAATTTGTATGACAGGGTTTTACAAAATTTAAGACAGATTTTATTATTTAAAATATGAAAAAGTTCATATAAACATGGTTCCTTTAATTGCTCGTTCTTAAGATAAAGGGTTTTATTTTTAATATCTTAAATATTCTGTACCCAATTTTGTTTTAATTACCCAATTAATGGGTCCAGTGGCGTCTCGAGAGGTTTATATCCAGTACAAAATGTTTTACTAAAATAAGTGTTTTCGAAATTTTTCAGTTTTTTAAAAATGTTTAACGCCCTGTATCTTGGAAAAAACATGAGGAACCATGTTTATATGAACTTTTCTTTATATTTTTTGATGGAGAATCTGCCTTTACATATTCTTACCAACATTCTGTAACACCATGTATGTACATGTATATACATTTGTTAAATATTTAGTTTTACTTTTATATCTAAAAATATATTACTAAAAATCAAACACAAAACTTCGGTATCTTTCGAGTTTTACTGTAACCGAATAACCTATTTTGCAAAGGCTAGAAAATATAAAAGAAAAACCAAATTACGTACGTAAGTGATTTATTTGTCACGAACTTTAGGCTTAAAGCTTAAAATAAAAAAGTGATCGGAAGGAAATCTAA
The DNA here is from genome assembly GCA_014170235.1 of Listronotus bonariensis. Lineage (NCBI taxonomy): Eukaryota > Metazoa > Arthropoda > Insecta > Coleoptera > Curculionidae > Listronotus > Listronotus bonariensis. Next base: position 96,398 of record JACEGR010000168.1, on the reverse strand, counting down.
AAACAAGCGCAAATGCTATGACACCTGTGTTTATATCAAGGAAAATAGGACAGTCTTTTGTTTATAGCGTAAAATCGATTCCGAAAGAGTATTTCAGAATAGAACTAAAATATTTTGATATAATCTGTTGGTTAAACATGAAAGTAATTACTCTACAGGGTGGTTCCTAACTACGGTACGAGACTTTAAAGTGTGATTCCCAGGGCCGTATTATCCATTAGGCGACTAGGCCTAGGGCGCCATGAAAAAATAGGCGCTAAGCAGGGAGGCTTTAAAAAGTTTAGGTTGAGTGTGGATTTTTGGTGACTAATTTCTCGTGAATAAGGTGCTTTGGAATGAAATAGGCCGGCAAATAGCAAATAAGCGTGAAAATGAGGGAAGGACCTTTTTTTGCTCTTCAAAAATTTTTGTTGGTGGAAAATAGGCGCTCCGGGAATTCTAGCCTAGGGCGCTTCAAAAAGTTAATACGGCCCTGGTTATTTCGTATGTTGTTTTATGAAAACAAGTTCTTATGAACCTATGTCGAACTATCTTCGTTTCTAAAACACTAAAAAAGTAGGTATTTTATAAATTCCTTAAATATTCTCAAATCGATATGGATTAAATTTGGTACAGTTGTTTGATGTAATGAGGTGCTGAACTATTTTTTTATTTATTAATGTCATAATTTGTCGGTGAACCTAAAAAAACCGCGGAATACGGTGCTTAAAAAAATAAAATAACTTTTTGGCTCAGTTATTAGGGCCGTATTAACTGTATGAGGCGCCCTAGGCTAGAATTGCCAGAGCTCCTATTTTTGAAGAGCAAAAAAAAGGTCCTTACCTCCATAGCGCCTATTTTCAGTGTTAAATTCTCTCCTTTTCGCATCGATTTTATTTATTTTTTAGTTCTAATCCCCACCCGACCTAAACTTTTTAGAAACTTTCCTGTGTAGCGCCTATTACTCCCCTGTCTGGCGCCTATTTTTTCATGGCGCCCTAGGCTGTAGCCTAGTCAGCCTATTGGATAATACGGCACTGTCAGTTATTTCATCTTTTTGCTTTGAAAAAATTATTTTTTCAAAAAATATTCCGAATTAGTAGGTTCACATAGAAAGTGTTGTTGTGAGAAAAGATCTGTGCAAAATTTCTGAAAGATTGGTTAATAACTTTTCGAGTTATTGTGCCCGCCAATTTAAAAACATAGGTTTGAGAAAAACTTGTTAAAGGTTTAAATAGATACATAAAAATTCCGTGATTGTAGTGTCTTACCGACTCTGTAATATAAAAAAATACTGAAATGTATGTTCTAAAATTTTAGTGACGTGTTCTTAAAAGGGCCATACGAACATATCGTCAGTGTAATTCGCAAAGTGCATAACTCCATTTTTAGAAATTTTGGAGAAGCATTTTTCAAACAGAATTTTACAGTTATGTGTGGTGGTATAGAGTACAAAAAATTAATATGAGAGAAAAAATTATATTTTACTACTAACACAAATTCCTGTAAAATTTTGTTTTAAATAATGGTTTTCTAAAATATCTAAAAATGAAGTTACGCACTTTGCGAATTACACTGACGATATAAGGAAAAAAATCAACATTTTACAATGGTGTGTAAGTTGGCACCATGGCTAATATTAAAAAAGAAATAAAAAGCTACTAAAAGTCAGCGGCGTACTTTTTACTTAATAAAATTAGCTATGGTGGCAACTAAGATGCTAACCTGGCCTATAATTTCCATTTAGTTAATGCTAAATAAGCCCCTTATTACTTCAAATACCAAATTTAAATCAAATCTGTTTAAGGATATTTATAAAATACAGACTTAAACTTAAACTGCCTGTATCTCAGAAACCAAGTAACTTCGAACATATATGTATGTCATGGCAACTTTTTTTACAAATACATAAGGAAACACTCCTTAAAGTTTCGTACCTTAGCTAGGAAACAGCCTGTATATTGGCAACGTTTTTATTTTATATACACGTTCAGCGAAATCATAAGGCTTACAATATATCAGTGAAAAGTAGACGGTCAGATGGATTAAACAAAGCATGCCGAGGAAGAAAACCTTTTAAATTAACTAAACGTGTATATTTGTTTAACCATGATTTAGTTATTCGATGGCCTTTCTTGTTGGGTACACGCCAAAAGTCTATCTAGAAAGAATGGGACCGCTTCGGTTCTGGTCCAGGCGACCGGCCAGTTCATAGGGGTCAATAGGGCTGAACAGGGTCAGCTCGCTATACCGCAGGACCAGGACCGCAGCGGCCCCATTCTTTCCAAATAGACTTTTGGCGTGTACCTAACAAAAAGACCATTGGATAAATGAATCCGCCTAACCAATGTAGAGCATATTTTCAATTTATAATTTAGTTTTTAAAAAGGTACAGGTTCTCTTTAAAAGGTCTGACGGACAAAATTCAAAATCTTACCGATGTTGAGTTTGTCGGTCAGGCATTTAATAAATTAGTTTCATTAAATGCTGTATTTAAATACTTATAAACTTAAAACCCGTTATAAAAAGTAGTTATAATAATTAACCAAAAACAAAAATTGTTATTTATCCTGTTTCATAAGTTTCTTTTGTTATTGTTATTAGAAATCAAAGGATTATAATAACAATTAAAACACCTTTATACAAATATTTCTAATGTTAAAATGTATTTTGAAAAAAGTATACGTACCTTCCCCAAAATCACCCATGTTTAATAATTAAACCTGAAAAATCTTGTTGGTTAAAAAAAATACAAGTTTAAGGAGACATGTTATTGTTATGATAGAAAGTTTAATACTGGGCACATCAATGCGGTATTTCTTGTCAAGTTGACAATATTTAGGGGCAAGTTTGGTCGATATTTCCCCCAAATGAAAAATATATTTAATATGCCCTAATTATTAGCAAATTTGTCACGGCTCGCACCAACATTCACGAAACTATCAAAAGGCTTTCTCATTTAAAAAGCCTTTGTTAAATGGTTAACAGTTTATTATTCTTGGATGCCTTGCGTGTTTTTGTTAAAATTTAATCCTCTACAGATTTCAAATACGGTTTTTGTTTCATAGTTCAAAATAATAATTTAATTTTTATTAATAAAGGCACCAGGGCGCAACTGGGATGTTCAAATTATTTTATCTAAAAACTTAGACAGAACAAATTTATACCAGATTCTATTGATGCTCAGAGGAATTTGAAATTTGCGGAAAAAAGTTAGTTTTGGTTAGCCTGCCCCCTCCTCAGAGAAAATCAAAACTTTTCTGTGGGGTATTTTTTATTTGCTTTTTTTCAACAAATCCTTCCCTTTTTCTTTAAAAAAGAGGCATTTGAAAGTCTTGCATAAAAATGCAGAGTTGAAAATTTCAACTGGCTATAGTTTTTTGAAAAATACAGATAATTTCATAAATTTTGGGCCAGTTCACGAAAAAAATACAAATGGAGGATTTTCCTGTAAAAGTTTTAATTTTGTCTGTGGGGCTAACAAAAAAACTAACTTTTTTTCCGCAAATTCCAAAATAAAAATTTCTTTACCAAATTGTGCCTCTTAAGGCGAATAGTATCAGGTATATGTTTGGTGTTGGTCCCGCGTCAATTTTTCAGATAAAACAAAAATTAAAATCCTAGTTGCGTGCCTGAAAGGCACTAATTTTCATGGACGCCGGCAGGATGACATCCAGGGTGGTACAAAAAAATTAAAATGTCGAGAATAACGGGAAATAAATGAAGAGCAAAGGTCCTCATTTAATAAAAACAAGTTCCTTTAAAGAATCAAAAAGCGAGAGGGTGCAAAATCCTTTGAAAAGCAAAGAAAACTTGATTGTTACCCTACAAAATGAACTATTTCATACACTTTCTGATACTACCAAAAACCAGGGGGTGCAAGTGCACCCCTTCCGGCGCCCATGCTTGTTTTTAATATATTTTAAGGTATTAAGATATTGACTCACTTAAATCAAGTACTCGTCAAGAAAGCATAATTTGAAAATTCTAGTTGTGATCTTGGCTTAACTTTTTAATAAAACGATAAAAATAAGCCTTAGCTTGAATTTTAACTATCGTCTCTCCAGTGGCATAGACAGGGGTTAGGGGCAGAGGGGCGAAGTCCTCTTGGGGTGCCTGTATCTTTAGCTATGAATATAGTTTTAAATATACGCTTTAAGAGGCAAGATTCCATTTTACATGGGGTAATAATATGTGCATCAACATAAAATGCAGTGTGTCCCAGGATAGGTTCTTCAACAGGGCAAATGGAAAAAAATGAATTTTAGAACGACATTAAGGAAAACGGATAGCATGGTCCAAAACTAAGAAATTAAAAAAAAAAAATACTTGGATTTGTATTATACTGAGCGCGTAATACTTAAATACAGGATGGGCCAAACGAATACGTCTAAAATTGTAATTGCTTAGGGCACCACGTCCTGGGGGCACCCATGAAGAGTAGAAGAAGAAGAAAACTATATTATGTTTTCGCCCTTTTTTGTAAAAGTGTAAATACTTCCTATGGTTTAGAAGGTAAAGACCTTTTTTTGCTCTTTAGAAAGTAGCCTTAATCCGGCACTGCTAGGAAATCGTAGCTTAAGCCATGTTCAACTTTAACTCCAGTACTTATGTTAGGGACTGGGAAGCGGGCGAGCGAAAAGGGTGCGATTTTTGTAAGGCAAAGGCTGCATGTTAATATTCTCCCGCCCGCTAAGTGTCGGTGTGGCCACTTGCATTTACTTATAAGCGTTTGACAAAATCGCTCGCTCTCTTGTCGCCCGCACGCGCTTTATTCTGGCTGTCCCTTTACCCCAATTTTCTTCAAATCTACGAAATTGTACGCAACTAGCCGACCTGTGCCCACTTCGTTGGGCTTTAATTATATTTTTCCGCTGACTTGATATACATAAGCATTATTTTATTTCTGAACTTTTTCATCAATCATAATAAAAACTAGCCTATAGTAATCCTGAATAGTGAAGCTTTCTGATTGTGAAAGAATTTTCATGATCGATTTAGTATTTTGAAGCTTAGCCCTTACAAACAAAAAACAAAGTTACAAACTTTACCTCTTTATAGTGTTAAATTATAATATTAAATTTTATTTTATTAAACAAGTTTTAGTAATAAACCAATATACTATACACAATATTTAAGAAAAGAGATATCTATGTATGTATATGCAAGTATGGCACGTTTACCTGTAAACTCTAATCAATAGAAATTTCTAAATTAAACGATTTAAGGAGATTTTAAATAGTTTCATCCCAGAAAGGTAAAATAATAATGTTATTTATTGTATATTTATTGACCTATGTATTTAGAATAATTGTTTATTTGTTTGAATCTGTGAATGCAAATTAGTGGAAAATTTAACATTGTTTAGTTGATAATTTTATATTAAGTCATCTGGCACCTACCCGAATAAGATCTGAAGAGAGGATAGTAAAATTCCCTCCCTGCATACGACACTAATATTAAGAATAATTGGCACAAAACGGGTTATACCTTTTTCATACTAAATTTGAAGTTATTGTTTAAATAAAATTAAATAATACAACAAGCCCAAAAACAAGCTTAACAATTTTTAACTTTGGGTGTAAAACAGACCGTTACATTAATATAATTATGTAGATATATTGCATAGATTAGGTATATACAAGGGGACACGAAACATACCATTAAATGGATTTATGTTTAAACTTTAAAAAATTGTTTAATATGGCAGTCTGCAATGCGTCTATAAATTAAAAATAAATTAATGTGTTTAATTATTAAAATATGAAATTACAGTAAAGTACCATTATGTCCAAAAATAAAACAAAATATTAAAAAAAATATTAAGAATCAAAAGATATACCCAAATACGAAGTCATTTACAGAAGTCACATCAAGAAGGTATTTTGATTTTATTTTTTTTATTTTAATTTAACCTTGTATAATACAATTTTTTTATAAATCAGATGCTATATTTCTTTAAAGCAGCTATAAACAATTTAGGTACTTTAAAGAAAATTTAATTAAGTTAAAGTAAATTTGTAAGATTTAACTGGATTTATATTTCTTTATCTAACCGCTAACTTTTTGTTTGTTGCAAGGATATTTAATACGACACTAGAATTTTACAAATGTACTTTTTATTAAAGGCAACTATACTATAAATAATAATGTGGATGTACATAAAAAATATATTATTTACAGTACTTACAAAAATTGCTTTGAAATTCTTATAAAAGTGCAGAAGAGGTGATTCGAAATTAAAGGATTAATAAATAAATAAAAAAATTGAATAGAAGGTTATGACTTGGTATTTAGGCATAAGTTTTGATTTTAAGTATATTTTTTCAACAAACTGTTTTATTTTTATTTTTTAGTAAGGGCACTTTACTCGTAGGTAATTAGTATATTACATTACAAGTGTGGAAAATGACTAATTTCACACGAGTGGGAATATTTTAGCACGAGGCGTTAGCCGAGTGCGACAAACCCACGAGTGTAAGAAAGTCATTTTCACTCGAGTACTGTACACTATTTTTCCTACGACCACAAATTATTCACAAAAAAAAATTAAAGTTTGTCTTTAAAGAAAAAAATAAAAACAATTGAGAACTTTGCAACACTAGGGTGATTTTTACTTTGTAACACTAGTGTGATATGTACTTTTCCTTACTGCTATATTATACTGTTTTGACAATAATATTACATCGAAAATCACCTACCTAGAAGCATTATATAACTTTTATCATTTTGGAATTTAAAAAGGCCCTCACTTAATAAAAATTGTATGGTTTGGTTAGATAATAACGGTAATAGTTTAATACGGTTTTCTGCTATTTTAAGGGTCTTTTAAAAATTATTGATACTTACATATTTCAGACACTCTTCTGAATAAAACGTAAGTGGCGGATATCCAAAATATTCCGTTTTTTTTAAATATCAGTAAACAAACTTACGGGACCGGGGAGTGAAAAGGGGTGCTGGGCGGGGTAAAATTGGTAATATGAGTTAATGAAACTAAACATCACATGTTTTTATTTTTTCGGAAATTTTATTATTACTCTTTTTAATATTAGAAGAAAGCTTATACTGTGTAGTAACTTATCGTTAATAAGATGATTTTCGCTAATTTGAGTTCTACTGTTTAAGATAAGTAAAATGTTTTTACTGTCACTACAATAAATATGTCACTTGCAAAACCAATAGCAGTTTTAGAATGACATCATAATATATATCACACGAGTGTTGTAAAGTACTTTGCAACACTAGTGTGATATAACGCATTTTCTATGCATGAAACCAGTGTGCCATTTGCTATTTTCACAAGTGGTCGTAGGAAAATAATATTTTTGTCCTACTCTGTATACCATTGACCTTTTAGTATAACTAACTACTGCTAATACAGTTTGAGACCATGCACTTACTTTTATAGAGAATTTTTGGACAAATTAAAAATAAACGATTTTGTTGCACAATTATTAATGAACCAAACTGTGTTAAAAAATATTCTGTTGGAGTTCGTAAATCCTCATATTTTCTTACGTCCGTCCATTTGGCCGTGTTTGGTTCGCAGAGAGTACAAATTCTTTATGCCAAAACAGAGTTGGGTCGTATTCGAATACTCAGTATTCTGAATAGTATTCAGAATACATTTTGCCGGTATTCGAATACATTTGTGTGTTTGGTATGCGGTATTCAGCAGAATACTACTACTTTGGTTAGTATTCGGGATTCTGTACGAATACCTCCGTTCAGAGTATTTGAATACCGGAATGTGTAAGCAGTATTCGAATACCAAAATTGTCAGAAGTAGAATACCAAAGGGAACAAAAGTAGGAGAAAAATGAGGTGGGGACCGTTTTTTTCTTTTTTCCACTCAATTTTTTTCTCCTCAAATTTATCGATTCTTTTTCTCTTCTAGTATTCGAATCTTTTTTCCAGTATTCGAATACGGATTCCAGGTGTTCGTGAATACCTTTTTTGTTTCAGTATTCGTATTCGTATTCAAATACCGATTTTCAGTATTCGACCCAACTCTGTGCCAAAATATTAAGATTTTTTAACAACATACCTATATTCAAAAGTTAATATTAGGAAAGATACATACTGTCAAAGTAAAAAAAATATATTTCGATAATTCTTGATACATTTTGAATACTGTAATATATAATAATAACTTGGTATTTAGGGATTTTGGATATGGAAAGTATTCAGTTTCGATATTAATTTTTATGTGTTAACTGGAGGGTGCTAACTAGTACATTGAATGTCTCTAAAACGTCGCAACATTTTTGTGTTACCCTAATAATAATAACCATATAAAGTAAAAAAATGAACTTTTTATGTTTCCTTAAAAAAGGTAAACTTTGTAAAAATCGTTAAGTGGTGTGGGTAGTGCCCTCTAGTCAACACATATAAATTATTATCGAATCTGAATAGCTCATGCCAAAAACCTCTAGATACCAAGTTTTACAATATTCGAAACGTATCAAAAGTTATGAAAATAAATTAAAAATACTTTTTCACTTTGACACCCGTAGCATCGTAATTATCAACTTTTGAATAATAGGTATGTTTGGTTAAATCCATGAGACACAGAAGCGATCAACCATCCATTACTTAAATGATAATAATGATTTACAACATTATTAATTTATTAAGTGGTATCTGGAAAAGTAAAAATACCGTCTATATGGTACTAAATTTTTGGAATCATATGCTCTTTTAGGATATACCCACCATCCGACCTCGTTAAACATATATTTTTATTGTATTTATTATTGCGGAGTCCTTAAATTCACGTATAAATTTGACATTTACAAAAAAATTATTAATATCACCCAGGGCAAGGGAAGGGGGCGCTTGCCCGTACCTGGCAACGTCCATGGTTAAATCTTAATATTTTGGCAAATCTTGTTCGTTAAAACTTAAAACCAGTTAAGATAAAATTTAAACGTTTCCATTAAAAATAATATTTCTTTGCGACTGGCAAAATGGCTAAGCAACCTAATTGTAAAAAAAATTTTGCTGTCAAAAGATTTAGAAAAAAAATAAAATTGCATTTTTATTTGTTTAAAAAACGATGTAAAAAATAAATCAAAAAAGTTTATTTCAAATTAGCAACCGACAACCCAAAAGTTTTAAAAAACCATTAAAAATAATACTTTAAATGATATAAGCAAATAAACTTGATATATAATATTTAAATTCTATTTTGTACTAAGAAAGTCTAGCAGGAAATAGTAACTATCTTGGATTACTAAAGTTGCAAAAATAGCAAACTGGGTAAAAGAAAAAAGTGTTAAGGGTTGGCGCATCAAGCGTGCAGAAAGCTGGTCTCTGCACTGGGAATCCGGGCAGGCTCTGGTCCGCAGCAGGAATGGGGGCGGTTTGCAGGAACAAATCGCTCCCTAAAACTGGGGTTTGGAAGACGCGCGCAAGATATCGACCAGCAGGGTAGCCGACACCCCTTTCCCCAAACGCCATGCAACACCATTTAGTTATTGCACTCTCTGAATAACACTTGTGTTACGTTTGGTAGTGTACGTTATGTAATAATATCATTCTTGCATAATTAATTATTAATAATAGTTACAACTATTGTGTATGTTTGCAATAGTATTTGATAATTAAAAAGAATTAGTTCGTTTTTGACGGTTTCATTGTTCGGTTCGTTCGATTCGATTTTCGTACACTTAGGTTGGCTTTAATAATCCTGCAACGTTCGTAATATATTTACAAGTATTTTAGTGCAATTTTTCTCTAATATTCGTTTTTATCTTTATATACTCGTCACTCTACTCGCATCATATTATACTCATACAATCACACCTTTTATTCCTACTCTTCGTTTTGTGATCACGAACGATTTTGATAACATTTACACCAAGTTTTTTGAACGAATAGCCCATTTTTCACAATTAAAGGTAAGTTTAGTTCTCTCTGTATAACCCCATAATTGTTTTCTGTTATTTACCTAACCTGTATCATTTAATCCTCAGGTAATAAAAAATATTCCAAACCCCTACTTTTAAAATGGGTCCCAATATTTAAATAAAGGATAAATAATTTTTAAAATAAATCTATTGGCGTTTTATTAAAGCCGTTTCGCGCGGTGGTGGTATTTAGGACGGGAGGATAATTGCGGGGTTGAGTGGGGTTAGCCGCCAGAGGGGTGTGTACCGGATCAATACCAGGCCGACCTGGCTAAAGCTAGTTGATATACAATTTTCACAGGTTCCATGTTTAAGCTTTACTTGATAGGGTTTTTGATAACGATTTATGAATATCAACTTTGACTATCTACAAAAGTTGATCTAACAGTGTTTAATGGATTTTTTTGTATAAAAATTGTTTTACTTGGATAAATAATACACTTAAAGAGAATATGGGTTTGACATAAGGTTGAATATTACTTTTGCATTTTTACTTGATTTCCTAAATTGAAGCTATTCTCGATAGTTTCGTTTCTTATTTAATTCTTTAAATTTATACTTATTTTATTATTCAGATTATTTAAAATTATTTTAATAGCTTCAAATTTAATAATCAGGCAACATTTTTACAAGATGTAGATGAATAATAATAAATTGGAAATTGTACTTTAAAACTTATTCGGAAAATCAGAAATAAATATGGTTCCAGTTAAAGATGGTTGGCATTTAACCCCTTATTTCATATTTTAATATGCTGAAAAATAGTACATGATTAGCCCCATGTTTAAAGATAGTCATTAGTTTATAGTTAGTATTCCTTATATGATGAGTTAATATAATAACTAATAAATAATATATAAGCAAGTGGCCAAGAGGGTACCCTTACTTAATTTTAAGATTAAAGTTTATATACATAGATGAACTGCCCTCGTACTCTGTAACGCAATAGAAAAGGAATTTCCTTTTTCTATGCAATGTAAATCATTTGGACATTTCAGGAAATTTCTTTTCCGTTGCGTTACAGAGTACGGCCTCTGTTTCTTTTTAAGAACAGGGTGGGATAAAGGCATTTTGTAGAAGTGAGATTTTTATCTTTTTTAAATCGGATTTTTTAATTTAAATGACATTTTTTAAACATCGACCGACATATCCCTTCTTATAATGAACTTTTGTTACTATTTAGTACCCCTGGTGTAGCTTCGGGTAATTTTATTTGTTTTACACCATTATCTTTATCCTTTTTTTTTTTTAATTTACCCCTTAGGTATTAAATCAAAATATTTTCGCAGTAAAGCATATCTTTTCTTAACCCCTGTGCAAAACAAATTTAATCCGTTTAAAAACGTTCTCCCTCGGTAGGCAATGATTTAAAACATTGCAGATCCTTTTACCCCTTTAATATATGACATATTTTATAACCTAAATTTACGACCCTTCTTATATGTGTCTGTTTACCTACTAACTTAAGGTTTTCGCATAAGAGCATTTTATCCGAATGTATGTTTAAACTACTAAATTTTTTGTTAAAACCGCGAATGTTTTTAAACACTCATAGTTTTAAAATAGCCTTTCGCTTAAATTTTCTCCAGGTTACATAGTTTAACATAAAAATTATAAATAGATTCCAATCATAATTCGTTCGACTTACAGGAAATTTATTTTGGCATCAAGACTTCTTGAAAAATATACTTTTTATTGTTTACAAAATTAAGCACTTGAATAAATATTAAAAGTCGGGATCAAATTTCCAAAAAAAAATTGCTGTGGACGAAAAATAAACTAAACACTGTTTGGGTTACCCTACAACAGTTTACACAGAATCTTATTATTATTATTATTATTATTATATATTATTATACAGGGTGTTACAGAATGTCGTTAAAACAATTTAAGTGCAGATTTTTCTATTAAAAATATAAAAAAGTTTATATAAACATAGGTCCGCAAACTGCTCGTTCTTAAAATACAGGGTGTTAAACTTGTAAAAAAAGGGTTTTTTTTAAATATCTTAAATATACTTTACCCAATTTTGTTTTAATTTGGCAATATGTATGGCATTAAGGGGGTAATTTATTACTAACTTTATTACATTTAATAACTCTATTGGCGTCTCCAGCAGCAACTGAAGGAATATTTTCAACAAAAAAACGGTACGCCACTGACTGTGGAGATGTGTGTAAAATTTTTGTGCCTTCTCTGGATTAGGCAAATAAAAATACAGCTTTTATGTCTTTTAATTTTTTCGTATCTTGTTTAGTTTAGGTGAAAAAATAATAAAATCGTCTTAATTACATATTTTTAGACCAAAACATTGCGGGAACTTTTCCTTTTTTATTTTTTTTTACTAGCAATTATGTACCAACAACAATATCCACCTATGTAAATAAGGTTTATATCTAGTCCTACAATTTTCACTAAAATAAGTGTTTTCTTTTTTTTTTTTCGTTTTTTTAAATCACCCTGTATCTTGAGAATTAAAATTTGCTGACCCATGTTTAATTAACTTTTCTTTTTATTTTTTAATGTAGAATCTGCCTTTAATTTTTTTTTAACATCATTTTGTATCATCCTGTATACAGTGTGTCCCAGGATAGGTGTTACAAAAGGACAAATGGATCAAAAATTTCTGAATTTTAAAACGAATTTTTGGGAAAAGTGGTCGCATGGTCCAAAACTAATAAATACATAATTTTACTTCAATTGCTATTATACAGGGCAAGTTATAACTAATAATAAAAAAATGTCCAGAATTTAACTACTTTTATTTTTTTAAATAGAACAAAATTGTATAAGTAAATGTTGTAGGTAATTAAATTAAATGTCAAAATTTTAAGTTAAAGCATGAGAGTTCAAAAAATGTAATTGTCAATTTTTTACATTGCGCGTAACAACGTAAATAATGGGCAGGAGGGAACAAAATTTAAAAGAAAATATAATAATTTTAAATATTTTCCAAAAATTCGCAGCCTTAAGCAAAGTATTTAAAAAACTGTAAATGCATAATGTAAAAAATTGACAAAAATATTTTTTTGACTTTAAATTTTGACATAAAATTTAAATCTTTACAACATTAACCTATACAATTTTGTCCTATTTTTAAAAATAAAGGTACTTTACTTTTGGTCATTTTTCATATTTTTAGTTATAGCTCGCCCTGTATATTATCAATCGGAGTAAAATTTTGTATTTATTAGTTTTGGATCATGCGACCAGTTTTCCCCAAAAGACGTCCATTTGTCCTCTTGTAACACCTATCCTGGGACACTTATTTACATATTTTTGTCATACGGGGTGAGTTTTTTCGATGGTTAGTAAAGGGAATTCAGAAACCGCTGCAGCTACAGAGATGGTTAAATGGGGAAAGAATTGCAGTTTTTAGAGATTAGTTGAAATTACTTTTGTTTCTTCCAAAAAATCATGGGTCACTAGATTTTAAAAAGAAAAACGTTATTTCCAAAAATATTTTTTCCTCTGTAGCTCAATTAATATTCAAAATGGAAAGAAGTGTAATTAGAAAACTTCTAGATATTTATCTTTTTGAATAAAAAGGTAAAATTCGATATTTAATATGGTTGTTCGTTTTTAAGCCACGACATAAACTTGCATTTTTTATGAAAACCAGAGTTGCATTTTTATAAGCTTTATAACGATGTATACCAAGATATACTTAAAAAAACGTAGTTTTAGACATAATTATGTTCAAATTAGTTTTTTATGTCGTTTTGCCCTAAACAATTAAATTTGTTTAATTGACAATGACTTTTCTTTTCACCTTATCGGTACTGTAAATGTTTTAAATTCATTTATTAAAAAAAGAGCATTTTTATAACTTTTAAGAAATAATTTTAGACACTAACCCTTAAAAACTATTTTGGTTTTTGTTTTTTAAGTTTTTTAAAATGTCTACTGAGACAGTAATGGTTCTATAAATTGGTTAAATTTTAAAAAACTAACTAAATTGAATAAAATAAATAACAAAAACTAACAATTAACAGTAAGAATTAATTAAATACTAAATTTACTACTATAATAATTAAAATAGTGCTTTAAATTAATGTAAGTAAAAAGAGGAACATTACTATTTAAAAATTATCGAATATTCCACTATTATTGTCTATATCCATGCTATACCGATTAAAAGCAAATTTGTTGCCGTATGGACTTTACTCGTATAGGTTATAATCATAAATAAATATTGTTAGGTGAACTACGTCTTACAAGCATAATATGAAAGTTAAAATATTAATTGAAAAGGCAGTAAAAAAAGAAAAGGAATTTTTAACACTACTAGTTCACTTTTTTCGCGGCCAACTAGAAAAACACAAAAATTTAAAAATTAGTATGTCCAAAACTACGTTATTTTTTATTTAAAGTATATCTTGGTATACATCGTTAAAGAGAGAGAGAGAGAGAGAGTATTGTTTTTAAAAACATATTTATTACATAACTAAAATACAAAAATACGCTTATTTTACTAGTAATTTCTATTTCCTAAACTTAAGACTAGATACGTAATACATAATATGAGTAATATTAATTAGTTGTTACAAAGGCACGCATTTATTACAACTATAAAAACTGAAGAATTTAAATCGCAAATATTTAAAAGATAAAACAAAATAAACTTAAACTGAATGGTTGTGAATCTTACAGTTCTGGTTTTTTTCCTTAATTAAACCCAAGACTAATGCACACTTTATTTATATATATATATATATATATATATATATATATATATATATATATATATATATATATATATATATATATATATATATATATATATATATGTCCTTTATTACCTATGAGTTCTGTGTGCCGAGTTGGGTAATTATAAATGGTCCGGTGTTATAAAATTCCATATTCTCAGATTCCTCTTTCTAGCCGGAAAGTATTTCTATTTCTTCACAACTCTACGTAATTTGGATCCTATTAAAAAAAATATAGTTAAAGATCCCTAGCTTTTAGGATATCTTTTTTCTTGCCTAACATCGTGTTTTAGGAACTCTTTAATAGCTTCCGCTCCGAGAAATTAGCCAGTAGTCCTTTTCTTATAGCGCCCAATTGAGACGCACGTTGCGTTGTGTCACACTATATAGTTAAAATTAAATAAATAAATAAATAAATATGATGATGGTACTGTAGTCTGTTTTGGTAGAAAATCCTTTGTGGTAGGATGTTAATTAAAGACTATTATTTAATCCAGTGTGTTTACACACTCGCTGCTATTTCCGACCTGTTTAGAGACAACTTGACACCCATCTTTAATATCCAAAAATGTAAAAAATTAAAATGGTTTTAAGTTATCAAGTATAAAAATTACCTTTAAAATAAAAAAATTTACAAATATATATTTTAGAAAATCTGTCCGATATAGGGTCTACCACATAGCACTTATTGAGATACTCTTACTTGCTAAGTAAGAGACGTCTATAACTATCAATATTTATTAAAATTTACAAGATACTTCATATAGAAAATAAAATTTGGTTTGCAGATAACCACTGGCGTAGATAAGGAGGGGGTTAAATAATGATTAAAGGGTTTTTAGAAATAAAATTGGGAGGCGACCTTTTTGTTGTATTTTTTAGTAGCAATATAAACGATGTATTAGTATAAATAAAATAAGCAAATATGTATTTGTAAAAGTATGGCCGTTTTTTTGCTCTTTAATTTTTTTCCCTGATTTTCTGTTTTGGTTATCCATTCTATTATCCTTCTCTCCAGAAAATAAAATTATCTACGCCACTGTAGAAACGTTATTCCCTAAAAATTCGCAACTTAATTCCTAGAAAAGATAGAAGTGTTAGCTTTATTGACAAAATGGTGAAGGTTGTAAATTTAGAAAAAAACTAAGGCCAGAATCAGATACAGATAAAAAAATTCTCTACAGCACGTCGCTGGCAGATGTTTTCTGCACAAGCTTAGACAGGGCCGTTTCTAGGATGACTGGCGACTTACGCCCTGGTGCCAAATATTATTGGCCGCCCCTACAAGATAATGTAAATTGAGGTATAAATAAAAATTATTGAAGACCAAAAAAAAAAGGTCATAACGTTCAACGTTCACAGTATATTACTGACTCCCTTATTCAAGTATTTTATTTACATTGCTTTATTATTTCATTACTTTATCTTTTTGAACAGCAAGAAAAGGTCCTCATTTAAATTTACACCATTTTTAAATTCAAAAAGTTTATTTCCTAAATGCCGCCCTTTAATTTCAAATTTCCGCCCTTTATTTCACAATTTTCCGCCCCTGCAGCATTGCGCCCTGGTGCCTTGCACCACTTGCACCACCCAGTAGCACGGCCCTAAGCTTAGATACTACCGAAATATAAAAAAAAATACGAAAATTTACTGATATAACGTCGATGGGATCAGTAAAGTATTTTTTTTACAAAAGTACATTAACGTCCTTATGAACTCAATTTTTTTAGAGGAACTTTATTTTAAAAGTTTTATGATAAAATTAATGCTATAAACTTTACAACTAGGAAGTTGGGTCGAATACTGAAAATCGGTATTCGAATACGAATACCGTATAGAGAAAGTATTCGAATACCGAATATTTGAATATGTGGGAAAAAAATATTTGAATACTCGGTACTCATGAATACCCGGAATCGGTATTTGAATAATGAAAAAAAAAAGATTCGAATACCCATGATTAAAAAATTTGAATAACAAAAAAACCCACCAATTTTTTTGTATAATGAATTCTTTTACCATTCCTACAAATTTTAAAGAGCAAAAAAAGAACCTCACCTCCTTTTTTCGTCGTTTTGTGCCCTTTTGGTACTCCGATCATTACAATGTTGGTATTCCAATACTGCTTCCACATTTCGGTATTCGAATACTCGGAAGGCCGGTATTCGAATACTTAAAAAAATCATTGAATACTTCAAAAGTATTCGAATACACACTCCCAATACTAACCAAAAAGTATTCTGCCGAATACCGAATACCAAACACACAAATATTCCAATTATTACAATGTTGGTATTCCAATACTGCTTCCACATTTCGGTATTCGAATACTCGTAAGGCCGGTATTCAAATACTCAAAAAATATTCATCGAATACTTCAAAAGTATTCGAATACACACTCCCAATACTAACCAAAAAGTATTCTGCCGAATACCGAATACCAAACACACAAATATATTCGATTACTATTCAAATACCGGCAAAATGTATTCTGAATACTATTCAGAATACTGAGTATTCGAATACGACCCAATTCTGCTAGGGTACACTGAATTTGACACTCAAAAAATAAAAAGTTAGCGCTTGTTGTGGAAGAAAAAACTTAAATGAATATTTATATCGTTAAGAGGGACCCCAACAGCCACTGGCAAAGAAATGCTCTACCATATTAAAACTGCACTAAATTAATATGTGTGGCAGTGGCATTTGTAAGATAACCAATTAGTTAAAAGCTTAGTTTTGTTTACTTGTGTTCTGAAGACTTTTTTATTTTGTTCTGATAATATACTCCGGACAACTCTTTTTTGCTTCTATTACCCCTCCCCCAGAAAATAAAATTATCTACGCCAGTGCCGACAGCTCCCCTGAGGACACCTATGATTTAGGTATATATTTTATTTACATTTCTATAAAATTAATTTTAATATTGAAAACTTCTACAAAAAAAGTCAAAATTTTTATCCAGCTTAGTCGCTGATATGCTAGGGAGGCGTAAAAATAAAAAAAACTCTTAATAATTAGTCGGCTTATAAGTATGCAAATATTTATATAAATTAAGATACTTTGTAGAATTTAAGAGGGTGGTTATTATTTCACCATGTTTTAAGACACTCTGTATAAATTATGTCCATTTGTCATGAGCAAGTTCCACTCTGTGCATTTTAGAAAAGGGAGAGTGGCCCTTATACAACGAGGGTAGAAATATTTTTAATATAGGGGTTGACCTAACACTTCGATGTCCATATATCGTAAAAATCATACGTTGTGTTTTGTTTTAAATCTTTTTAACATTTTAATTAGTTCTTGATTATTTGAAACTCTACTTAATAATTTTTAAGAAAACATAAGATTTTAAGTTATTTATAAAGTTGTAATATCAGTTCCAAAAATATAGGTACATATATTTTTACATTTCTCAAAACTTGATGGAACTAATGTTACTTTATGAAATAGAACTTTCTCTTTATTAAAAATGTATAATTGATTTAAGGAATAATAAAAAAAGTAAAAAAGTATTTCATAGACTTTAACAGGGTTAATTGGTTGCAAATTTAATAAAACAAAATTAAGAATTAGTCGCTTGTTTTTTTTAATTATTAAATAAGAACAGTATAATTTAAAAAAACAGACAAAAACTTGAACATCTGAACCAGAAAACTGAATAATTTAAAATTTCAGGTCCCTAAACAGTAAATGTCTGGCATTCGATACAATAGAATGCAGATTGCTAATGCTAAGGGGTAGCAAACATATAGCTTGTGCCATATACAGGGGTGTATAGTGAACTGACCATATGTCACACGTGCGCGTATACAATGCATATTATTAATACATAAAACTAGTTTTTATTATATCTTTTTAAGTTCGAAGCCTGTCATTTTAAACAAAAAATATGCTATTGTTTCCTGTTACAGTACGTTAGCTTTATGAAATTCAATATTTTCCTTCGTTTGCGACCTATGTGAATATAATGAACTATTCAACTATTACCGAACTTGAAATTAAAAAAATAGTCATGACTTTTATGAAAATTTAATATTAGATACCCCAATTTAAAGGAAAATATAGAGTTCTGACACGATGGCCAAATTACCAGTACCTAGCAAAAATTTTTTTATCAAGGACTAATCTACTAAATGTACACAAATATGTAAATTTTTAAAAATAATTGACTTATTACGAGCAAATAAAGCTATCCTTCTTTATCAGTTCACTCAACAATGGCCAGTCACCAAAATAAATGCGGATAATATATTATTATAGAAATAATAATTACTACCTTTAAACTATCCTTCATAAAAGTCAGGGTATCTTTTGTATACATTGTGTTACAAAATCTTGTTAAGAAAATTTAAGGGCAGATTCTACATCAGAAAATATAACAAAAGTTTATGGTGCAAATTTTTGTTCTTAATTTACAGGGTATTAAATTTTTCAAAAAACGAAAAAAATTGTTAGAGTGGGTAAAAAACTTATTTAAATAAGTACTAATTGTTGTTGTTACATAATGTTGCTAATAAAAAATTAATAAACCTAATTTTTTAAGGAAAAAGTTTGCTTCTTCATGGTCTAAACATATGCAATTAAGTGGATTTTATTTTATTTACTTTTTAACTAATCAAATTAGGAAAAAAAATAGAATACATAACAGCTGTATTTTTATTTCCCTAATCTAAAAAACACAAAACATTTACATACATTTACAAAGTCAGTGGCGTACCGTTTTTTGCTACAAATAGTATTTCATTTGTCGCTCGAGACGCCATTGGACACTAAATGTAATCAAGGTTGTGGTAAATTATCCCCTTAATGTCATAAATAACATCGCCCAATTAAATCAAAATTAGGTAAATAATTTTTAAAATATTTAAAAAAATACGAAAGAATTTGCAGGCCCATGTTATTATATTTTTTTATATTTTTAACAATAGAATATGCCTTTAAAATTTTTAAACGAAATTCTGTAATACCCTATATATCAAGGTAAAATATTTAAAGCTTAATTATTTATAGATCTAAGACTAAACATTTATTATTTTTTATAACTTAAATTGTTGTTGGCAGACACTTCTTATCATGTAACACCTAAAATATGTGGACACCTAATAAAAAATAATTCTATTTTCTTTACTATAATTTTATTAATTATTTATCAGAAACATAAACATTTTTTCTTTAAAACATTCTAATAATATATTACTTGTCAATCAATCGATTTTTGGAACTTAAGCGGTTAAAAAATATCTCCCATTTAAAACTAAAAACTTCTATATGTACAAGACGTTTTTATTTTTCAAAGTTTAAAAACCTACGCTGTGAAATATATTTGTATCGTTTTTCCAAATTTTTCAATATTTTTAAATAGAATCAATTATATGTTTTTAATAATAATTCACTTACTTCTTTTTGAACAGCCTAGTATCAATAAAAATGCTAAGAGAAACAAAGAATATATCTCTTTCCTTTTACTAAAGGGGATGCAATCGCGTAGAGACCAGCTGATGCAAGCACAAAGGAAAAATTTAGGGGTGGTTCTCCCCTACTCAGTTTTTGCCTAGTCTGTAGCCGCGTCTAGAGTTTAAACATAGGACATTAACCCTGTTACGTCACACTAGATAAAATGTAAGGGCTATTTTCTATGAGACACCTTTTTTGATTAAAATCAACCACTGCCATTTAGACTTGAGCTGGGTCATTAATAAAAGGGGCGAATTTTGGTAGCTTATAGTCTTTTTGCCGTTAAAACAATATGAATTTTAAAAGATAACTTTAAAGTTTGTGGTAATACTATAATATTAGCCTATATACAATTTTTGTCAATTTTTCAACGTAAAAACATCATTTAGACAATATAGTTTTAAAAAAAACTTACACACTTTTATCTTAGACAAACATATACTTAAGAAGGGTTTATACGTTTACAAATGCTTTATTAGGTAGGTAGATACTTTTACAAAATTACCAGTTCTTAGCCCTTGTGCTTTTTAAATACAATTTTGTAAAATTTTATTTAAAATATTATGTTAATAAAATACTTTTTACGATTTTTACTGTAAAACCAGTTTATTACGGTTATTTTAACTGTAAAATTGATTTTTGTGCAACAAAAAATGAAACGTCGCGTCGGTCGGAACTTATCCCGTTTACTTGCGGTTCGGACAAAAAAATCGATATTCCCCAAAAGAATATTATTTTTCTTTAGTAATTTCAAAAAGGAAGAGTGCTTTACAAATTTTTTATAAAATTGTTTCCTGCAAATACATAAATGATAAAAACTCCTTGGCAACAAATCAAATATCCCGGCTTAGCAAAAAACAAAAATGTGTAGGTATTTCAAATATTTAGGCAAGCAGTTTTAAAAATGCACTGTATAAAGTATATTTACGCACGTGGTAGAGTTAATAAAAAATGATAAAAAATTTGGTATAAGTAAAATTTGCTAAAAAATTAAAAATAGAAAAGACATAACAGGGTTGTGGTAACGCGCAAGTCACAATGGGTAAATGAAACGGGACCCTATGTTTTGGGTCGCGCTCTGGTCGCGCACACACCGTCAACAGTGCGATTCCGACCGAATACGGTGAAGCGGGTGTCGTTTTAGTTCATTTTTTTATTTTTTCTTTTCGTTACTTTCTTTTATTTTAGCTTTTAGTGCCGGAATTATTTTTTGAGCTTTGTCTAAACGATTTGTTTACGCTGTCAAAGTGTGTAGCTTATTTTTCAATTTTTAGCTGTTTTAATAGGTAAGTTGATTGATTATTATATCTATTTTTAATGCAGAACGTCATGGTTATATTTTAATTTTCGAAATAATCGATATATTGTAATAATTTTGTAAATAATTACCCGGTATCGACGCGCGCTGTCAATATTTTTCAAAACTACATTTGTTCGCTGTTAACTGCAGCTCCCCTTACGCATCTCAGCTAGGCGCTTATTTTCAACTTTATATCTTTTACCAAATAAATTTAAGCTTTCATTACATTACCCTATATTTTCTAAGACAGACTTCCGTTTTCTTTAAATGTATTTTTAGCCAAAAGAATCATCACAAGGAATCTAATAAAACCCGGCGAAGTTTGGGTCGAACATATTTTTCATACAAATATTTTTACAACCTCAATTTCAAAGATGATGTTTATTTTAGAAAAATCTGTTAACTGTAAAAATACTTCAACTTGAAATTTGAAAAATAACTTTTTTTTATAAAATATTTACAAAAGTCTTGACCCAGAACTATTTTAAATTCTAACTTGATCCAAGTTTAATTCTAAATTTAATTATTTTGTGCTAATATTTATAGCAGGAAAACTTAAAGAAATAAATGGTTTTTGTAAAAATAAAATCTTTAAAATTTAGCAAAGATTTGTATACGCTTCTTTGAACTAAAATAGATCGCCTCCAAAAATAAACTTAAAATATAAATTCATGTTATGTGTGTGCGCATACTAGGAAGTTTTAATAAATATTCAGCTACAAAATTATTAATATTTTCATTACAAATGCACACATAGAATTTGCTGTAAAAATAACATGTGTATTTTTATTTTTATTTTACATTTTGTATATGTGCACGTTGTTCTAAAAATAACTCTCACATTTTTTCGACTTATCAATAAATCGATATTTATATGCCGGTTATTCTTTTGTTATGCAGGCGTGAGTGATTTCTAAAGAGCAAAAAACAAGTATTTCACATAAATGTATTTCTCTAAAAGAAAATAAAATGGTATTTAAATATTTAAATAAAATTGCTTTTGACTAGAACAGGAAAAATACTGTTTTCGTGCATTTAAGTGCCCATGCCATTTAAATTGCTCTTAATTATTTAGTTGTCGCAAACTAATGATTATAGCCTAGAAAAAATCAATAGTACCTACCTACAATATTACTACAAAATTGAACAATACCTAATTTTTGTATATGAACTTGTGTACTTTTGCAGACAGTTTTTATTACTTTTATTTCATTAAATCTAAAAGTTGTAAGCGTCGGTTTTTAGTTTTTAATTAGAATAGTAGTAAGGAAGCTTTTGACATTTTTCATGTAGGTTTACCTTTAATCTTTTTTTTTTATGTAAATAGAAAATATTTTTACCTATGGATTATCGATCCACCTACAACTAAATAAGGGATTTACGGGATTTAGTGGTACAAGTGACCATGGGCGTATACAAGGTGTCCGGAAAGGTGAGGTCAAAAATGATAAAAGTGAGCTAAAGAATGTTACTACTTTATTTAAACAAAAGTTCTATGGGCCTTCGTTAGGTAGATACTGACCTTCAAAGTTGGTAACAAAAACTTATTTCAATTATAACTTTTGAACTGTGCCACAGTATCCATTATATTTGGGCTACTAAATAACCTCATAGTAATGCTTCTTTTCATAGGTGAAGGGCTGTTCAGTAAGTCGGAATTATACAGGGTGCGACGTTTTTTTCATTTAATGTATGCGCTTTTAATACTGGTGACAAATTCGACATTTTGCTTTGACCGTTTAATTCCTTTATCATTTTTGTACAAAAAAGGTATACTTTATTTGAATTAATATCTTGGACCATTTTTCATAAGATCGCATTTTAAATCCAGACATACCAGCATTTTGTATGTTTAATTTATTTTTGTATTAAAATGTGGTAAAATTATTAAAAACCTTGTTTGTGAGCCCTTTCAACTTACTGTTTTTAAGATTTTTATTACTTACAAAATGCTGGTACCTATGTCCGAACTTAAAATGCGATTTTATAAAAACGGTCCAAGATATCGATTCAAATAAGGAATACCGTTTTTGTACAAAAATGATGAAGGAATTAAGCGGTCAAAGCAAAATGAGAAATTTGTCACTAGTGTTAAAAATGCCTAATTCAAATGAAAAAATCGTTGCACCCTGTATAATTCCGACTTAGGCCTCAGCACGATACTAAGCGTAAGCGTCGAGCAGCTAATTTAAAAAAACAAGTTCTTTTATTCTCGCATCAAAATTAGCCGCTCGACGCTCACGCTGGTTAGCGTGCCCAAGGCCTTACTGAACAGTCGTATACGTATGGAAAAAGCATAACTATAAGGTTATGTAGTATCCCAAAGCTCGATAGAATTTTTTTATATGAAGTACTAACATTATTTTAGCTCACTCTATCATCCCTATCATTTTTGACCTCACTTTTTTGAACACCCGGTATAAGAGGTGGGGTTGGAAGTTTAAACTTCCTTCTCTCCACCTAAGTAGTAACAAAAATCTGTAATTTGTATAGTTTTGGAAGATAGGGAACTTTTTTGCTTTTTAAACAAAAGAAACATGTTTTTATAAGAGAAATTACAAAGCTAGAAATACGTCCGTGCAAGTGACATTCTGTTATAATAAGAGATCAGTGCAGCATTATTTTATTTATATTTATATTTTATGGATAATTATATTTCTTAGGATTTAAGTTTTAATTATGGATATTATATTTTATATTTTTAGGATTTTATTATTAGAAATTAACATTTGCCTACATATATCGGGGTTTTTGTACTTGTTATTTTCCAATTGTCACTTGTACCCTTTTTTCAGTGAACCCCTTAAATATTTAGTAAGATTATTTATAGATTATTACGCACTAAAAATTCCATTATTAAAAAAAAAAACAGTTTTACAAATAATATGACAAAATTGCTGCCAATAGTTCTTTACTGGAAAATATGCATTGTAAGTTAATATTTTGTTTTTTAAGTATCTATTTTAAAAAAGGTTACTCGCTTTTTTTAAGTTTGAGTAGTTTTAATTTATATATCCTAGAAAATAATACTACGTGTGTTTTATGAAATATGGGTAGATTACGTCTAAGTATACGTACAAACAGCCTGTCTTCGGAAGTTCTTATCAAGTGGTAAAACTTTTTAATTATTAACTTTACGAAAAAATTGCCAGTGGCGTAGCTAGGTTAGCAGGGGCCCTGGGACAAAAAACTAAAGTAGGGCCCGCAAAAATTTGGAAATGTCAAGGAGCAAGAAAAAAATAATAAGAAGACCAAAAAACAGGCCCTCATAATTATATAAAAAACAATTTTATTTAAAAAATTTTCATATGCTGACTAAAAAAGTTCTTCACAGCTTTTATTTTCAGTTGTTGGATGTACAGGGTGGGTTAAAAAGAACTTGTTTCCAAATTAATATACATAGGGTATTTCCTAACAACGGTATGACAACTATAAAGAGTGATTTTTTATGCCATTTTATGCAGAAAAGTTCCTATAAACATATGTCTGGAGTTCGACACTAAAAAGTTAAATTTTTTGTTGTTTTATACAGTAAAAAATATAAAACTACATAAAAAATCAGTGGCGTACATTTTTTCTTAATAATATTGGCTGTGGTGCCCACTGAGACACCACGGGACCCAATAAACTTAATCTAATTTGAGTTTTATCAACCTAATGTAGTTAATTTCAACTCGGTTTACGAGTACCATTTAAAATATTTATAAAATACTGACTTAAAAAAACTTTAACGCCTTGCATCTCGTGGTCAATATCATGAAGTGGCGTATCTGATTTTCTCAATTTCAGAAGAGTGCTTTTCACGTTTTTTTAAGCGACTTTTTTCTAAAATAAAACAAGTTAATTATTATATCTAAGAAACGAATCAACTCCGGACATATGTATGTTTATAGAAACAGACGCGGCGAGTTAATACCTTTTTTTCGTAAATAATTTTTCCTTGGTAAGAACTTTCGAAAACACGCTGTATAGTTCTATAGTAGTTTTGTAATTTTAAAAAAAGGGGCCAAGTATTTATTATACATTAGCACTTGGCAGTTATGTTATGCCCTAAATTAGATATTTTATAACACAAAATGGTAAAAATCATATAGGATGTCCTGGTCCCATTATCAAAAGCCAATAAAAGCTAAAACCGGTTGTTCGATAGGTCTCAACAGAAATCTATCAAGGTTTATTTTAACTTGACGTTCCGTTCAAGTGGCTTTTGAATTTTTCGTTTGCAAGTTAAATTTAGGGCGTTTAATGTAACCATTTATAAACGCTGTCGCCATATTTCGCATGCAGTTCAGTTTTGTTTGACTTGACCAATTTTTAACTTATGTTGTTGATGATTTGCTGACGTATGTGAACAACCAATATTCCGAAAATAATGAACATTTACGAACTGCGGCGTTGTCGGCAGCATCAACTGCAACAAAACTGCAACGCCAACGGAATGACAAGTTTATAAATCGTCCTTAAGCTGTGCATTTTGGGTTTTTTAATCGCTTTGTAGATTGATTATAATTATTGATGCTCGTACCATCGTTGTGCCCATCTTATAAATACGTTAGGAAATAATTATTTAAAACTTTAAGAGTAGTTTTGTTAAATCTATTTTTTAATTATACATTATTTTGGCAACATAAATTTTTGATTGAACAAAAATTCAATGAATACCTCTTAGAATAAAAAATGTAGCAAATTGTTGGCATGTTAATAACTAATTTAACTTTTTGGCACTATCTACTGGATCCCTTTTACTAGGTTTTTAGCCATTAAAAAATGTATTATTAGGTCCTGCGGTTAGTCATACATGTTTTATTTTGTAGAGGTTTTTATGCGATATTAAGCCGCGTCCAGACTTGCAAAAATTCGACAAACATCCGTCCCAACTAACCAACCTGTATGTGCGCTCCTTTGACGCCAAAAACCCACAAGCTCTGAATCACCGACGAATCATTCGCCAAGCCCTTACATCGGCGTAAATTCTGTCCACATCCACGTCCGCGCTATGTGGCGGGGTATGCGGCGTGGAGCAGCACGGTGAATTGTTCCAAGTCTGGACGCGGCTTTATAGCGCGGGTAGACCTAAGTAGCCTTATTTGACTGTACCTAACATAAAAGGCATTTTCAAGTATTAATCCGATTGGAGTAGATCCAAAAATCTGTTTTTAAGATTCACTGGGTATTTTGTTATTTTCTGGACAGGTATACTCCATTCATCGGCTTCGTGTCAAACTATCCAAAAAATACCCCTTTTGCTTTGTTCCTGGTCGTGCAGTTATTTTTAAAGATTTTAACAGTATTATTAAGATGTAAATAATAAATAAATATAACATTTTTGTTTTATACTGTTTTCTCTTGTAATAAACACGATACAGATTGTTAAAACCTAAAAAATGAAACAGCTGATTTTACCATTTCTGTTTAACCTGACTAATCCTGGCTTTCACCTGGCTCAGCAGGGTTCAACCTAAGCTAAAAATCCGATCAATTTATGAACACGGGTAGAGATTGGCTGATCCTTTTTTAAATGGGTCTGTATGGATCTGGTTAACCCAAGTCGCGCTGCTAACCTCGCTAAAAACCGCTCCAACATAAACACAGCCTTAGTCACGATGCGATGCGCGAAGACCATACAGGGCGAGGTAACATTCAGTCGACTTTTAGTTCCTGCGCGTTAAAGACTTGTTTCGCAGGAAAGAAACGGTGGTCAATTTGATTAAAAAATATAGTAACTAACTCGCATCTTTCCTCGTTGATATTCTCGGGCTTTTCGGTGTCGTATGCGCATGGTAGTTTTGTAAAATGTTATATTGCCTGTATGGTAGGAAAAAACGCCCTGTTACAAGTAAGATGTGGTTTTATCATTTAAATCTGGTACCAGTGAGAAAGCAAGCGAATAAGCTATTTTACAAACTTTAATAGATATACACTCTTTCCAAAAATTATCGCAATGCTCGATTTTTTCATAAGCTTCAATACAAAAATAATGGTAAACCTATAACTTTAGCGTAATTATTATCTGTTAACAACAGCCTGTATTATGTGCTGTTGAAAAGGAGTTATCATTTCACAAGCAATCCGATTTTGGTTAAATTATGCTATACTAATTTCTGATATTTTCTTTGCCTCATGGTGTTACATTAATTATCAAAAGAAATTTAATAAAACCCGAGGTTATGCGATAATTTCAGGGGCACAATTAGAGGGAGCTAGGGGGCTTAGCTCCCCCAGATTTATTAGGCATTTAAAATCTATTAGTGTTTTTGGTAAATATATGCTATAAACTGGTGCTTAATCCCTGGAGTATGTAAAAATCTAAATTACATCAAAAATTTGTATATTAGTTTTTTAAAACAAAAGCGAGAAACTTAAGAAGTTGTTATTGTATAAACGTATACGTTTATACAATAAACAACCTTTATTTTAAACAAATAATTTTAGTTTTCACATTTATTTTAAACCACCCTCATATGTAATTTTATTGTCTAACTATTGCCTTCGTTGTTTTTCAATAAGATTTTCGGTGGTTCAAATAACTTTAAAATATAAAACTAAGTTTTATATACAGACTGTCTAGAAATGGGGTTAACAGGAGGACAAATGAACACAAAATTTTATATTTCAAAAGTCATTCTCCATAAAAATGTTTGCATATAAAAAAATTGAATTCACGATGAGAAAATGTTAATTTTGTATACAGGGTTCGCAAAAACTTTAAAAAACATGATTTTTCTCCAAGAGTAAACTACCTTTATTTTTTATTTTTAAGCAAAATATCATTAGAAAAATTTATTTAGAATAATGTTTGTAATCAATAAAAATAATAATACAAAATTTTAGTGAACTCCATAACTTAGCGAAATCGCCTTGATTACATTCGTTAAAAGCTGAAAAATTGTGCTGTGTAGGAATTTGGAGAAAACAGGTATTGGAAAAGCAAATTATGAAAGTTTTTAGATAATTTTATTATACAATTTTAAAATAATTGAGAACTTCAAAATCAGTTTCATGTAACTTTGATACCCCTGTAACATTAATAAAGTCATACAAAATGCTATTCTAAATAAATTTTACTAATAATATTTTGCTTAAAAAAAAATTAAGGTAGTTTAATCTTGGAGAAAAATCATGTTTTTTTTAGTTTTTGCGAACCCTGGATACATAATTAACATTTTCTCTTTGTGAATCATATTTTTTACAAGCAGAAATTTTTATTAAGAAGGACTATTCGAAAAATGAAATCCATTTTTAAAAAAACTTTACTCTGGACTATATTTTTAGTTACAACTCGCCTGTATATCATCAGTCGAAGTAAAGTTTTGTATTTATTTGTTTTAGACCATGCGACCATTTTTTCCAAAATGATGTTTTAAAATTCAAAAATTTTGGGCCATTTGTCCTCCTGTAACACCTATCCTGGGACACACCGTATAAACTTTTTTTTTTAAAGCAGCTCATAAATAAGTATTTACATTTTTTTACTGTAATTAAAAACACCCTGTATGCATATAGCAACCGTTTGGCGACTTCCTTAAAACCCAAAAATCCCTGCATTCTTTTTAGTCTTTGTAATATTATATAATAACCAGTTTAATTTTTTTTTACGTTTCAGATATAAAAATCAGAAATTAGGAAAAAAAAATGTTTTTCATAGTAAATTTTCACTAAAAACTGATTATTTTATCTTTGAAAACATTTGAGAAATAAAGAATTTAAAGAAATGTATTAATTCCATAGTAAATTTTCTCTGAGAACTTTTTTATTATTATTATATCTTTGTATCTGTTTCAGATTTTTAGAAGAAGACCCACAACCCAGCTAAAACCGTAGTCGACCAGGAGAACTGGAATCGACTGCTCACCGCCACAAAAACTCCAAAATATTGCGCAAAAGCAGCTCTTTTCTTGTTGAACCCAGTCCCCAAAAAGCCAGCACCATTGAAGACTTAATAAAAAATTCTCCATTACGACTTTTAATTTGAGTGACGATAAACCAACCACGGCGAACAAAAATATGATGTCCAACGGGTTGGATTCCGGGTTGGTCAACAAAATGGGGGTAGTAATAATGTCGGAGGAGGACAGGAGGAGTCCAAAACCAACTTGATAGTAAATTATCTTCCCCAGACTATGACACAAGAGGAAATCAGATCCCTGTTCTCTAGCATTGGAGAGGTCGAGAGTTGTAAACTTATTAGAGATAAAGTCACAGGTATGTGTGTAATAAAAACCCCTTACTTACAACATTGATTTTAAGATAATACATTTTGTTCAGAGGTGCTCCATTGAAATGATTAGCACTCCAGCCAGTTGTAGCTGCGTAAAAATATTATCTAAGTTTATTTGCGATAACTTAGACATTTAGACAGTAAAACTTGAAAATCGGGCTGTGGAGGGTAGAAGTAAGGAGTACCATCTGAATGTATTAAAAAGTGTCCATCGGAAGGAAAAAATTAGGGTGGCGCCACAGTAGCAAGTCGAAAGATTTTAAAAACAGCGCCAACAGGAGTTTCATAGGTTATATTAACCAAATTACAGTTGACTATGTTCAGTGTATTTAAAATCTGCATATTTCTCATCTACACAAGTCACATACACTATTAAAGTTTTCAACCCAAGCACACTTTACTCTGTTTAAAACCGCTAAATTCATATCATTTCCATTATCTACACGAGCGCCATTTCGGTAAATTTTTTTATTTATAATTTGCTGTTTACAGGTGGACACTTTCTTAACTTGTCCCCATACCAGATAATTCTTCTTTCTACCCTTCATATTGTGTAGTTGAGTAATATATTTTACCAAATATTGATTTTGAATTTAAATTTTCAAAGTAAAAGTAGTAGACAAAATTCTTTTATCAAATAACAACAAAGCTTTTATTTTTAATGGGTTTTTCAAAGTTTCTTTTTTGGTAATATTTTATTTCACTTATTTTTTTTAAATTTCTGTGTCTTAAATCTTACTCACTAATTTGTTTAAATGCGGCATTATTTAAGTTATCACAAATAAGCTAAGGAACTGATCTTGCCAATAGTTCTGGTTAGTTAGTCTTAAAAAATTATTGTTTTTAGTAAAACATTTAAACATTTATTTTTATATAAATGGGACACCCTGTACGACAATAAACCAAAGTTACTACAAATATTTAATAACCTGTGTTGTACTGTAAATTGGATTATTCAAGGGTGTCTGAAAAATTAAATATACATTTGTTGTTGGTTAAAAGTTATTTTTAAGTGTTTTACAAATTGGGAAATAGAGCAATATGTGTTATTTAGGCAATAAAGATAGAGATCCCATAAGTATTGCAAAAAGCTCTGAAATCTGAAATCTTGCACAATTTTATCATTTCAGCAAGATTACCTTTTTAATAGTAGCTAAATTAAAATTGGCATACAAAGGTTAAAAGTTTTTTGATCGGATTCAGTTCGTGCAGTCTTTGTTATTTTTAAAGGTTATTAATCTACTAAAGTCCTAATCAGCACTTTATAAAATCTAAAATATTAAGGCAATGTATTTGTGTAGATGTGCCTATTTATGCTAAGAAAATTTAAATTTTGGAATTTGAGAAAGAATGTTGATTTTTTGATCCTCCCCCACCATCTCCCGTAAAAATCCAAGTTTCCTCTTTGTTATTTTTTTTTCCGCAAATTAAATCAAATTTTATTGACAAATTCAAAATTTTTCAAAAATCTAGTCAGTTAAGTTTATTTCACTCAACATTTTTTTATACAAGATTTTTGAATTACTATAATTTTAAGGAGAAGGCAAATATTTTAACGAAATTTGTGATATGTAAACAAAATTTGGTTAAAGTCGTGCTTGCTTGGGAGGGGGAATGATGCCACCTGGTCATCTCAAATCTGCTATTCTTTTAATTTTTTTACAGATTTAATTTGTAGCGTAAAAATACACTAAATATTGAAGCAGTACCGGATCAGGTTTTGTTCATCCTGCAAAAATGATTGAAATCAGTTAAAAGATTCAGGTCACCCTACTTTATAATTTGCTGCTCGATAAATCTCAGCACGTCCCGCTTGGACGTAGGCTTCTACGGCCAAAAATTATTTTTTGTAGCGTCTCTAGTTTAAAATCTACAATTATTTTTGTTAATTCTTAATTAGATTTTTATAAACAAAATTTTATATTAAGGCGGTAAAAACAAGAGCGCACCATCCCAGATATAAAAAGCAGTGCTTTTAACGTTATTTTCAAAATCATAAAACTTATTTATGAGAACCAAAGTTGCCTAATAATCATAAGATAAAAGTTGCTCACTTAGTTAACTTTGGCCTTGATAATTATAGCTTTATGGTATTAAAAATATGTGTAAAAACACATTTTTTAAATTGTGGGATGATGCCCTTATGTTCTCAACGCCTTTAGCAGTTTAACTACTTAAAAGGTGTATGAAATAGATTTCAGAACTCTTAATGTTTGTCCAGCGAATACTTTGTTTACCCAACCATCCGGGTAAACAAATCAGTAAAAATATGTTTCACTACAGAAATGTTAAAGGCACCCCTTAGACATTATTGTGTAAAATAAAATGAAAATTAATTCGATGGTCTGATTTATGCAGGCAACTAATATGAATTAATTCTGATGTCGCTAAAGATTGTTTGAAAATAATAACTAACAAATGATGAGTATTTTTACCAGCCAAATTATTGTCTTGGAAAACCATGAAATATTTGGTGGTTTTCTGTAAAACTCAAGCCCTATGCCCTTAAACATAAAATGAACTTTAAAAATATTTTCATGTGGTATACATGCCAAATGCGTAACCTCCGGTTGCTAGATCGTGCAAATGCACTAAATTTGATGATTTCGTAACTCTACTTAATCTGCAATTAGTTCTTTATGGCAGAAATTAGTTTATTAAAACGTGTGAAAATTATTTCCTTCTCTTTTTTTTCTACTTGATGCTGTGCATATGTATTGGGTGTAAGGAAAACCTACGTATTTTACCATTTTTTTTTTAAATACTTTTTGACCCCCGATTCATTTCAACATTAATATCCGTTAACCTTTGATGCCCCTTTCATAACAATGTTTGTAAAAATTTGAAAATTATTTTTTATTTTCTTACAGACAAAATTTCGCCCCTAAAACTAGGATCTGGAGATGAAGGTACAAATATTAAAAAATAATAATTAAAAAATTTAATTTAATAATGGAAGCCCAACTAATCCTTTTCCTGAATTTTCCCTTGTCAAAGTTGTAATTATGGGGTTCATCTTACACGTTTTTATTGTATCAGTTTAAATTATTAATATGATAATACATTTGCTAGGGGTATGATGTAGATGATACTTACGAAAAGATAATGTAACTAACCAAAAACTAACCCAAAAATGTTTTTATGATAAATAGTGAATATTTTTTTTATTTCTTAAAATTTTAAACATATGTACATTTTTAGGCCTCTGTGCATACATGTTTATAACTAAAAAGTTGATGATTATCTCTCTCTCTCAATTTAGTTCAAAAACTTAAACTTTTAAATTAGAAAATAAAAAGTTTGTATGTAATGTATAGTGTGTTCCACGGTACTTTTGCCGATACACTGTCTTGCTTTAGTATACCGAATTATTAGTTATTAAATTTTTTTGGGATTTTAAATTAATTAAGTTGGGTAATCCAATATTATATTTTATTATAAGAGTTGCAAGTTTTAACCTCTACACGAAGATCAGTTAGAATATTTTTGTAAAAATGTTCTTAAATTGGTTGAGCTACTCTAGAGGGAACCCTCTTCAGCTAAGATAATAAACAATTAAAATCATGTACATTCTGTAAACAGCGTTTTTTTAAATACAATCCCCACAAAAATTATCTGATATGCTTGATTTTTCCCATAAGCTTTAATACAATAATGTTTTGATTTAAATAGCCATATCTCCTTGAATAATTAAGTTATTACGACAATTTTAAAAAATGTCAAGAAAGGTGAAGCTATAACTTTAGCAAAACCATTGTTATTGTTTACAAGTTTAGGTAATCGCATCCTACAGGGTGATTAAAAACGTTTATAAAAATAGTATATTTAATCACTCATGTATGATATGCTGTTATTAAAAGGAAGTACCTAATTAAATTTGTAAAGAAATTATTAAATGTATATTTTATTCAAAATAAATTACCCCCTTCAACAGCACATTATACAGGGCGGTTAAAAATTATTCATTTTTTTTAAACTCTATATAATCGCCCTGTAGGACGTATTGTTAAAAAAATAATAAAAACGGTTCACAAAAGGTATAACCTTACCTTTCTTTAACATTTCATTGTTTAATTGTCTTGATAAGTTAATTGTTAAAAAAGATTCAGCCATTTGAATTTAAAGCATTTTTATGGAAGCTTATGGAAAAGTTGGGCATACCTATGTTATATGTGATAATCTCTGTGGGGAGGGTACTATATGTTTTTTGGATTTTTCACATTAATATAATTAAATTTTATAATAAAAGACACACACATTAATTTATCATAACCTATCTTTAAAATTATTTGAGTTAAGAATTTCTAAAACGTTCGCTTTTAATAAATTTGTTAAGTACGTACAATGAAATAAAATACGCGCTTGTATTAACCAAAAATGTTAAAATTACCATAATAACGCTCAAACCACACCGTTAATCTATTTGTATCAATTTTTCCAAAAACAAAGGTATACAGCATTTCAAAATATATATTTTTTATTCAGAGCCTGTATGTTACGTTTTTTTTCAACATGAATGTTTAAAATATGTGTGCGTGCTAAAATCTAAATTGTTTCCAAAGAATGTTTGTTTAAAATTTTTTAAACACATCTGCCATTTAAAAGGAAACCAAAGAAAGGGATATTTTTATTTTATTTTAACTTGCAACCGGTTTTAAACAGTTTTTTTATTTTATATTTTTTATAGTTAGGTTAAAAGAAAACAAGAAATGCTTTACTAGAAAAATGTGTTTTTTAAAATACTGGCAATGCTAAAAAAAGTGTGTATATTTTTAAATAAAATATCCTTTGTAATTTTAAAGAAATATTTAGGACTATAATATATATAACTAAATAAAAATTATTAATAGTATAGTGATATTCATCAAGAATCCACCAATTACGGTCCCATGACGATAAATTTAAAACTCTAAGTAACTTTTGTTAACCAGTTTATTAATAATAATGCACAACGACGCATGCATATACACGTCTGATGCTATCGAATTTTAATGTTTACCAGGTAGATATTAGGTAGAGAACGCAAACATCTCTGATATTTCTCGATAGGATGACGCGTTTCTCGCTTTAGACCTTTCCACGAATTTGCAAAAGCTGCCTATTTTAGTTTCGAACTGGCACGACGTGGATATACAGTTGGCGGAATATGGAAAACTTTTTATTATTAATTTTACGAAAAATAAAAGTTATTTTTATAAAAAGTTCTGCATGGTCCCAAAACCTAAAATAAAATCAGTATCGAATTGTGTCAGTCATGTACTAGGTTTGACCAAAATGTAATTTTGCTTAAGGTAAAGTACCTGTATTTTTAGTTATATTGCAAATGTTATATGAAAGAAAGATGATCTAAAATTAAAAATTATTTCTAAAAAAAATATTTTTTTTTGTTTTTTTTCTGCGAAAAATCGAGAAAATTTAAGTTTATATTAGTGCATTGTAAATTCTTCTCGTTTTAATAAAAATACTTTTAAAAAGTTTATTTTAAAACTGTCCTATGATATTTATAATCATGAAATATAAAGCACTAATGCACAAACCTAAATTTTTACCATTTTCGCAAAAAAAAATTGAAATAAGTAGTAATTTTAATTCTAAACATCTTTCTTTTATAACAATTTGTTATATTAGCTAAAATACAGGTACTTGTACTCTTAAGCAAAAATTACATTTTTGGCCAAACCTCGTACATGACTGACACAATTTGATATCTGATGATTGCATTTTAGGTTTTGGACCATGCAGAACTTTTATAAAGAATAACTTTTTTCGTAAAATTAATGATAAAAAAGTTTCCCATATGCCGCCAACTTACGTAGACACACTTGTATGTATACAAGGTCATTCAAATTATGTGTCCGCCATTAGTAACTTTGTTATGAGTGAAAATATGAAATTGTTTATATTGGTAAACCAGTTATATTATGTACGTCCTTTAAGAAAAAAGACTACAAAAAAACAATTGATAATTTCGTTGTCGACTTAGACAGTAATATATTATTTATTAAAATGGAACATCCTGCACATATACCACATTTGTGGTGATAAAATATACTGGATGTTTCATTAATAAATGCTATTTTAAGGTCCAATTCCTGGCATTGGCCATATTTTTGAAGCTATTAAAAGTTGGATATATCAAACGTGATATTGTTTTCAAGCTTTCTGAAAGATTTTCTAATGGTAGTAAAATATACAGGGTGTTCCATTTAAAAATGGTATTTTACTGTTTAACTAAATAAACAGGATTGTTAATTGATCTTTTCTAATCTTTAGTTTTAAAGGTCGTAAAAAATGCTAGTAATTTGCCAATGTAAACAGTTTTGTATTTTAACTAATAACGAAGTTAGTAATGGCGACCACTTTATTTGGATGACCCTGTATATACAGCATTTTTGTGAATAATATGTTTTACACAGATAAAAATACTACCAAGAAATCCGACAAAATTACTTTTTCTAGTTGCTACGTAGTTATTATAGGTTGGGGTATGTTTTGGGGAGAAGGAAAAGTAGATTAATTAACTAACCTTTTTTGACGAATTACCAAATATATTATATCCTATTAACATTATGTGTTTAAAGCTTTATCGTAAACTGTATATTGTACATATATATGTACATAAATGTAGGATTATGATTCTTTGAAGGTAGTAGAAAATGTTATGTTTTAAACAGTACTACTTTCTTAAACTTCCATTGTCTTTTTTGTTAACTAATACACGACCTTTCAATTGGTATCTACCTTTAATCGTTTTAACTAAAGTTATCACTTGAAAAGAATTTTAGATGGATATCATCCGAAACGTCGTGTTTCAGTTAACAAATAAAGACAATGGAGGTTCAAGAAAGAAGTATTGCATATTTGGGATTATATTGAATACTTTTTACAACAGGGTGTTCATTTAAAAAGTTACCACTTAGTTATCTGCGAAAGAAGACAGATTTGAGAAAAATCACCGCAACACGTCAAGATATTTATTGAGGGAAAACGCTTTACGAAAATTGGACCGCGCCCGTTTAACCCTCTAGCTACAGGACCCCCACCCCAGAATTTTTAAATGGAAAAGGGGGTCGCGTGATACATCATTTTAAAACTCCTGACGAGTACTTCATAACACTAGAATATAAAGTTAATATCTTTATTTTAAAATTACCCAAGTACCTGATTGGGATGGCCATATTTCGAAAGTCATAGTAAGATGTACTTAATGGGGTATTTTCTAAAAGTTCTTTTAAAGATCTTTTATTGGTGATATAATATACAGGGTGCTTTAGTAATAACCTACCCCGTATATTATCACTAGTATCACCATTAAAACGATTTTTAAAAGAGCTTTAAGAAAATACCACATTAAGTACGTCTTACTTTTATTAAATTCGAAAATACGGCCATCCCAATCAGGTATTTGGGTAATGTTAAAAGTACCGCCATTTTGTAGTAGGTGAAGATATTGACTTTATATTCTAGGGTTATAAAGTACTCATCAGGAGCTTTAAAATTATCACCTCCTTTCCCATTTAAAAATTATGGGGTGGGGGCCCTGGTGGCTAGGGGGTTTAAGGGGCGCCGTCCAATTTTTCGTAAGAAACGTTTCCCCTCAATAAATATCTTGAAGAGTTTCGGCGATTTTCTCAAATCTGTCTCTTTCCGCAGATAACTGAGTGGTAACTTTTTAAATGAACACCCTGTATATTTTATGAATGTTCGTCGTGAAATGTTTCGTAGCCCGTTCTAATACTGGTCTAATACTGGCCTAAGGTTTCATACTATGCTATCTTTATTCGTGTAGGACGGGTATTCAAAATAAAAAGTTTTTAAATTATCAAGTTCCGGAAGTGATGATACTCTAACCAGTGATGTGTAGTAAACACTTTATTGTATACAAGTCTTGCCTCTCTGACATTGAACCTTTTTATGTTTTGTTTTGACATACATACATTAATTAAAATATATACATATACAGCG
Source organism: Listronotus bonariensis (assembly GCA_014170235.1). NCBI lineage: Eukaryota > Metazoa > Arthropoda > Insecta > Coleoptera > Curculionidae > Listronotus > Listronotus bonariensis. Next base: position 58,856 of record JACEGR010000168.1, on the reverse strand, counting down.
ACTGTCGAAAAGTCCACAATAAATGAGTAGCAAAAATTCAAGAGGAATATTATCCAAAATTTTTAATTTTGAGTTAAAGATGGTGACACATATTTAAAGTATCCATCTTTATAATTCGTTATTAATATCAAGTTAAATCGATTTTTATATCTTTAAAAATGCAATCAAAAGTTAGTTATTAGCGCAAAAGGTTATTATCCTACAAACTGTATTTTCAAAAAGATTATTTGACTATTGGTTCAAATAGGTTTTTATCCTTAATACAATTTGTGTCCAAATATAAGAATTGATACAAGAAGAATATTATTCGTACACATGTTTGTTTAAATTTTAAATTTTCCGATTATTTATTTGTAGGTACATATATTTTATTTAAAATATTTTAGTTAAAAGTCTTAATTTTATTTTAAATAGAATAAAATATCATTGACTTTCGTTTAACTAGATTTTTATCCATATTTTTAGTTTCAAAAGAAATTGTATTAATGTTTTAACGAATAACGACACTAAACAAACCATTTTTTTATGACTAAATATTATTTTTCCTGATTGGTCCTGGTGTGCCAACTTTATAAAAACATAATATTGTATGCACTTTACTTTTTTGATTAATAAAAAATGTTAATTTATTATCTCTCAAAAAGTAATATTATTCTTTTGAATTTTTGCTCCTTAACTTATTATTCCCTTTTCGGTAAATTTAATTTTAGAATAGTTTGTGCAGAAATAAAAGTAGCCATAAGTTTTAGCAAAAAATGTGGCTTTTAAATCATATATAAATTTAGAATTTAACAAATCAGCGTTTGAAAATGACGAAAAAGGAACAAAAATAGATTTAGAAAAACTACTCTTATGTATAGTATGGCAACAAGGAGAATATAAACACAAAAACCTAATTTTCTCACGAAGTATACATCCGTTAAAGTTAAATAAACATACATATGTATGTACGAGATTTATTCGAAAACCTATTGCCAGAATTGTGCCAAAAAATGTATACAGTAATAATTTTGTGTTTTACACGTGAAATATTTAAAACCTAAATTGTTTTGATAAAATACCGAAGGTGTTTTTTAATTATGAAAGGTAGAAGGAAGGATTACCATCTTAATATATTAAAAATTGTCCATCGGAAGGAAACAAATTAAGATGGCGCCACAGTAGCAAGTGGAAAATTTTTAACCAATCAGCATAAAAAGAAAATAATTATTAGAGTAAGATACAAAATAAAAAAGAAAAGATAGGTACAAAATAAAAAAAGAAATACTAAAATCTTCTGACTTGCTACTGTGGCGCCACCTTAATTTGTTCCCTTCCGAAGAACACTTTCAACTTCATACAAGATGATTTTTCTTTCTTCTACCCTCCATAGCTTTAAGTAAAAAATTAGGAAAACCAAATTGAGAGTCGATGTAGAACTATTTTCTTGTCGTGGTCCAAATTGTGGGCCTATTTTTCTTAGTAGAAAAGTATTTACGTAAATTAAACCCGTGGATCATTTGAATTAAGGTTTAACTTTAACATCTAAAGCAGCTTTAGGTAGCAAATCTTAATATTTTTTATGCGTTTACATTAAAAAAATTCGCCCGACATAAGTATATAGGCTTTTAGCCTTCGTGAGCCATTCTTAGTATTCTCTTTTTTATCCTATACCTATCTTGGTTGGTTTTTGGGATAATGGCAATTAAAAATGTACAAAGGACAACACATTGTGTAATTCTATGGAAAAACAAATGAATCTAAAAACATAAAAAAATAATATGATTAATTCAGTATTCCTTTCAGACTCTATCTCCTTAGGTAATCTTACCATAAACATTTTAGTGGCATGCTCTGTATTAAACATTAGATTTAAATTACTCACATATTTTTAAACCTAATTATTTTTTATTATCCATGCATTATTTTAGTTTTCCGATATAAAACTGCATGATGTGCAGTTGTCAATTTTTAATCGCCGTTTTCTCCAGAACTATTAAGATATGCATGGGATATTATACAGTTTTAGATTAGGAATGACTTGCAAAATTCGAATGTAAAAAATATACTATTTTAAATGTTAAGTTTTGTATGACACAACATTTCACCCTAATATTTGATAGCGATATAATTTTAGTAAAGAAAATAAAATACTTGGTAGCGATTTTATTGTCCACTGGTATACTTGATTAGCACATTTTTTTATTTATTTTTGCGGATCCTTTAATTAAAATATAGGTTGTCTCCGAAGGGTGAAAAAAATGCTACCACAAATTCCTAAGGCTTAAAATTTACTAAGAGCTCACACTCTTAAATGCCAGAAACATTTCAGAAGCACCCTGTATAATTTATACCTGGCCATACAAAAGTTTTTTTTTAATTAGATATTTTAAAAAGGGCTGCTCGAATCAACTTCTACTACTTACACCTTTTTAAATGAGGATTAAAAAAATCGTAAATACGGAGTGGCTGAAAAGTCATTTCGTTTTAGATGTGTTTAAGATACCGCAGGTGGTGCCTCTAAATTGTTCTATTAAAATGAGTGCGAATTTACATTTACACCTTTTAAAACCCACTTTAGTCAAATACTGTGACGATTCACCAAAATTTTTGTTAATAAAACTAAAATCCGATTTAACTTTGTGACACTTTGTATGTCGGACATTATCTACTTTTGGCCTGGGGTAAGTTGGGTTAGGGTTAGATAGCCATATTTGAGCGTAAGTTATTGTAACAATATATTGTTGCAATAAATTGCAATTGCAAATACCGCCAGAGGGCACTATACCTAAAACTTAAAATTTATTTACATCATACCTTTTTTATTTTGACAGATATCGCAAAGCTTGGGGCGCCCTTTTTATAGACAATCAAAAACCTAAAAATAAATTACTCTTTATTAAAGTCGATAAACCTCGCCGTTTAGGCACCAATAGACATCAAAGTTTTCATCACTTTAATCAAATTACCTACATACATACAGGGTGTCCAGTAACTCAACCGACAAACTTTACGGGCGATTCTACAACAGAAAATAAGAAAAACACTTCATATAAAAATATGTTCTAAACGTCTTAGTTTTTAGACTACGGTGAGTTAAATATTAACAAAAAAACTTTTTTTTAATTTTTAACACCTCGTAGTTCAAAACTAAGACGTTTAGGACATATGTTTATATAAAGTTTTTTTCTCATTTTTTGTTGTAGAATCGTTCGGTTAAGTTTGTCGGTTGAGTTACTGGACCCCTCGTATGTATGTAGGTAATTTGACTGAAATTGATGAAAACTTGATGTCTATTGGTGCCTAATGGTGAGGTTTATTTTGGCACGACACAAAAATAAGTTGTAATAATTTATTGGCCAATGAATTGGATTGAAACAAGCCGTGTAAAACCCGCCTTAAAAATAGAATTTTATTTTGTATCAGACAACTAAATTGGTAGAGTAAATTATAGGGGTAATAGAGGTATTATTTAAACAAAAGACTGTAAATAGTTCCAACACCTTCCTATCTCTTATGATTAAACAACTGTTATGCGATAAAAATTTATACTCAGTGTTTTATTACACAAACAGACCAACGTAACGATTTGAAAACATGCTAATTTAATTTCATGTGTATTAAAATTGATCATAAAGGACATTGTTCAAGCTCATTATCCATAATTTTACACGACCCAATGCTTGTTTTAATTAGGTACTTTATCAAAATATTTACAACCGACTAGTCAAACCTTAAACTTTGGATTTACATTATTTTTATACATGATGTTCCAAAAGTAGGCTTATCAAAATTTGTTTGGCAATTAGCTGGAATACTTCGTAAGGAAACTGAAAAAATGAAGGAAAAAACATTTTTTTACATAAACCGAGTGACAACAAAATCAATATCAGCCTTTTATTGTTATATTGCCTTTAAATTTTAGGTCAATAAACACTTCTCACAAAAAATTATTCCATATGCTTCATTTTTTATCAGTGACGACGCCTGCTTTTTAGTTTATGGGAGGCCAAGGGGGGCCAAATATTTTTGAAGGTATGAAATTTTTGAAGGCCGAAGAAAAAGGTCGTTACCGATAAAAACCTAAAACCTGTTCCCATTTATTTGTACAATTCTCTTATGTGTTTTGTGTTCCGCCTAAGTTCTACCTAGTACAGTGAGGGGGGCTCACCCATTTTTCAGGACTTGCGTGGCCACTGTTTTTTATATAAACTTTAATACAAAAACTCTTTCATTTAAATGACCATATCTTTTTAATAATTAAGTTATCAAGACAAATAAAAAAAATGTTAAGAAAAGATAAATTTATAATTTTGGCGTTACAGTTATAATTTACGTTTAACAGCAAATCCTACAAGGTGATTAAATGTTTTGAAAAAAATTAATCGCCTTGTATGATGTGCTGTTAAAATGGAGTAATCTCATTTAAAAATAAATTATACCTTTACTTATTTCAGATAGTTTAAAATTCAGTGGCGTAGCGTGCCTTGGGGGCCCCGTATCACAATGAGTTAGGGGGCCCTTTAAAAATTTTTGAAGACCAAAAAATAGTCGCCACTTTCCAAGAACATTCTTCTTTTTACTTTCCAAGAACATTCTTCTTCCTATTTCTAATTTTGCTTAACCACATTTGTGGGTAGTTTGTCCTATAGCCCGGGGCCCTGAATCATTGATACGGCGGCAGCTACGCCCCTGTTAAAATTACGTATTTAATTATTTTCTTTAAACGGCACATTATATACGGCAAATAAAAAATTATTTTTTTTCTAAAACGTTTAATCACTCTGTAGGATGTATTGTTAACAGAAAATAACAACAGTCAAATCAAAGTTATAGCTTCACCTTTTCTTAACATTTCTTTTTTTTAATTGTCTTGATAACTTAATTAATAAAAGATATAATAATATGGCAATTTAAACTAAAGTATTTTTGTATTAAGACTTATGGAAAAATCTATCATATGCAATAATTTTTGTTTGGAGTGTATTATGTCATCAACTGCTGATTTTAGATATAAGATCAACTTTAAAGAGTGTTAAGCGTTAAGCGTTAATTATAATATACAGAGTGTATTGTAATGTAAGTGTAGTTTGCTGTATAAACATTGGGTCAGAAGTCAACCATAAGGGGGTTATCGCGGTATAAAGATAGCAAAAATAAGGTTTTTATTTTTTTATCTTAAAACTTTAGAGCGGTAAAAAAATAAAATACTATAAAAATATTAATTTTATAAAAAGAAAATTTACACATTTCTTGACCTTTTTTGGAACTTGTAAGAAGGGTTTAAATAGACTACCTTTATCATTCTTGTGTAGTAAATTTACAGAAAGACTTGAGGGATATTTGTTAAGTTGAAAGTTATTAGCAGCTGCAAGCACTTATTTTTTTGACAAATCAATGACGTCAGTCTTACAGCAGCTCACAGCGGTTGTTAGCGGCGTCGGGAGATGTCTAACCCAAGGTTACTTTATATTTATAAGGTTGGGTAAAAATCAAAAGCTGAAGATCAATCCAGTGGCGTCTGAAGAATTTCCAGCATTTCATTTGCATTGTTTTGAAGCGATATTTGTCGAAAAGATGTAATTCCAAATGTTTTTTATTTAAAGCAAAGAATTTTACAACTTAACAATTAAAAACTGTTGTGTAAACGGTTGTTCTACTAATACAATAAACTGTGTATTCCGGCACCGAACAACATGGCCGAAAATGAGAGATGTGACGTCATAACACGTCAAAGCAATATGGCTGAATGTCGTGACTATATAGACCGACTTTTTGGTCTAACCACTGTCTAACAGGGATGTAAAAACAAGGAGGGGAATATAACCGAATTTGAGGTTAAAAGTCAAACAAAATTGACTAAATGTATACTAATAACAACAACAATAGTATGTGGGAAACCATGTGAAGAATTAATTTACCTGCCATTAAAGATATTGCGCATTTTTGTTTTAAAAGCTGGAGTTGCCATTTTTTAGGTTATATTTTTATTATGTCATTTGTCATTATGGTAAGCGCTTTTATTTTTTCAATTCACATTATATCGACGTCAGCTGTTAGGACAAGCTTGTTAGCAGCTGTAAGACAGAAGAATTGGAAAAATATCTCTATAGAACTGGATAACCTGGTTTATTTAGAAACGTTTTGTGTCTTGTATTTTTTAATTACCGATTTGAAATAACAAAATAAAATTAAATCATTAGGTGTACGGGAAAATTTGTTTTTAGAATCTAATTGGTCGCTGTCACTCATTAGGCCGTTTGTAATATTGTTTTTTTTAACATAACTTAGTAGTTTAAATATAATATTCCTTATATTTATCAGATAAAAAATAAAAAGTAATTTTTTGATTTCCGACATTCTACCGCGATAACTCTCCTCCTCTTAATGGTTAACTTTAGACCTTACGTTTATTCAACAAACTACCTTTTGTTTTGAACAAGAAATCAGCTCCTTTAGTTTTTCCCTGTTGTTTTAAAACACCCTATATGTATTACAGGAAATATCCGATTTCAGGAGATTTTAATTTGGCCTAATCGGTTAGTTCTGGTTAGTTCACGCAAAAAATCCAACACTTTTTAAACAAAAAGCTTCAACTATTACTCAATAGTGACATTAAAATATCGTGATTACCAGGGTGCTATAAAAAATATAAATTTACAATCTTTTTTACGGTTTTCCACATTTTTACCGTAGTATGTGAGTCCGTGTGAATGAACCCAAATTTTACTATAGAATCCAGCCAACAATATTTCAAGCATATAGGCCAAGAACCTTCCTTTTGTGCGTCCCCTTTGAGTAAAAAGTGACTCACCTTTTCATAAGCACGTGCTCGTACCCTTCCTAAATATAGGGGAGCGTATCATATGTTAGTAGGAAGTACAGCACCGTATTTGAAATTTAAATATTATTGCTTGTTTTTATTAATTTTATTATTGTTCCAAAATAAATGCAGTTTTATATTTAATACTTTAATTAGTAATCATATTAAAAGGGTTACTTAACTCTTCTATTACTCGTATAAAAACGAAATAATTTTTTTAAATGTTTAGTACATTCTTTCTGAAAGGTGTTAAAAGGCATTACTAATTTGTTTGGAAAATGAAACTAAAAAAATTAAAATTTCAATTAAAACAAATTTAACAAACATCTTTTTAAATCAATTAGAATTTACGTTTTTAGGTTAATCCGACGATTAGCGAGACCGAACATTGTTTTGCGTCGTTTCTTGCGCATTTTGTTATACATCTTGTTAAAATATGGAACGTACTTAGTATTTTAGTAATTAAACCTGAACGTGTAAAACACAAATTATTTATTGTGTAAATTTTGGGCATAATTATGGCAAAAATGTTTAATATTATTCTCAACTGGCATTTTAAGAAGGTTAGAATCCTGCGGAGTTTCAAATGTTGTTATTGTTTGTTTTAGTTGGGTTGTTTTCTTATTGAAAATTAAAATTATAGCCAGCAATACTATTTAAAACATACAGTGTACTTTAATAACAACGAGTCACCCCCTACAATTCCCTTGTTTGTAGACCTGCAAAAATCCTAAAACACGCCAATTTTCATTTTTAGGGGACACATTTTTGTGTCAAAATGTACTTGTCCAGGATTAACCTCTTCTCCCACTCACACAAACGTCAAAAAGTTTAAAATGAGATAGGTAGTCAAGTAATACCTTATCTTAGAGGGTTTTAAATTCTGTCTTACCAGACTTTAGTTTTTTAAAATCGGTTCAGTACTTTTCGAGAAAATGTACTTTAAATACCTGGGGCTTTAGCCCTTGTAACTTTTATCTTTTTAAATATTAAAATAAATTTCATGAATTAGTTGTTTACTGTTGCTTACTTCGGTTTAGCAGGAAACGACCTCAACTTTATTGTTTAAAATGGGACACCCGGTATATTGTTAATACTTTAACTAGACAATGTTATTCCGATTACAATGACTCTCCGTTTGCTAATTTTTGACGTCTAAGCTCTAAATATTTTTAGTTTTTAATTTTTAATCTAGAGTACCATAAATGTAATAAAACTTAAATTTTGGACCAAGTAGTGACGGCAAAGTAAATAGTTACAACTATTTGGCCGCGACTTCTTGAGCCAAAATTTACAGTTTTATCTATTTATAGCACAATCTACTACATTAAATCAAAAATTAAAAAATATTTCCAAGTTAGATGTCAAAAAGTAGCAAATAGAGTGTCATAGTAATCGGAATGACATTGTCTATTCAAATAAATATAAATATACCGGGTGTTCCATTTAAAATAGGAAAGTTAAGGTTATTTTCGACTAAACCGGAAGTAAGAGAAAACAACTGAATACATGATATTTAAAAAAGTTGAAAGTTACTGGGGCTTAAGGCCCCAGGTATTTAGAGTGCATGTTGAAGAAAGAATTTAAAACCCTTTAAGGTTGGGTATCACTTGAGCCCGTTTTCCATTTAAACCTTTTGACGTTTATGTTGGTGGGGAAAGGGTATATTACTGAACGAGGAAATTTTGACACAAAAATGCGACCCTCCAAAAACAAAACGTGTTTTAGGATTTTTATAAGTCTACAATAACGGAATTATAGAGGGTGGCTCGTCTTAAATGGAATGGCTTTTATATTGTTTCAATGTGCACAAGAGAGAAATTACACCATATTTAAAAGTGCTTATTTTTTCGATAAATAACTAGATAATTAAATCCTAAGGCCCTTTTACACAGTCCTATCGGTTCTCAGTTTATTTTCAGTTTCAGTTGAATTGTCAGTTTTTGTTAGTATTTCCCAATGTGTGAAAATGAAAAAATGAAAGAACACACTGATAGTTGGACTGAAACTGAAAATGGACTGAGAACGAATATGTCCGTGTACAGCGCCCTTTAGTAACAAATCTAGTTATCTGTTCTATAAGTAAAAACGTTTTTTAGCTGAGGGCATTGATGTATAAAGAGCTTTTTTATAATCTTGAAACTAATTAAATAAAATGTTTATAAAAATATATATATATATATTTATGCTTAAAAATAGTTTGTCAGTATTATGCAGTATATATAAAATAAAATTTAATTCATTGTAAAGTGATAGAAAATTATTTATTTTTGTGTAAAAATAAAAAATGGAAGAACTCACTGACAGTTTGACTTAAATTAAAAATAAACTGGAAGCGGATATAACCGTGTAAAAGGCCCTTTAGTAACAAATATTGCCTTCATGTATAAAAGCGCTTTTTATATTATAGAAAGTAAGTATACCTATACAAATTAATACTAATAAAATATCCATTTTTATTGCCTAATTTTTTAAAAATTAGTAATTCATGAAGAAATAATATACTTTTCTTTAAGTTAGTAATCAAGAAAAAACAACTAAATTAAGAAAAAAAAGTAGTTAGCTAAAAATATTACCATTTTTTTAAAAGGAATTATTATTATATGTTTGCTAATTACCTACTATTTTTTACAATAATTAATAAAAAAAATCTAATCACTTATTGTTAAAAAAATAAAATTATCAAAACCTTTAACAAAAAAATCGATACTGTCGATCAGTTTAGTATAGTACATTACAGAACAAAAGTAATCGCCAAAAATATATATATTTATTTTTCTTACCTTTTTTAATTTGTAATTAGAGAAAAATAATATTAATTTTTTGAAAAATTAGTAATAAGCAAAAATATTTAAAATTTTTAGAAAAATTTAAGTAATTAGCAAAAAATATTACTAATTTTTTAAAGAAATTAGTAAATCGCAAAAAAAATAGTAATATATTTTCGCTAATTACTAATTTTATACAACAACTAGCCGACTTGTGCCTGCTTCGTTGGGCGTTAATCTCTGAACTTTTGTTCAATCATAATAAAATTTAGCCTATAGCACTCCTGAATAGTTTAGTTTTCTGATCGTGAAAGAATTTTTATGATTGGTTCAGTATTTCCAAAGATTAGCCCTTACAAACCAACAAACAATAAAACAAACACAGTTACAAACTTTACCTCTTTATAATATTAGAATAGATTAATATTTTCTTGCTTATTACTAATTTTTCAGAAAAACTAGCAATATTATTAAAATTGGTAACGAGAAAATGGATACGGCCGATTACTGATGTAACGAAATAAATTATTTTTCTACCAGTAGCGTATCTAGTAAAATAAAATTACAAATATCTAATCAATTGTAAAGTGATCTAAATTTATTTATTTAACATGAAAACTCAATTTTTAATTTGCGTAAAACTACTAACAAATCAAAAAATAATCTTGATTCTAAAGCTAAAATATAACAAACGTTTTTTTTTTCGAGGGTTATAAACTATAATTGACGTAAATAATAACCTAAAAATAGCTTTTCTCCTAAATTAACTCGCCTTATTTTTGACGATATAATAAAAACAGCATTTTTTTTTCATTTATCCATTTAGAAAACAATTATTTATCTTCCGCTTTCACCAGATACGATTGACGCCCTTGGACACTTGCAATATTCTTATGACGCCCTTACGTTAAATTAAACCTCAAGTGTGTAAGGCCTCGGCTACGATAACAAGCTTTAGCGTCGAGCGGAAAGTCTCAAATCCCTGTACTGGTAGCCCGGTCCTGGCTAGAATATTTTGTGGTAAACAGGGTTTCGAAACCAGTTTATATACATTTAAAACGCTCGGCGGATAATATTTTTTCGTTTCGAGCGGCAGCGGCAGGGCTTTTTGCTCACGTATTTTGCAGCCGCCTGATTTAAAAATAAAATTCTTTTATGCTGCCATAAAGATCAAAGGCAGCGCTCTCACAAGCTCCGGTATCCGCTAGACGCGGACGCTTGGTATCATAGCTGTAGCCTAACATGTAGCTACTCCAGCAAGAGCTATAGGGTGATCAGACTTAATTCGGCACTATTACTAACTTCTTTATTATTGGACATACGAAGTTGGTGAAACTAGAGAGGTAGTAGTATTTTTTCCGCTGATTAACGTGCTACCAACAGAAAAATAAATTAAACATCGAGTTTTTGATCTATTGTGAAGTTTTACAGTTTGAAAGATTTCTTTCATGAAAGTTTTCTTCCTGCAATGTTTTGATCTGCACACGCGCACTTTGCAGCAATTAAAAAAATGCGCGTGCGCAGATCAAAAGTTAAAGCAAGAAAAAAATTGCATGCAAGAAAACTTTCATAATAGAAATGCACTTTTATAAATGGAACACCCTGTATATTATATCACCCTTTGCAAGATCTATTAAAGAGCATTAATTAGCATTTAAAAAGAGCTTTATAAAATATCACATTTAATATGTATATCTCTTATAGTTTTGAAAATATGGCCATCCAAATATAAAAATAGTAGATATAATGTCCATTTTATCTAAAACTCTAAATTTCTTGCTTATAGCTTGGAGCTGTAATATAATGAAAATTTAACATCATTTTCAGATTTGAATGGACATATTTCCAAAACTATAAGAGATAGACATATAAAAATGTGGTATTTTTCTAAAGCTTTAAAATTTTCTATTTAATGGTGATTTAATATATAGGGTGTTTTATTTAGAAAATGCCAATTTTTTATTAAATACCTGAAAATGAAAATATTTCGAAAACTATTAATAATTTGATATATCACAGGGAGACATTTTTTAAAGCTCATTGATAGATATTTTGAATAGTGATATAATATACAGGGTGTTTTATTAAAAGGAACAGTTTTTGCAATAACTCGAGAATCCGGTGTTCAATTGTTTTTCTGTTGGCAGCACGTTGATTAACGAAAAAATACTACTACTTCCCTAATTTAACTGCCTTCGTATCTCCAATAGTTAGCAATAGTGCCGACGCAATACTTTTGTTGGTGCCCTAATATTAGTAAAATTCGTTAAATTAAATACATCTAAAGTAAATTGAAAAATAGTATAGGTATTATAAAGGGGTTTTTAACTACGATACGAAACTTCAGTTCCCAATGTCATTTTATGAAAAAATCCTTTGAACTTACCTATGTCCGGAGCTGCTGTGTTTCTATGATACAGGGCGTTAAAGTTTAAAAAAGAAGTTATTTTTTTATAATTATTTTAAATATTCTCAAACAATTGGTTGAAATTTAGTACATTTGTTTGACGTAATAAAGCTCTTATTTAGTTCTAACCAAAATTGAAATTATTAGGTCCAGTAGCGTCTCAGTAAGCACCACAGCCAATATTATTAAAGAAGAAAAGTACACTACTGATTTATTTGGAGTTGTTACATTTTTTTGGGTTAAGCAACTAAAAAATTTTTTTAAGTCCCTGGTATTTTTATACCTAGCCTTTTTAAGCCACTTTAACCAATTTTAAAAAGTATCCACCGATAACAAAAACTAAAAATAAGATAAACCATTTTGATCCCAAATTAAATAAGCAACCTTCTGATATAATTCATAAAATTAATTGATAAATTGTTTATTCTTTATTTTTGATTTTTATTTTATGTTGTCTCTAATAGAGAATAATTTAATGTGTCTTGATTTTTTTAATTAATAATAAAGCCAGTTTTTCATATCATACAATAGACTATAAAGTATTTTTAGTTGCTTAATCGGAAAAAAAAAGATGAAAACTACAAAAAGAAAATCAGTGAAGTACTTTTTTCAATAATATTGGCTGAGGTGCGTACTGCCACACCACTGGACATAATAGTTTTATACTGGTTAAGCCTAAATAAGGCGCCTTATGACTCCAAACAAGTACACAAAATTTCGACCAAATCGTTTAGGGATAATTCAGATATGTATTAAAAACCATATTTTTTAAAACTTTAACCTCTGTATCTCAGAAACAAAGGACATTTGTAAAAAAAATATAAAACGACATAAGGAATCACCCTATGAAGTTTTATACCGTAGTTAGAAAACACCCTGTAAAGTTTAGTGACGTTATTTTTGAAAAGGAATCATTAGCGCAATCGTAATTGATCTTTTCATCGAAAATACTATAGATATCAAATTATTTAACGTTGATATTTTCACTACGTGAAATGATGTTTATTTATGTGAATACCGTATTTGTCAGATGATATCAGTACCTCCAAAGTGTTAACATTTTAAATCCCAAACGTTAATCTCCAACTTTACCCAAAAAGGAACCGATTCTTTGCAATCTGACAACTATGATTTGCTATATTTATTTAAGTTTCATTTTTAGTAGTTACCGCTTTCTGTAGACTGTAATCAGTTTTTAATCACTTACTTATACTTACAGACCTTTTAATTAATTAATTAATTAATTTTTCACTATTTATTTCGCTATTTAATTATTGCTAACCGTTATTAATCCATAGTTTTTTATATACTTTTTTTTGTTACTGCTACCTACTAACAATTTTGATATGTATTTGTAAATTTTTCGACACCTCTTTTAACTTACAACAAGCAGTAGTTTTAAAACAGTTTCATTTCACTTCTATATTATTACACACACAGCTATCTACAGGGTGTTAGAAATGTAGTGAAGAAAATTTTAGGGCATGCTCTACATCTAAAAATTTGTGGAATGTTCTTATAAACATGAGTCCGGAAATGTTCCGTTTTCATAATACTTTTACACTTTAAATTAATATAGCTTTAAGAAAGAGATTGTACTTTTTCTGTCTTAAGAGGTATATGATACATATGTGTTATATGTGAAATAAACTATTAAATATGAAATAATTTAAAGATCCTGTATCATAAAAATGAGGCATTTTCGGACCCATGTTTATATGAATTTTGTTTCATATTTTCAAATATAGAAATGACCTTAAATTTTCTGATTAACATTCTGCAACACCCTGTATATATTAAATATTTTTTTATTTTTTATTTTCCTTTGGTTTTGATTAAAGTTAGTTTTAAAACCTGTTCTTTCCTGCAAAATATAGCTGCAGAAGTATTTATTTAATGAATATTACTCACAAATGCTTGCTCTAATCATACGACCGCTTAAAAGCACCGATCTAATGCTTTTATTTCGATCTGTCGGTCCTTTCAGATCGATCGGAGCAAAAGCCTAAGCTTTAGGTCTGGTGCTTAGTGCGGTTATATGATCCTAAGAATAAGCGTCTGTAGGCTTCTTACAAGTAATTTTTTTGTAATTGGTTTTTCTTTAAAAACGATGTTGTGTTTAAATTATTTAAACTTAACCGAAAAATATTCATAAAGAATAAAATTTTCGTAATACTAAAAAGTAATGACAATTATAAAAACCTCATTTTACTCTTATTATTGGTAGTCGATAAATTATAAATACATATTTGGCAGTTGTCTAACATTTACATTAATTAATTTGCTATTAAAGTTTCTTTTGACTTAGTTTTTTTGGGTTTATTTTTGTGTTATTAACACGTATTTTTTCGAAATTGATTTCCCACAGTTCCTGGGTTATCACTTAGTCCGTTGCTTACAGGGCAATCACTGGGCTACCGGATTTGTGAACTACCATCGACCAGAAGACGCTGAAAAAGCTATCAATACTCTTAATGGGCTAAGATTACAAAATAAAACTATTAAGGTAAGTTTTTTCCTCCTTTAGAAATCGGATTGGGATCCCAAAGTTAATATTTAATAACTTTTATTATTTTTTTCCTTTATACATCTCGCCGAATGTAATTACCGCTACAATTTGGGTCGGGATTTTCAAAAAACCATCAATTTCGAGCGATTTGCACTCCTGAGAATGTGTAGAGGAAATAAAATAAAAATAATTTCCCAATCGTATTTCTGCATTTTTTTTTGTATGTGTTTTTTTTTTCTATGTGTTGTTAGCCTTGACCACCTCTGGGAACGGGAAATGGATTGTTTTTTCAGTTTGGTGTGATTTTCAGTTCAGTTTTTCATGTTTTATTTCGTCAGACAAATTGCAAAGAAAAATTTCCCCAAAATATTAACATCGAGCACACCGACATGCGCTAAAGCATCCATTTTAAATAAATGATTAGATTAATTAGATAAATAAAAAACTGCAAATGCTGATCCCAAATGTTTAGATAAATTGTTGACATGACCTGTGGTTGGCAAGGATCTAGAATAACGCAACTTGTGTCGTGAACAGTATACCTAGAATATTTCCAACGCGTCTTATATTTTAAAACACCATGAGAAGTGTTTTGAAACTAATAAGTGTGTTATCAAATACATAATTTGAAAATTATTGTACAAAAGCAATACTAAACCTATTATATGCTAGTTTTTAATTACTATTTATCTAGTAAAATAAAAAATATGTATATAGGTAACAAACAAAGATATTTCATATATCGGCTATAACAGATAGGATGTAACGTGTGTACGTTTATTTTGTTTAATCGAACTATAACCAAAATATTTTTTTTATAATTTTGTTGCATAAATTGTAGACGTGCAAAAATTAAATTTATCCCAATTAAGAGTCTAAATTTCTCATGTTTTACCTGGTTTCCAATTCCAACATGTCTTACAACAACAGACAAATTTTTAAAATAGGTAACTGTTCAGACTAGTATGATAAATACTTTTCACCAGATAAAATCTGATGATCAAAACGAGGAAATAACATTAAGGTCTGTGGTAAGGCAGAGTTACTTGACAAATCTGTTCCTCCCAATGACGATAATCTATTTTTGTATATCGTCACTTTAATTGTAAAACCACCTAATTCCAGTTTTTTTATAAAACATGTGACGCCATCTTT
Organism: Listronotus bonariensis; assembly: GCA_014170235.1. Lineage (NCBI taxonomy): Eukaryota > Metazoa > Arthropoda > Insecta > Coleoptera > Curculionidae > Listronotus > Listronotus bonariensis. Next base: position 43,215 of record JACEGR010000168.1, on the reverse strand, counting down.
AGTTTTATAAAATAGGGCTAAAGATGGCATCAAAATAATATTGTTTATTAATTAATTAATTGTAAAACCACCTAACTCCAGTTTTAATAAAAAATGCGATGCCATCTTTAGCCTTATAAAATAAGGCTAAAGTTGGGATCAAAATCACATTTAAACAGGTTAAAGATGGCATCCCATTTTTTTAACTAAAACTGGAGTTAGGTGGTTTTACAATTAAAGTGACGATATGGTGCACACCTGGTCTGTCGCTGAACAAAAATATTTCGTTACAAACATATAAGAAACACAAAAAAAAGGAACTTTTGTACTTACTTATTTGCTTTTGAAGAAGTTTTACATTTTTTAGTTAATTTACATCAATTTAAAGAATCCATCTGCGAAATTCTGTTTATTAAACTTCTAAGCAAAAAGCCATTCAAGATTTACCTTTCACCCTTTCTTAAAAAAAAAAATCATAAAGCTCTTTGAAATTGTAGATTCAAAAGAAACCTTATGGTAAATATTATACCAAAATTCTGAAATGCTTTTATAGTTATTTCTTACTTCCTACAGGAACATTGATAGTATTTCCTTTAAAATTGTGTAAATTAACTATATGAGAAAAAAGGTGTAAAAAATCTTAAAAGTTGATAAGGTCTTTTTAGAATTTTTTAAAGATTTATTTCTAAATTCTATATAATTTACTACTTACATCTTTTCTAGATGATGTCTGCGTCAGAAGTTGAAATCAGTCATTCCCTGAAATGCCTAGTCAACACTCATTTAAAGTATTAAGAATGTTTGACCAACAATTTAAGTTATATTCTACAATGCCTGCAATATTTTATGAGAAACATAGTGACTGTTATAAAGGGTGTTTTATAATTGTGGTAAAAAAATTAAGAGTGTATTCCCCAGCCAATTTTATGAAAAAAGTTTATGTAGTCATAGGTCCGGAAATGCATTATTTCTAAGGTAAAAGAAAAATCGGGTTTTTAATAATATCCTAAATATGCCTTATTATTTTAATAAAATTTGGCTGTGGTATTTGTTAAAATAGGAGGTTAATTTAGCCGTAAACAAATTTTAATTAGTGAGACCAGTGGCTGCGTGCGACGCATCTAAGCTTATAATATTGAGAAAAAAATGTACGCCACTGACTTTTCTTGCAACTTTTATATTTTTTCCGGATGTGATATCTAAAAATACAACCATTTTGATTTTTAATATTTTGACGTAGCTTGCTTAGTTTTTCAGAAAAAAATAAAATCCACTAAATTACATAATATTTTTATAATTTTTAAGTGTTTTGAAAAGTTTAACCCATTGTATCTCAAGAACGCAAAATTTGAGGACCCATGTTTATATGACATTTTTTTAATAAAAATGGTTCAGAAATACGCCTTTAAATTTTCATACCGTAATAAGAAAACACCCTGTATACATAAGGAGAGGCGAAATTAATCAGAACTAATTTAAATGTCTTGACTTTTTTATTTAGTCATTGCTATTTTGGTCATTTATCTTTTTAATATTTACCAATAAAAAAGCGGTCTAAAGCCGGCGTCCCATGTGCGAAAAAGCGGTACGGAACTGTCAAAATTCTTGAATTTAACTGGCTCATTTAAATCTCTAAAAGGTCATGTGACTAAATAAACCAATCAAACTTAAGAAATTTGACAGTTCCATTCAGATTTTATGCACATTGGACGCCAGCTTTGTAGATGTGTGTTTTCCGAATGTCATGGAAGTACAGCTAGTGTAAGTAAATTATAACCAACAAAAAAAAAGGGAATTTTTGTATGTTTTTTTTTTTATTTTCAACGATAATACAGCATTAAGAAAAACTTAAAATGACGACTGTAAAAAATTATTGGTCTTCGAGATATTGGCACTTAAAATTCGTCGAAACCGTCATTTTGGGTAAGATTTTTAATTTTTACTCCTAAAAAATTCATATTTTTGGATTTTAATTTTTAGTTTTGCAGCACTAAATAGCCATTTCCTGGATCAAAGTGCAATATTAAATTAAAAGTTCTCCGAAAAATTTATAATGGACACACGAAAGGACTAAACTATGCCTTTGTATCTTTTTTTATTTTAAATATTAAAAAAAATCTTTATAAAAACTTTAACTTTATTCAAATAGGAGAAGCGTTAATAAGGATCTTCATATGATATATAGGGTGATTAAAAATTGTCAAAATTCTATTAAAGTGCTAATATATTGGAAACCATCAATTTTTTACTGATGTCATTTAATATTAATTCGGATGCTTATAAGTTGTTTCTTCAGCCTCTAAATAGTATCGTTGACTTTCTAGATACCCTGTATATAACTTGCATATAGTATATATTTTTAAACAAACTACAAGAATTGGCTTAAATTGGGATGCGGAATATTGGTTAAGTTAAGGCTTAAAACAAACGGAGCGGTTCTTGCCGAGTCGACGACGAAGCGGTGCAAAACACACGAGTCGGCGAGCCGACACCTTTGATATTAGCATATTACAAAACAGACGACCGGTCGGTGCGATTCCTGCAGCAGCCAGCAGTCGCGGCTCGCCGACTGTTTTGCACCGCTTCATTGCCGACTCGGCAAAAACCGCTGTCTGTTTTAAGCCTCATTTATTGGTTAGGTCTCTATGTCGTTACAGGATTTGTAATTGTGTTAATTAAATAGTAACGCAGTTTATTTGCAAACGTGCAATGACTAGGCAATTGAGGGTATGACAGATATCAGCCTTTGAGGCCAACAGATATAAAGCCTCATCTTGCTGCCCCTTTAATTGTCCTACTAAAATTACTATCGATTTTTTGCCGGAATATTTGTAGAATAACTTCTTTACAGTCAGCAAGATTAAAAAATCGGCTGCTTTGCAATTACTTGCTGACTGTATACAGTTCTCTTTTTGTAAGGCAAAAAAACTTGCTATTTGTGTTTATTGTTGAAAGGAAACAGAGTTTTATTGCATGGTGAATAATGTAATTTTTTGGTGTTTCAGGTTTCGTACGCCAGACCAAGTTCAGAAGCAATCAAAGGGGCCAATCTGTATGTTTCTGGACTACCAAAAAATATGACCCAGCAAGATTTAGAGGCATTATTTAGCCCATTTGGTAGAATTATCACATCGCGTATTCTTTGTGACAACATTACTGGTGAGTAGTCACATTTACTGTTGTTTTTTTTGTATAATTTTAAAATTTGCAGAACCCATAAAAATTCAAAGAAAACTTTGACTTTATTGAGAGGGGTTCTACTAGAAATATGTATTATTAATATAAAGATCCATATTACAATAATGGATCTGGGCTTAAGTGAATATTTTTGATGAATATGTTAAAGAAAAATACCTAAAAAAGTATCAAAAATGTTTGCTTATGCAGTGAAATAAATGCCACTATCACAGTAACATACATACAAAATACATTAACATACTTTTTATTGATTATGTTATAATCAGTAAATATTTAGTTTTTTCTTATTATTTTGAATGTTGTAGCTTTGATTTATTCATTATGATTTTTCATTCAGAGTTACTGTTGAACTTGGCCTAAAAACATTATTATTTGAAACGGCATCAAAAATCCGCGGGATCGTATATCTAACCCATAGTAGCGAAAATAATTTAAGCCATTTTACAATGGTAATTTAAATAGTTAGTAGGATAGAAAATTTCAGCCAATTAATAGATACATTTTTTGCTACTAAAGTTTGAAATACAAAACCGTGGTGTGAAGCCGTTTAAAAAAAAAACCCATCAGTTGTCTTACTGTTACCTATATTTTGCGTTTTTTTCTTCTCTTCCCTAGTACGTCAATTTGTCTCGGGGGCCGGAGAAAATTTACCTGGTACGTACCTCTCTTTCTACCATTAACACCAACTGAACACCATACCACTAATACCAACCCACTTTTGGTTGTTCTGTTTCGGGCGCGAAATTTTAAATTATCGAAAACAGCACTATATTTAGTCGCAGAAACTAGTTATAACTATAAAATTAATACATTTTTTTGGTTGAACAACAAAAAACGTTCGTCTAACCGGACTAAAAATACAACCCCTCTGCCCCAGAATTGACGAACACTGATTCCAAATTTATGTTTTTTTCTGTTTTCTTGTTTTTTATTATTTAAAAGCTTCGTTAATTTTGCATCGTGCGCATGATATTTTCAGTTGCTGTTTTTACTAGTTTTATTTTCGTTTACGTTTTTTTATTTTGTATATATAAAGAGCAGAGCAATCACTACACTAACAATACTCACGAACTGACACTGAACACTGACACCAACACTTTTCATAATAAATAATGAGGGAAGGTTTAAGAGCGCGCACAAAAGTTTTTGTAAAGTTTTGTTTATTAGAATTTTAACCAGAAATCGACAATAAATGTAAATAATACGTGTCTTAAACTTATCTTTCATTATTTTTACGACAAAGTATTCTTAACGTGTTTTTATTTCTTCTAAAGTAAAAACACGTTAACTTTCTGAGATTTTACTTATGTTGGTTAACTTTTTCATAGGCCTATCAAAAGGCGTAGGCTTTATCAGATTTGACCAGCGTATGGAAGCAGAACGCGCTATTCAAGAGCTAAACGGGACCATCCCCAAAGGATCCACTGAACCCATCACAGTCAAGTTCGCCAACAATCCTAGTAACAACAACAAAGCTATTCCTCCCTTGGCAGCTTATCTTACTCCCCAAGCTACCAGACGATTTGCGGGCCCAATTCATCATCCAACTGGACGCTTTAGGTAAGAATTTACTCCACAAATTTACACTACAACTCGAGGATACAATACACATTACATACAACTGCAATTAAATGTTAGTATGAATAGTAAGATGATCTACTATAATTGGTTCTATGACCTCCAAACAGTTTCTATTTATTCGTCTTAGTATGTCTGTCACACCTTACATCAGTAGATAAATACTCTATGATGCCAATATTATCAGTGGTAATTAATTTGAATTTTCGTTTTTGAAAATCTGATATTGGCGCGCACGTAAAATTATCCTTTTGGGCAAGTGATATTCTTGAGCTAGATGTGCACTTATAAACGCTACTCGCTCTCCATACTACATTGTTAGCTGGTGCTCTTATATGATTTTCCGACTTTCAATATCTGTTATTAATTTCTGTAAACTAATAGCCCTATGTATCCTTTTAAGTCAATCAATATATTGTATTTTGTATCTAGTCCAGTAATGATTATTTCATTATAATTAACAAAGTTTGCAAGTGAATTACAGCACTGGATGTTGTTACAGGTATTCTCCGCTGGCCGGAGATTTATTAGCAAACTCCATGTTACCTGGAAACTCGATGAATGGATCTGGATGGTGTATTTTCGTGTACAACTTGGCGCCGGAAACAGAGGAAAATGTTCTTTGGCAGTTATTTGGGCCGTTTGGGGCAGTGCAAAGCGTAAAAGTGATACGCGACTTGCAGACAAATAAATGCAAGGGCTTCGGTTTCGTCACCATGACCAACTACGACGAAGCCGTTGTGGCAATTCAGTCGTTGAACGGCTACACCTTGGGTAACCGGGTGCTTCAGGTCAGCTTCAAAACAAACAAAAGTAAAACGACATGAAGCGACGATTCATTTTAGACGCCATCGCTATCGTGGCGCTCCTCGAGAGGATCCCGCCTTCCTAATTTATTAATTATTTATTATTGTTCTCGGAGACGGACGCGTAAAAGCGGTTCTGTCCCTAGTTTTTAGGCAATTCTGGTTGGGTATTTCGAGGAGCGCGCGGGTTCGGAGGTACCGCGAGTCAAAATAAAGCGCACCTCCTGTCATATTCTAGTACTTAAAATACGAAGCTAGTCAGAAGTGCATTCGCGTTTCCTACAGCAACATATATACAAATATATTTAAATAAACGGTACGATGATTTATTAGTAAATGTATTAATTGTGCCATCACCGTTTACGTCGGGAAACTAAGTTCTCGCGTATCATACGCTAAACATTGTTTACGAGATAGTATTTATTCATTATAAAATTTAATTATTTCTTTATTAATTAATTAATTAATTTCGATGTACCTACTTAATAGTAATTTATGTAATTTATATGTAGTGATTAATTGTGTATTCTTATATTCAGACTAGTCGCGTAGATTGGCCACTAAGCTCACTAGACGGAGTCCGAGATTAATGTAGAGCACCCGCTAATTGCGTGGCTAAGTGGTCAGTTTTACCTTTTGTATTGGTAATTTGTGTTCGCAGCAGCCTAGGACGCCAAGGGCCACATCTAGTTTTGTGATAGGATAGTTTTTCTAGTTCTAGTAGCGCGGACGCGACGACTGACTCGTAAGTAACAGATTACGATGACTGCCCTTGTCGCTTAGAGCTGCTTTTTTCGTTTTAGGACAGTCTGTAGCGCATGATGATGGACATGTTCGTTAAATCGTACTCACCTTACAAAAATTATAAATTAAAATTTTCGTGTAATGTATTAACATTTTTGTGATTGTAGCGTAATACAATTAATTTTATGTAATGAAATCTTAGACCACGTTCGCTACTGACTGGCCTATTTGTGTGTTGTGTTTAGTTTCACGTTACTATAATTTTTTCGTCAGCTTTTCTTTTCCGAAAGTGCGTGGTTTTGCTTAATGCCATCAAATCACGACGGCAATAGCTTTGGCGAGGCCACAACAATCCTTTCTTTTAGTTTGAGTTTAGTTTTTATTTTTAGTTTGGTATCTTTACTATCCCGGTGAATCTATCTTTTATTTGTTTGTATAATTTATTAGTTTAGTTCTTCATTTATAACTATTTTACTTATTTGATTTTGGTTTTTTGATTTTAATTTTTCAGAATACAGATTAAAGTTTATTTATAATTTTCGCCTTTCTTTTTATTTTTTCTTATTTCCCCGTTGTGTCTCTCAGTCTTAGCTGGCGTCGGCGGAAAACTGATTTTGGTACGCATTGCACAAGCTCCACCTTCGCGCCGCTTTTGGCCGAATGGGTTTGCGAGTAAATCACTTACAGACTAACCAACCACTTCCACTAAAACACTTATTTTTGTAAAGCATTCCTACCCCGATATAACGAATAGGTATCACCAAAAAATTGTATAAATATTTGAAATAGAATACCACGCCCGCGTGACAGACTGAAATTTAAAAATATTCAAAATCATGCTCTCTTTTAGTTAAAAAAATGTATATTGTCATTTCGACAGCTGATACAGAGCAAACGCACACCATCTCTCGACAGCGCAGATTTACGAAACTGTATATAAATAAAAAAATATAAGTTTGAAATTTGATCAAAGCGAATAAATAAGCAAATAAGTACAATTTAGGAAAGTCTTTTAATAGCTTTAACAGTTGCGGGAGCATTTTATTTACACGCATAGTACAAGCAAAAAATACTCAATCTTATAATTAGGCAGACAAATATCAGCCAGAATTTTACATTTTTACTTTCGATCTAATCAAAAGTAAAAAAGGAAAAGCTGAATTAACCTGCCTTGCTAAGTTGAACACCAACTACTCAAAATGACTGTGATTGTATTCAAACAAATAATATTCCTCGGTAGTATATTGAAACAGTATTCGAAGTAAGTAATATATTGCGCCTGATGATTTTTAAAAAGATATTGGCTGCCTGAAAATAGGATCAAGCAAATTAAATTTTGACAGTCCGATAGCTTAAACCTAACGTGTCATCCTCCCGCTTGTGATATAGCTGAAAACGCGACAACTAGACCTGGGTTTATTTTGCAATTCATCGATGTCGCCTATTTAACCCTTAACTGTATTGAATGCGCGTCCAAATCGATACTGGTTAAATAAGCATTATAACATTAAAACAAAGCATGCACTTTTATACCAACGCAATCTTAACGAATTAAGATGCTTATTATGCTTACTTTTAGTACACCCCAGTATTTATAAAAAATCGAGTTTATTTAACATCTAGCTTTTGTAACCAATTACATACTTTCTTAAATTATGGATCTTGCTCTTTTGTGTCATTTTAATAGACTGTGCATAAAATGTGCGTGGTTCACAATAGTGATTGTTTACTTCAATAATTTATACTATCATAATAATAGAGGATATTTTTAAATCACCGGTAACTTACCACTTATTCTTAGGTGTATTCTGAGGCCGTTTTTAAGTAATTACGTATGGTGATTTATAATAATAAAAACCTCTATTAACCAATATTGATAATAACTAAATTACACCCTTAATCTAACTATAAATTTTACAATTTTAATTTTGGTTCCTATTTACATCAAAGAGACCTTTTGATGTTTTAATAAGTTCAAAACGACATTGCTGTAGTTAGATTATGGTTCGTTTAAATGCGCAATTATGATAAAAAGCAGATATTAAAAGGCAATAAAGCATTTTACACAAAATTGCTGTATACGTGTACACTGATTTAAGAAAGGACTATATCGACATGTGATATGCCGGTAATTCGAAAGTATTAATAAGAAATGTATCGTCTCGTATTTATACTAGTAGAAATAATAACATACATAATCAATTTAAATTCGGAATCTTTAAGAGTCGATTCCCACTTAGCGGTTTTCAAATGTGTGTAGGTTTCACCCGTGTCGTTGAATGCAATCAGCTGACGAGTGACGAGTCATGCGTCACGGGCTTCACGGTTGAAAACCTTTAAGTGGGAATCAGCCATAAGAAATGTAGGGCAATTCCGCCATCCAGTATTTTTAATTGTTAAAACTTTTTAAGCAATACAGTATTTAAGGAAAAAGTATTGATTATCATACCCACAGAGGATAACTGCAAAAACACGTCAACCTTGGTGATCTATTTTTAAATTAATTATCTTCTAGTAATAAATGACGTTTCAAAAATACCTTTTACAAAGTACTCCATAGTAATTCTTGAAGGGAATATTAATGTACCCATGATAGATTAAAAAAACTGACTTCTAGTTCGACCATAAAATCAATAGAATAGTTAAGAAAACTCTAAAATGTGAATATTCGTTTAATGTTTTTTGATTGTAGGTCGATACTAGATTATGTTAGTCGATAAACCCAGGTCTAGCAAATAAAGCAATCCCGTAGAAATATAAATTTGCGGAAGAGGCGTCGGCGTCTCAGCGAGACGCGACGCTGTGCGCAATTGCGCAACGTACGGGTCAATAATGTACAATCTCTCTGCCTCATAATGACGTACAGACATTTTACGATAGCCAGTGTATTGATCTAGAGAATATTTTCAGAATGGATTGCGTGGGATTGCACTGTAATGGGAGTTCGGGGTTTTGGGGGACGGCGAACAACCACCCCTTGAATAAATTTAGAAGATTTGTAAAATACACTGGGGAATCTAGATAGATGAACACGGCGACTAAAAATCGCAATAGTTGGTTTAAAAGTTCAGTTCAGTTTTGTAACTAGCATAGACAACTCTTTTAATTACCAAAATTGCCTTAGAAGATCTTGCTCACTATCATTTTGCTATTTTTCAATGAGTATTTAAAGTACTATAACATGTAATGTAAATGCAGGATAGTATTAAAATAAAATTGTCATTCGGATTTCTACTAAAAAAAACATCGGAAGAATATGGATAATAACTTTTTAAAAGAAATCAAGGTGCAACGTTTATGTGAAAGATAACTTCAAAATTGTTTTTGTAAAAATTAATATAAAAACAATTCTAGAGTGCTAATTGATCTAAGTGCCGTAATTAGAAAGCCCCTGAAATTAAACAAATAAATAAAGAACGTAATGCTGGACATATAAGTGGCCTCAATTTTGGACCTTATTTGCAATCGCTAGAGTGAAACTGGCACTGTGATTTTATAGTGGGAAATTGGACATATAATGGACAAAATACAAGAATAAATATTTTGGCACTTACAATCAATTGGCATTTTCACACTTTAACTGTTTATTTTTAAATAAAATCTTCTCTTGTATTTCCATGTGGAATATAACTGTTACCAAAAACTCTTATGCAATTCTTTTAGAAACACTAAGCACAACTGAGATTATCTTAACTTAATTGAAATAAAATAAATATACATTAAAATAAAAAATATACCCAAGTTCAAAATGGTACATGCTCAAGTAAATATTTCTAGTAAATATTGGTAAAAAAATAAGGGCTACAGTAATAAGTGAGGGGGATCTTCAAAAAATTATTCATACATTTTTCACACTACCGCAGTACACACAATGGCATTTCTAGTTTCTATTATTTAAAGATTACCCAACAAGTGTGTTGATCTTAGATATAAGCTGTTACGCACAAAAAAGCACACTTTTACATTATTAAAACTGCTAAAAACATGTTTTTTAGGTAAGGCTTTTTTCTAAATTTTCCTACGACTTTTATTTTGTTCTGAGGGAATAGGTTTAGATATGGGTTCGGTTGAGATGTAAAAATGGCTGTGATGGGACGGGATAGTTATTAAATTATACAAATAGGTAAATGTATATCATTGAGTATAATAGTACTTGTTGACGGAATGATTCGATACCCGACTCCCTTATTGTAGTTATTTTTACAGTGCTATCTTTGCAATAAAAACAATTTTGGGATTGATACTTTTTTACCAATAATAAAAGTCGCCGTAAAAAGTTTTAACATAACTTAATATTTGGTTCTGCACTGATTGGCAATTAAAGGTGGGGGTAATACGAATTACTATGTAAATCTTAGTAACTTTAATATGTGTTTAATGGTTAACTGTATTTAGAGTTATTTAATTTATTTGGTAACGGTATTGTAACATGGCTGTACGAAATGAGGTTGAAACTAAATAAATATTACAGTGTTCAGAGCACAAATTAGCGACGTAGGACGTAATAGGTGAATATTGGTACTCAGGCCTAAAATCGAAACTCGTTTAGACTAATTCCATTTACAGAACAACGACATATTTCCATGATAATTATAGAAAATGTCTGTCGGCAATGCTTATTTAAAATTTTAGCCTCTATTTGACTAGCGTTTGCTTATATAACTTTGCTTAACGTTTTTCATTATTACTGGTTGATTATTATTGAGTTCACGTCGTTATATTGCGACGTGAATTCTATCTGTATTTCTACATAAGGTTTATCTTTGTGTGTTGTGTAGATCTCTAGCATAAGTGTATTATAGTACATTACATATTCCTATTGGTTAATTTATCTATGTGTAGCAGTTGTGTTGTGGGCAAGGGTTCCATAGAGTCTTCGACAGGCAGATGGTACCCTTTCCTGGTCGGTTTAGTTGTAAACAGGACCGACCTGGCCCCTTAACCTCAGGGGCCATAGCTCAAAACATTGTTGTGACAAGAAGCATTCCATTTTAAAAAGAAAACCACTAATTAATATTTACATAAATTATTATATACTCATGCCTATATTCTATCTGTTTTGATAAAATTGTGGTTATTATTATAAATAATACGAATGCAAAGTTATAATATGTACAGAAGTTTTATTATTAGGTAATACAGTACCTCATAACTGTAATTCATGCAATAACTTATTATAAGGAAGTTCTAATTACAATATACTTATAGTTTTAGTAGTTTTAAGAAGCGAGGTATCATGATCTCTTTTTGCCTATTTTCACAAATGCCTTATTATGACTTTTATAAAAATTAACACCTCTCTGAAAAGTTTAAGGTTAACCGTTTTATAGGCAGTGCTGGATCAAGGCCTGTTTTTTACTGAAGCAAAGAATAATTGTTGCGCCCCTTGTGACCAGTGTGGAATTGAGACATTTTTGTGTAAAAGTAACCAAAAAAAAAATCTAATCCTTAAAAAAAGGTCATCATGTAAAAAAATGTTTGGTTTTTTTCCTTCGATTTGCGCTTTTTTCAATCAATTTGTCCCCATCCTGATGTACTAACATATCCTGGATCAAAGTTTAGAGCAAAAAAAAAACCTAACACAACACATGTTGTATTTTACTTTTTGCTTTCTTTTTACCTTAAAATTGCACCCTTCTCGATCTGGGGCTAAAGCGGTCGCTTCATGCATTCTCATTGATCCGACACAGCTTATTATACAAACCCAAATTTTACTTCATTTTTAGCTTTTAAATATAAGTATTTGTACAAATTGCATATTAAACTGTTAAAAAGAGAGACGCTTTTAGACTGTAAAATTCACAGTCTAATAGCATCTCTGTTTTTAACAGGTTAACTGTGAAACAGTAACGTATCGACCACCATAAATTTTAAAAGATCTCTGTTTATTAGTTAAAATTAAATATTTTATTATATGGGCAGAATTTTTCCCATTCTCTTCCGATCTTTATAACTTTTTAACAAACCAATTGGTGTTAGTAGTCGGGAAGAAGACAAAGGCGGGCTAAAACCTCCCAAGTTTTGTAATATATTTTTTTACTAACATTATATTATATTATTAACAGACTGGAATTATTTTTATTTTACTCATTATTTTATAAATCACAGGGGCTAAATTGAATTAAAATTATATAAAAGCAAAAGGCATTTGTGAAAATTAAACAACATAAAAAAGACGGGAAAATCTTAACGTAGTTACGCGATTTTTTCCCGTTTCCCTCCTCGTACCGCTAAAAAACAATCTCTAGATTGATCGTGCATCAGATACCTACATTTTGCGACGTTAAAACTTCCCTTAAAGGCGGCCACAAGGGGGTGAATGACATATCAACACAAAACGCCGATTTTCGACTCTTAGGGTTCCGCACCCGATAGTCCCATATGAATCATTTTTTTTGTATGATCAGTAATTCGACTGTACCAAACTTGTCCATAATACCGAGCGATCATCTATCTAAACATCTTTCTTTTTGCATTTGTACAATAGCCTTACCGACTAATTATTTTTAAAAATAAACGAATTACTGATCCATCTGTAGTGTCAAATTTCTTAAATTAATAAATAAAGAAGTTGTTAAAGATTCTTAAAGTCTGTTTAAGAATTGTTAAAGGTTCTATAAAATAATAATAAAAAAATGTATACTTAATAGGATATAATAATTTTTTTAAATAAAGCCAAACTAATAAATGAGGGTTATATCTCAACGTAGAATGAGATAAATAAAGCAATTTGACACTATCTGTCAGCGCGATGAACCCTCTTCAGAAAGATAGCAATTCATGAAAAGTATTATGTACATTATCATTATTTATTGTCATTTAAAGTACAAAGCTCCAGCTTAACTTTAAATTGTAGAGAGTGTACATATAAAAGGACCAGTTTAAATTAAGGACAGTTTAGGGAAGTAATGGTTCTAAAATTTTTAAACACAAATAGATTTTTAAACTTTTCATGAAGTGTCAAACGTAGGTAATAAAACTTCAAAAAATCATCGATACTGTTTTATATTGCCGGTATCGATAAAATTAAATCGGCAACAGTCGAGGAGAATACGACATTTTGATTGGTAGCTGAAAATTAGGGCTATTCGACTGCGACCTCATAGGGTCCAGACCGGTGACGTAATATGAAACCCCGCTAATATGGAACTGAACTGATTCACTCATTACCGGTAATACTTATTAATTAACATTAATTACTTATATACCTAACCTTCATAAATTATTAAATGTGCTAGTTACTAAGCTACACTATGTTCGACCACTTTTTCGACCGTAAGTGTCGAAAGTATCCCAACCTTTCAGTCGACTAAAATCTATGTCTCCCGTACACATTTCGAAAAAAATAATCTAAACGAATGTTATCCTTATATTTGCCATGCGGGGTCGTTGTCATATCGCTGCTAAAACAAAAGTGATTGGAATAAGGTATTCTATAGGACTACCAGTGGCGTGCTGAAAGAAACCGAGCACCTTTTTAGTCTTTCGTTTGCGCTCCTGTATAATCGACGAATGTGTATAGGAAACACTAAATAAATCATTGTATTTATTTTGAGCTATCAACCTCCTAATGGTTGTGATTTCAAGATATGTACACGGTTTTATGTAAAGATTTTTTTCGATATAAGGGTTGTAAATGTAATAAATTTCTTAAGTTTAATTGCGTTTCGTTAGTATAATATGCGTTACGTTAGCATTTATGTATCCCTGTTCGTTGTCCTTCCTTGCTTACTGTCCAGTGTTAACACTAAGCTGCATTTGTGTGTATTTATTGTCATTAAATGGTTACTTATTGTATCAAGTACACCTATTTATTATTGTATCAGACATTTATAGTATTAGTTGCGTCGATTAGTGTAGTGGAGGAAAAGAAAGGACCTTTCCTTAAAAAACAAAGAGGTGCAGTGTTTAGGATTCGTTCAAATTGGGTTGAATTTTTATTTGGTATCGATGAGCTGAATATTGTTCGGTTTCGGAATGTATTGTAAAAGTCGGTTTCGCATTTTTCCAAACATTTCAGAACCAGAATGTCGATTACACCAGAAAACGGACTGTAAGTTAATATAGTAGAGGCACTGGCACTAGCTAAGTTGTGTTTAAATATGAATATGTAGATCATTCCTTTTTAACATCCGAACATCGTGTTTAAGCCAACTCTTTCATACACGTGCGATTTTGCCATTGTATGTCGTGCAGCTAGTGCCGTGTTATGCAATATTTGTACTTTTCCATGTGGACAACTGAATACAATAAAGTATGAAAGCTAAAACTAATAAGACTTCTTTATTTATTACCCCTATTTATTATTTATTACCTTTCCAATTGGGACTCTGCACTACTGTGTCTGTGGATAAATGCTGTTGTAGGTACGTATACCATATATTTTAGGTAACAAGACCTATTTGGTACCTTGTGATAATTTTATTCCTAAATTGCTGTTGAAACTATAAGGTCGCTAACTTATTTTAGGATGCTTATTCTTCATTATGCATCTTAAGCTTCAGTAAACAGCCGTAGGTAGGATTTTTTTAATATAAAAAGGGACATTTCCGCCATGAAATATAATCGAGATGCTACTGGCGATGGCGTAAAAAATACTATGGTAAAAGAAATTAGATTTTGAAATTTGGCAAAAAAACGTTGATTTTTTGGTAAGCCCCCTCCGCCCAAGAAAATCCAAGATTCTAAAGCGAATACTCTATTTATATTTTTTCGTACATTTTATCAAATTTTATCGACATCCCAAATTTTGCAAAATTATCTATATTTTTCAAAAAACTATTGCTAGTTTTTGCAAATCCTAAAATAAAAATTTTCTTTACTTCGGTATTTCCCTTGAAGACAATAATTTTAGTATTTATTTGGTGGTGTGTGATCTTAAAAATAATAATAATAATAATATTTATCTATTAAAAATTGAGCCATTAAACAATGGGTAATAATCTTTATGAAATAATACTAGTATTTGATTAAGTAGAAATAACTTTAATATTAGGGAGAATGCAATAACAGTAAACCATTTTATACAGGGTGTTTCACAACTTATCCGACAAACTTTAATGTCTAATTCTACAATAAAAAATAAGAAAAAAACTTCCTATGAAAATACGAGTATGTCCTAAACGTTTAAGGTCTCAGGCACGATACTAAGCGTGAACGTCAAGCGGCTGATTTAAAAAAATAATTTCTTTTATTCTCGCATCAAGATCAAAGACAGCGCTCTCACATTTTCCGCTCAACATTGGCCGCTGACGCTTAGTATCGTGTCTGAGGTTTTAGCTTTTGATCTACAAGGTGTTAAAAATTTAAAATAATAATTGTTTTTTGTAATAATTATACCCATTCAGATATTTTTTAAAAAATGGGGGACGCCTTCTATGCACCAGAAGACATTTTTTGACATACAAGAAAAAAAAATTACCAGTGTCGTTCATAAGAGATTTAAGGTTAATATATATTTTATTAAAAGAATGGTAAAGATCTATTCAATACTAAAAGCCACAAGCGTCATAAAAATAAGGACGGCAATCAACTATTGCGGTCTAAACGCGTCGTTTACAAGTGTGCGAGCAACAAAAAGGGGAATAATTGAAAGTGAGACAACTGATGACGCCGTGGCATTTTTATTATTGACGATTAGTCTACACCACTGCATTTTCCTCAAAAAAAAAACTTTTTAAAATCTCCATTAGGTTTTGAACAAATTTGATCTTTTGTCATTTTTTCATTTGATGGGCGGTTTTCTCGTAAATAAATAGAATTATTTCTTTGCATGGTCAAATTCCTATCTAATTGAAGAATAAAAAATAAAGAAGGTGATTTTTTCACTGTAGAACTTGATATGTATACAAAATGACCATGCCGAGAAATGGTTTTTGTTTACGCGAAAACCGTACATCAATTTAAAAAAATTTGTCTCAAACCTTATGGAAATTTGAAAAAGTATTCTTATTTTAGAAAAATAAAGTGGCGTACCATTTTTATTAAAAAAATACATACCCTAAATCGCTCAAGGACGATACTGGTATTTTTTCTTGTTTGATAAAAATGTCCTTTGGAGCATATAGGTGGCGTCTTCCAATTTTTGTTTTTAATTTCCAAATTGGTATTAAAAAAACAATCATTTAAGTTAAACCCCGTACTTCAAAAACTAAGACGTTGGGCATATACATACATATATATGTCATATGAAGTTTTTTCTTATTTTTTATTGTAGAATTAGCTCTTTAAGTTTGTCGGATAAGTTGTGAAACACCCTGTATACGTGCACAAATAGCTATCAAGGATTTACTAGTAATAATAGAAATATTCCTAAAGAACTGAAGTAAAAAATATAAATAAATGCAATGACAGATCACCGCGGGTCTATTATCCAATCTCACTTAACAGCCTCAAATGTGTGATCAACATAATGTCGCTTAAAAACCGGTTTTTATGTGAGATTATATGGATGTCGAACGCGACACTAGTATTTAAGATTCGATAATCGCCGGCCAGTCTACACATAACGTGACATCACAGTAGCCGTTTGCCCAGCGAATGCAATTTTGGTGTGTTTGGTAATGATTTTTAATCGTGCATGTTCCGGTAATTACCATTTTTGAAAACCTTTTTACACATACAGTTACGGCATACCGGTATGGAAACCAAACTACCGTCCTTATCGATAAATGCTTTGAGTCCCTTCCACCATTCTACTCTCCTAGAATTCACCGCTGCAACGAGTGCGAGCAGGACGTGATCAGGGGCTCCTAGCTTACCGCTTCTGCCTTTCGTCGAACAGAGACGCCAACACTTTACATCCCACCTAGAATATTTCCCATGCTTTTAACTCCCTATGATCGGCTAATTGCTTTCCACACATGTATAGGAACGTATTAAACACATATTTAACTTATAATAGCATCATAAGACTAATAGTAAAAAAATCTATGTTAATCTATGATTTAAAAGTTGTTTATGGCATTTTAAAAATGTCGAAACAAGTAAAAGAATAATCAAGGATTTTGCTCAGTGGGGAGGCAGGTAAAGAAAAACTATTAATGTACTGGGTGTTTCTCGAAGGTGGTACTCCTCTATAACTTTTTTTTACCTTTGTAGATAAAAAATAAAATTTGGTATTTCAATGCCAAGCACAGAAATGTGCATTGGTAGATCTATTCACTTGTTTTCTATCACTTCCGGTTTAACTGGAAATGACTTCTACTTTATCATAACCTGACCAAACAATTTAGTACCGCACAGAAGCGGTATTTCGAAAAATGATTTTTTCAAAAAGCATTTAATAAAATAATTCCAAACTAACATAACTAAATGATTTGATAACAATTTATTAGATGGTTTCTGTAAAAAGGCAAAATACCGCCTATGTGGTACTTAGCTTGTGTTTAAAATCAAACGGTCTTTCAGGATATACTAACGAGCCAACATCGTTATACATACAGGGTGTAATTTAATTGATGGCTAGACATACAGGATATGATTATTTAGCTCATTTTGGAAAGAAATATTTATATTAACATATGTCCGAAACCTCTTGACTTTTGAGCTACAGGGTGTTAAAGTTTTAATATAAAAACATCTTATTCCTATTATAACTTTAAAAATGTTCAAGATATTTTCATGAAATTTGGCACGCACCTATTGAGCACCAATGGGCATTTTTTGATGTGGAAGATTTTTTAATAATTTTTACCAGTGGCATCCGTACGGGATGTATACTGAAGATTTAAAAATATATATATATATGATACGCCATTTCTTTTTCCAAAAATAAAAATAACTTTTAAAATTTCTATTTATTTTGCAACAAATTTAACTTCTTGATCTTCTGTTGTCCGATGCACGGTTTTCGCGTAAAAAATTAAAAATCATTTTTGATGCATGTTTGGTATAGCAAAATTATTTTAAACTAGTAGGCTAGTGTCCTATTTTTAGTTTTTATGCGAAAACGGTGCATCGAAAGAAAAAACGTCTATTTTTGTAAAAAGCAATGACGTACCATATTTGTTTGTCTAAAAATCTTCAGTATTCAACCTATACGGACGCCACTGGTAAAAATATTTAAAAATCGTTTAGGTACACTTAAAATAATCTTATTGGTGCTTAGTAGGTACATACCAAATTTTATGAAAATATCTCGAACAGTTTTAGAGTTATAATAAAAATACGATTTTTTCTACACCCTGTACCTCAAGAGTTAAGAGAGTTTAGGACATATTTTAATACGAACTTTTTTTTCTAAAATGGGGTAAGGAAGCATATCCTGTATTTTTAGCCATTAATTATATTACACCCTGTATATTTTCATTGTATTCATTGTTGCGGAGTCCTTAAATTCACGAATCAATTTAACATCCACAAAAAAACTTTGCCCATGGCTAGGGGAGGCAGCTGCCCCTCCCCCTTCAGGTACCTGGCTACGCCTATAAGAAACGCACTGAGTCTCATAGCTAATAAAAACTAGCTGAGATTTAATAAACAAGTTGTTTTCTAGCTATTTCAAAAATAGCCACCCTCAGCAAAATTTGTTTGTTTTGACTAAATCATACATGAATTGGTTATATCAACCTTTGTTATCTTAATTGAACTATTAGAATTGTCTGGTATGTTCGGTGTAAGTATCAGATTTCTTTGAATACATATGTAAAAATCATTTTTGTCAATTAAGCAAAGACTGGAAGATACGATTGAAATGTTTAGGCAAAAGAAAGAAAGATTGATTGAGGCTAACCATACTATGTTTATTTTTGTTCTATTAAAAAAATCGTATTAAAATTTTACTAAAAAAGGTTTTATGGTCCTTTAAGGTAACCATTAGAATATTTTTTCCATGGTAATATACCTACGAGGTGTCTTAAAAATATATAAACATAATGTATGTATAATGTTCTATACCTAAGTTAAACCCTTGTGACTTATTTTAAATTTTATGTCAAGAAGGACGTTTGCAAGCCATTACATCACATCCATTACATAAGCCGTCAATTTCTTCTAAACAACAGCATTTGATATAAGTTAGGGTTGGGAACTACTTTAGCAGGCTGTATACATATTTACACATTGACAAATGCAGAGTAGGTCCAAAAAATCGTTAAATTATAACGAGAAAAACCTTAAAGTTATTTTTTCAAAGGAAACCTCTATCTATTATGACTTATCTATTATGCATTAAAAATCAGGGTAAGTTTGTATAAGGATGTCTAGTCCAAAAATTTCGAAATATTAACGATTTAATATTTATCTATATACACTAACCATGCATTTAACTAGGAGTAGGTGCGGGTGCGGGGTAGGTGGCTGTGACGCCGCATATTGTTGTCAAGGCCAACTAACAGCCAAACTAAGCTGTACCTGAAGCATTGTTAGAATGAGATGAATATTAAATTCTTAATATTTCAAAAACTATAAATAATAGTACTAAAAAAAGTTAACTTCTAAGGTTTTTGTCAGTAATAATATTTAACGGATTATTTTTGATCACTCTGTATTTTTTAATTGTAAAAATATCAATACAGTCTACTAAAGAAGTTCTTTCTTTACAAGGAACCCAACCCCAACTCATATTAAAGATTTTGTTTAGAGAAATTGGATGGTTATGCGAAATCGATCGCGGCAGTTCCCAGTGGGACACCCTGCATATTAGAAACTGAGGCTTAAACCCCCCAAAAGCTGCCGGTTGAAGTTGCGTCACTGAATAATTGTTAAAAATATTTATATGATTTAAATAAATGTAGTCATTATTTTATTGAAAAAATCTTAAAAAATTGTACAGTGTGTTGAATTCGAGGGTGACTATTGGGATTTCGGAAAACGTAAGAGATATAAATAAGCATAAACGTAACAACTAGATATTAAACCTGGAGGGGGTTAGGGGCCTGGCAACACACTGGGACGGCCCCTCCAGCCCTTCCGTAGTTATGCCGATGCAAATAAGGGAAAAGTTAAATTAGGACCTCTCTAATCTTTCATTTTAAAACTTATAAAAATAGTTCCTAATAGCAACTGCCCAAGCAGCAAGCTGACGTCATTTTTAAGTAATTTTAGGTCATTTTTTGATCATAGGACGTCATCAGACCAAAATTATGACGTCATTTTAACGTAATTTAATTGACGTGTTTTTGACGTCGTTAAAGTGACGTCTTTTCGTCGACGAGTTAATTTCGTCAACTAGCTCATAAAAATCGAATGGTGTCATGTTTAAAAAATCCGCCAGAAAAATTTTGTGACATTATATGATTCGTGTCAAAACCCAACCGAAATATCATATGACAGAAAAATAAGACTAATAATTTTACAAAATTGAAAAAGAAAAACTCTACCGATAGATGGCGTAATGGACAATAAACTAATACGTTTATTCAACATCTTCGCTTTTTATCGCCTACACCGTACCAGAACAAAATAGTTCGAGACCGATCTGCGGTTGGTAATCTAAGTTAGCTTTGAAAGATATACTTTCGGCTAGTGTTAAAATCTGCATCTCCAGGTTGGACAGTGTCCCGAGAGATGCGACCTTGCATTACTTGCTTGTAAGCAGTAAGGAGTTTTTTCCTATTTCAATTTTCAAATAGAATATCATATCATTTTAGCTGTTTAAAAAAGTCTATGCGTCAATTTTTCGTCATTTTAAAGACGTCATTATGACGTCATTAACGGGACGGCTTTTGTCTGTGACTTAGGGAGATCAATTTAACGTCATTTTGTCGTCATTTTATGACGTCGTTGCTGACCAAATGTGACCAGAAATGACCAAAAAGAGACGTCAATAAGACGTCACCTTGCTGCTTGGGTGCTTGTGCTCTACTGGATTTCAGCTACATATTTTGAATACGACGTTTCTCCTCTAAGAAACCATAATTTACTTTTTTTTTTTTGATATGGAACGATGAAACAAAGTACCTTATATTCGATAAAACTTTTCAAAGAGAATTCAATAGTGCATCACATCATAAAAATTAAAAATCACATTACAAATTTTTGTTTTTTACAGGTATCTCTAAAAGTTTTAGATTTTTTAAATTTTAGAATGATTCATTGAAACGCTCCTAATTACGCAACTTCACCTTAATTTGACCGTATCACTTACGGCTTTTGAAATCCCAATGGTCACCCTGGAATTTGCGGCACCCCTGCGCGGGGGACCATTTGAAACTCTCTGCACGGTGGGCCCAATGGCGCCCAGTCTGACAACGTACAGGGGTATTTTCCAATCCCAGTAAAAAATTAAGGGCATATTTATGAGTCAATTTTATAAAAAAGTTTATACAGTGTTCCCAGAAAGTTTGAAAACGCTTAAATATCTCGCAAAGTTTTGAATAAAACTGGACGAAATTCGGTACTGCAGGGTAAAACCATATTTTTAAATTCAGTGTTGATATCGGTGATATTGCCAAATCTTCAGTATCGAAAAAATCAATTAAAAGTTTTTAAATTTAAATGAGATACTTACTTTTTAATTTTAATATTGGATTTCCGCTGTTATTTGCTATAAAATGTTATTCGATTTATGTCAGAAATCAGAACTGTCGGGCTACCAGTTCGGTTCAAAATTCTCTAAAATATTTAAGCTTGCCTGAACTTTTTGGGACACATAGTATAAATATACAAAAACTATTGTTTGAAAAATACAGGGTATAAAACCTTTTTAAAAAATTAGGTTTTTTTATTGGTATCCTTAACATCCGTCAAGCTAGTATCTTAAATATACTATTATTAAGTCCAGTGGCGTTTCGAGCGGTACCTGAACAAATATTTTTGACAAAAGAAATTTACTGTTACGACTTTCTTTCTCATTTGTAATATCTTATTTAAATATGGCAAATAAAAATATCTAAGATGTTCTGTCTCCTGAATTTGTTTGACTACACATCCCGATTTTGGCCGGCTCTTTGGAAGACTGTCCCGCGTCCCGCCGATTTTTGAAAATGTCCCGATTTTTGGTGGAACTGGACGAAAACAAAGAAGACAAAAGGTTTCGCGGTGGTAAGGACCTTTTTTTCCCTCAAGAAATTTGGGAGGGGAAAAATAAACTTTTCAATAAGTGGGTACCGATTTATTTTATTTATCGTTTCCAGGTAAAACATTTCAAAGGTGAGGACTTTAATTTAGTAAAATTCATTACTTAATTTTATTTTAGTATTTGGTATTTGTTGGTGTCGTTACATACATAATTGTAATGTATATACAAAAAAATATTTTCAAAAGAATATTTTTTTGTTTGTTGTTTGATTTAGAAGAGCTCTTGTTATTTAGGTACTTAATAGAGTTATGGGCATTTTTTTCTAAGTTTCCTTTTTCTAAATTAATTTTTTTAAGTTGACATTATTTAAACAAAAATCTATTTTTTTAAAACCTAAAAATCTAATTAACTTAAAAGAATGCATAACTTTATTAAGTACCTAAATGACAATGCGAAAAGTGTATAGATCAATTTATTATTTAACTTTTTATACCGCCTTTTATGACAACCGAAACCCGTAAAAACCTAATAATTAACAAATAAATAACTTTTAAAAAATGTTGATACAACTTTTATTACCGCGGAATTATATTTTTTAAGTGTCTAGTTGACACAAGAACGTTTTCAAATTTTTAAATTAATATTTAATTAAAAAAATATATATTTTAAACCAATGATCAATACAGTGACGAAGCGCGCAAGTTGAAACCGCCGCACTATAGGATGTTTGAGAAAATGTTGTACAAAATTAGATATCTCAGGAAGGATGACTCCGTAGATATCCGATTTTTACACGAAAATGTAGTCGATGTAATTACCCATTCAACAAAAATTGTCCCTAAGAAATCGTAAGTGCACTATGATTATACAGGGTGGCCATTTGAAAACGAAACAGAGTTAATTTTGGGCACTTTAGGTCATTTTGGAGAACAACGCCCTGGCCCTGTCCACTTTTGATTTAGAGGGAAACATTTTTGTCACTTTTACCCCCTAAATTGCAACCCCATAGCGGGGGTGCAAGACTTAACCCCCAAAATATTTTAAAAATGCAGTGGCTTACCATTTTATTAAAAATAATTAACTGAGACCTTCATGGACGACAATGGTAAAATTAATATTTTTTTGTTGGATGTCAAAAATGTCTTGGGCATAGAGGCGCCACCCATAATTTTTAAAAATATATAAATTGGTATAATAGTTATTATAAAAACACAATATTTTTTAAAATTTAAACTAAGACATTTAGGACATATTTTATATAGTGCTTTCCTTATACTAGTCGATGTTTTTTTTTATTATTTAGTTATAGAATTGGCGCCCCTAATGTTTTTCGAATAAGTTGTAAAATACCCTGTATAGGTTTCTTAACGCTTTAGACGCGTTTTCTCAAACAGTGTTTTCCAAGACGGTGACAACAATTTCTCGAAAATTACTGAACTTGATCGCTCTTAAATTTTGACCACAAGCTTCTTAAATATATTTTTAGCAAATAATTAATCAAACGGTTTTCTTTGCACCTAAATAGTTGTTTTTGATAAATAATTTAAGGAATAAATTTGGGGCCCAAAATAGATTCTGTGTTTGAGAAACCCTCATTTTGTTGCAAAAAATGCTTATATTTCTGAATAATTTATAGTTATAATTTTCTGAAACTGGAATGGTTTGGTTTTTAAATTTTAGACAATCCAGTCGAGAGATATAATGATCACCGCAAAACGTCTTTTTTAGACGAGCACCCAGACATCGGCTACAGAGTTCTAAATATTTGTCCTGACAAATTAAATATGTCAGATATTGTTAAAAGTAAATATAAAGATATGCTTAAAATCTTAAAATAATAAATTAAAAGGACTTCTAGGAAAAATGAAAATTAGCTTTTTAGGTCTTTTAACTGCATATATCACCTCAATAATATTAACATATTAAATAATGATTTTACCTAAGTGTTTCTAAAATTTTCCCTGTTATATTATATTCATAGCTAGGACAGGACAACGTCTGTCGAGTCAACTAATATTTTAATATGTTTAGCTAGCTGGTTTACACTTATCAAACTTCTTGTCAAATAACTTGGGCCAAGTTCACCTAGAAGAAATTTTACAGCGTAAAACAGCCAATTGATATCAAAGAAATTTAACGTCGCCTTGTCAAATTTGTTTGAAGAATTAGAACACGTCCTATTTTTCTTCAAATATTTAATGCTAAACTACCAACCTAATGGATTAAAATTGACAGTTGGCAACTACTTAACCTCAACTTTATCGTGATTGGTTTTTGGTTTTTGTTGTGGTTTTTATTCCTAGCAAGAAAATCAGTCAGAGCGATGTTGTGTAATGTTCTCTGCATAAGTCATTATTATACATGGCATCCTTTTTTCTCTAGCACCTTACGCTTACATTACTTGCGAACGTTTATAACTCCAGCCAACGTAAAAAGTTATGTTTCACTGAAATATACATAGAACATTCTTTAAACTTCACACTTCTGTATTTAAATGAAGTCGCCGGTAAATCTTTAAAAAATGTCTTATGTTTACATTTGGTACAACATTACAATGTGTAATCTCATTTAAGAGCTGGTAACATCTTTAATATATTTTTTGTGAGACAGGTCATTAAGTTATATACGAGCTGGCGATACGACGCGAATTGTAATTGTTAAGTTTTGGGAAAAAGTACTAAACTTCCGTGGGATATTTAATTTAAAGACTAATGTTGCGGACTTTTCGGATTTTCAGTTACATTTTGACTACATGTGTAGTACACTGCCATCGAGGTTTTAAGTAAAAATGCGATATCACCTAACTTCCCTGGGATGTTTTTGTGTTGGCTGGGTTAAGTGTTTATTTAAAAATTTAAGGAAAACGTTGCAATATGCTTAAATAAATAAAATATTTGCTTTTAACTAAAATTTAAAGATCGTTCGGGGCTGATTAACATATATGTATGTTGTTTTGACAGAATCCCCTCAGTTGGTAATCTTTTGCTTCAAAGAAATTTCTCTTTTACACCTTTGTCTTTTAAAAAAATGTATAAAATTTTTGATACAACTGCAATAATACGAAATATTTTTTACAGTAACACAGAATGTACGGTAAAGGTTTGTTTAATGAATCATTAATCATAAATGCAAAGGGTTGGATAGAATCGAAAGAACATAATACCCCACCTTCCTCGATCATAATTTTCACGACGTTTCACACAATGCTCCCTGCTCCTTTCTGTGTCGATGACCCTCAAGTCGATTGCGAACTAGTGCTGCCATCTAAATGTTAAAAGAATAATAAAGTAGTTCTTTTAAGCATATACCTACTAGAGGCAGGTTTGCCGCATACTAGTCCCAAGATTGTTTTACTAGGTAAGGTTGCCTCGTAAGCCTTGCAACATGGCGGACCATACGTCAGCATGACGTCACATATGTATTTTGTTCATTATTTAATGAAGTTTTTAACAGAGTGTAGAACTATAAACCAAAATATTTTGTCAATATTAAAGAAATACTTTTAAATACTGTCAATTCCAGTTGTTACCGTAACTTCTTTTATTTCCTATGAATAAATTATATAACAATGATTATTCTAGCTGATTTTTAAATATTTTATATCGCGCTCTTTCGCCCTCATTAGCACTATCCGTCTAGACATCCATGTTTGCTATGTTGGCGCCAAGGAACCAGCAGTGTGGTACATATGTGACCTAATTGGTGTATTCCTTTTATGCTCTAGAACCGCCCAGAACGACACCGTAAGTGTTCCTTTATAGTGGAGTTGTTCTGCAGAACCGTTCTATTACCTCTCCTTGCCTCTCATGCACCATCATCGAAGGAGGTGCACGAAGTGTTCTGACACTAATGACATATGCCAAAAGGCAAATAGTAAAAATACTTGGTTATATTTGAAAAATATCTATAATAATTTACTGTGGTTAAATAATTAACCCGAAAAAAATAATATAAACCACGGATGACTAAAACAAAAACCAAACAAAGAACAACAAATCTGTCAAATCATATAAATGTCATGTCAACGGGCAAATCCCACTGTTTTTTGGTGTTCCTTTTAAAACTGTTTTGATCGGTTCTGAAGAACGGTTCTACAAGTTAAAAGGAATACACCAAATGAGGCAACCTTACCTAGTCAAACGATCTTGTACTAGTTCAGCTTGCGTTAAGCTTAGTTCATAAGCTTGCGAAATGCGAATTGCGAAACTTGTTTTGATTGGTCAATTTGTAACGACTTTTGAATCTTTCGTTACAAATGGACGCATTAGAACACGATTCGCAAATCGCATTTCGCAAGCTTATGAACTAGGCTTAAGGAAGAAAGGTACTAGTAACGTGCATAAATCGTTTAAAAATAAAATATTTAATGTTACTTATTGTTGTTATGAGTCCCTGATGCCATCAAGTATTGAAATCTGTTTACTTCTAGGTATTGGTAGGTATTTAAATGTGGTATCATTTTGCAGCATTTTCAGTTCAAATATAAAAAAATTGAATTTGCTCCGGGGCAATCGAATGCTTCCGGCGAAACCCATTACTACTGTCAACATGATGTGCAGTAACTCTAAATTATGAGTACAGGCACTATTTAAATAAGAACGGTATAAAAAATTCCTGGTCCTAATAAGGCAACTTTCAATAATTCTCTAATATCACTCTTGTCTCGAAAGAATATTCTACTTTTGTTAAGGTCACAGATTAAATAATCATATAAGGTCTTGCTTCATAACCTTAAAGCAAAACCGTACTAGAGGCAGTCATGCCGGCTTAAGAGAGAAATATACTAAAAGTATATCTGGCACCGCATGCTGATTGATCCAAGAAGCACTTGATTTTTCAACCAATCAGCACGTAAAGTGAGAAAGAGATAAAATATTGCTAGTACCTATATAGCTGTCACATTCCTAACATAAATAACATAATTTTTGACATCAGCGAATGCTCCGGGAGTAATAAAAAAGCTCCCAAGGAATGCTTCCAAAAATAAACTGACCAAAAAACAGACACGACCTAAAACCGACATAAATAAAGCCAGACACCAGGCACTTACTGCTTTGTTTATGTCGTTGCTGAAGGCAATTGCCAGAAACACCACGCACTTATTAAGGAAGTTCTTATTCCATCATGCATCTGCGCAAGCTCAGATGTTAAAATAATTGTATTATACACCCACACACCTACCGGGAACTGCCACGATCGATTTCTCGAAAAGTACACTTTGGAAAATTTTGAAAATTTGGCAACACTATAAAGTCAGTAGAGGCATACAACCAAAATATTTTGACAGCTCAACCACTTCCGGTTATACCGGAAGTTAATGTTAACTTCCTATTTTAAATGGAATACGCTATATATTACCTATTTTTTAGATTCTGTGTAAAATTTATAACAACATTTATGCATAATGTTCTATACTTAACTCAACCGTATTTGACTTATTTTAAATTTTATGTCAAAAATGACGTTTGCAAGCCATTCCATAACTATCACTTTCTTCTAAAAAAAGCCTTTAATATGAATTGGGGTTGGTTTCCTTGTAAAAAGAACTTCTTTAGTAGAGTGTATCGATATTTTTACAATTAATAAATAGAGAGTGGTCAAAAATAATCGTTAAAGGTTATAGCGACCAAAAACCTTAAAAGTAATTTTTTAGACATTAAAAATAAGGGTTAGTTTTATAAGGATTTCTATTCCAAAATGTATAGTTTTCGAAATATTAACGATTTAATATTTATCTATTCTAACAATGCATTTAAGAACGGGTAGGTTACAGGGTAGTTGGCTGTGACGCCGCATTTTTTGTCAAGGCCAACTAGAAGTCCAACTAAGCCGTATTTTAAGATAAATATTATAAATTCTTAATGCCGCCGCCAAACATTGGGTCAACTACGACAAACTGTGGTAAACAACCATTGTGTGGACGGGTAGTTCGTCTACATTTGTCTTAATTAGCCCTACAAATAGTTTGCCAGATGTTTCGACAAATAGTTCAGCCACAACTTCGCCCAATGTGTAGCGGCAGCATAATATTTCGAAAATTATAAATTTTGTAATAGACATCCCTATACAAACTTATCCTTATTTTTGATGCTTAATAGGATGAGGTAAAGAAAGATATGGGTTTGCATTTAAAAAAATTGACTTAAGGTTTTAGTCGTAATAATTTTTAACGATTATTTTTGACCACCCTGTATTTATTAATTTTAAAAATATCAATACAGTCTGCTGAAGTAGTTCTTTCTCTACAAAAACCCAATTCCAACTCTAACTATTAAAGGTTTTTGTCTAGAAGAAATTAATGGTTATCTAATGGCTTGCAAACGTTCTTTTTGACATAAAATTTAAAATAAGTCAAAAACGGTTGGACTTAGGTATGGAACATTAAATAAAAATTATGTTTAAAATTTTACGCAGAATCTAAAAAATTAATAATATATAGGGTGTTCTTTTAAAATAAGGAAGTTGACAATAACTTCCGGTATAACCGGAAGTGGTAGAGCTGTCAAAATATTTTAGTTGTATGTCCCCCACTTATTTTATAATTCTACCAAATTTTCAAAAATTTCAGAAGCGTACTTTTTGAGAAATCGATCGCGGCAGTTCCCGGTGGGACACCCTGTAGTACCTGCAGAGGGATACGAAGTCACAATGTAATAGGAGTGGCTGTCGTTTTATTGAAAACTGATATAGCACAACGACAGCTAGTTCTATCGTATCGTGACTTCGTGATCCCAATTGGTGTATTCCTTTTAGGGTCTAGAACCGCTCGAAACGATACCAAAAGTGTTCCTTTTAATTGCAGTCTATCGTATTTTTGACAGTTTCGACACTCTTTACACTTCAAGAACGGTTTTGGGCAGTTCTAGAGCATAAAAGGTATACACCATATGCTGTAAACATACTGACAGAGCAAAAGAAATATACTGAAGAAAGTGAAACTTGGTGTATTCCTTTTATGCTCTTAAAGGGTAAATAATTAACCCGAAAAAATATAAACCACTAATGACTAAAACAAAAACAACAAATCTGTCAAATCTTATACATGTCATGTGAATGGGCAAATCCCACTGTTTTTTGGTGTTCCTTTTAAAAATGGTTTGATCGGTTCTGAAAAACGGTTCTACAAGTTAAAAGGCTATAACATTTTTTTGAAACTTATATGGATAACTTCAATCTGAATGTTTATTAAAATTTCAAACGGCATCTGTCACGTGATAAAATGATTATGATCATATGCACATATGCAACTAATAGAAGAGTAAAGTGACACTGATAATATATATATATATATATATATATATATATATATATATATATATATATATATATATATATATATATATATATATATTATATATAACGGTAGAGGGTAATCTCGACTGACTAGTTAAACGGCAGGTTGTTTATTGGGGAAACAGTCAGGTGTATTAGGGCTTAGAAAAACTCTTTTGAATCACCAAGCTTTCGAAATAATTTATTTCTTTTCAAGGCTACAATATGGAGACAAAGTTATTCATATTAATAATTTATAATGTAATAATGATTAGAAACTTACGTGTACCAGTGAGTTAGGAATATAAAAGCTTCAAAATAGTTTCCATGTGGACTTTTCTTTTCTATAGCAAATTATTTAAAGTTTTATAACCACATTTTTATATTAATTAACATGTTAACGGGTTGTAGCCATTTTGTTAACTACTTTCTCGAAAATGGTAATGTCTCTGAAGCGTGTATCTCACTCCCTCCCATTTACAACAATGAACAAGAGAAAAAATATATATATATATATGTAGGTATTATTATTATTATTAAGCCTACTGTCCATGAGAGCGGTTTTCCGCTCGCAGATGATAATTCAGCGTTGTGATTGGAGGTAAAAAGATTTTAAATTTGCACTAACCAATCACAACGCTGAATTATCATCCGCTAGCGGAAAACCGCTCTCATGGACAGCCGGCTTTAATGTGTATAAAATCATTAAATTTATCAATGGAGCTCAATAATGCACATACATTTTTGTTCGTGAAATTTAAATATGTCGCAGTTTCCAAACTCTTAAAAACAAAAATATTTAAAAAAGTATAGAACACCTGTTAATTTATGTTTTCTTTTTAATTTTGAATGTATAAAATTACTCAGCATTAGAGTTATAGTCTAGAAATTTTTATTGTTATATATATTTTTTAATTTTTGTTTTATTTTTTTTTAATAAAACATTTTATTTGAAACAAATTACGCTATCATGAAAAGGGGCATCGATAATTAATTAATTTTCTAATACTATTTAAATGCGAATAAAATTACGGTAGTAGTGACAGTAGACACAAGGTAAAAAGCAAAACAAACGAAGATGAGCGCCATCTCTGATGAAAATTCTCATGCAATACCGATTGAGAGCCAAGAACTAGTTAACTGGAGTTTTCCTCCCTGGTTTCCGTCTGTTTAAAACGTCGCCATTTGATTATATTCATATAAAAGATAAAATGTGCATAATTGTGAAGTGAATAAGGCTTTTCCGAAGAGCAATGGATAAGGTATTAAGCCGGAGGACTCATATGTGACCAGTGAAATAAGTCAAAATGATGGCGTCAGTAACGGGGTTTACGGGCAAACAAAACAATTTATTTACAAAGTGAGCTAGCGCTTTGGTTCGACCTAACTTTCATTAGTGTCGAAAAGAGAAATTATTGTCGAAATTATGTATAACTAAAGGGTTTTATTAATGTTATAAGTTTCTTTATTTACGTCAATTGACAGCAAAAATGGTGTTGACAGTTATGTCATTTGCAGTTGTTTTCGTACAAAAAAGAACGTTTATTATTTATTTTAAAAACGCGAGTCCTAGCTGTAAACAGTTATTTTTCGCTAAACCCATTTGGCCCTAATTTTCGACATCACAGTCCGAAATTTAAGTGAGAGGTTAGAATAAACCTTGATATGGACAGCTACCACAAGCCTCACATTAAACCTACTTTTGTGACATAAATACTACCATGATTACAATACTGTTATTGAACATGGTTTTTAGATAATTCAAGATTTCGTTTAGTGGCGATGGATCCAGGAATACCCCATGTACCCATCACCACATTAGCAGGTGTTGCGAGTCTTACAGACTGTAAGGCTGCTTTACCAGCCGAATATAGTATTTTAAAAGGTAAGTTGCTTTTTCTTATTTGGCAAAAGTTAAAATAATTTAGTCGTTATTCTAAAAGCAAGAACTGCAAACCTCGTCTGGTTAGCTTTAAATTCATATTCATTAAAATTTTTAGATGTTTATTTTTCTGTATCTCTTTAACTTTTGTTAGAACATTCAAAAATAATCTTGCAAAACACATGTAAGTTGTATAGTAAAAATAGTAAACAATGCTTATTATGAATGAAATTATAAGTAGGTAGGTTATATATTGGACAAAATATAATATCTTTAATTTAATGAAACAGAAATTTAATAAATTTGTTAGGTAGTTTTTAAAAGTTAATAATTTGTTCCTAGTGTTTTTCTATGGAAAATTTTGACAAAAAATCTCCTATAAGTACAGCATTTGTAAATAAAATAAAATATATGTATTAAAACTTGATATGTTGAATTTTGAAATATAAATACATGTAACATGAGAAAATGCATTTTATTTACATATAAATATATTTAAACAAAAATATACCGGGTGACACAGGATGTTGTTACCCCCCAACTTTTTTGTAGTTTTTAATAAAGACCAATGCCAATTTTACAGTATAAATTAAACATTTTTTGTCATTATCATTGACCTGAAAATCATTTCTAGTTTAACCGGAATTCCCATAAATTTTCTTATTTTAGGCACAAATACCTACTTTTGTTTTATATTTGTATTCTGTATAAAATTACTTTTTCAATAATATATCATACAGGGTGTTTCTTTTCAAAATTGCGGCCAGAGGATTTTTAAAAAATCAAGTGCTCCCATTATTCTTTTTAAATATATATTTTTGCCAAGTGGACCATGAAAATTAAAGAATGACCAATTTTACCTTTACAGGTAGTGACATATTCCATTTTGTTAAATAAATTGCTTGGATTTCCTAATTTCAGTTTTTAATATAACTAATAAGAGAAAATTCAATTTTGACAAACACTTTAAATGGAAACACCCCTATTTCATTTTATTTTTAAATTTTACACTAAAATCACTTTCAAATGACATATCACAACATATTGTTTTTTTTCAATAGGGCGGCCATAGATCATTTATTGATTACATCCAAATAACGGATTAGTTTAAAAAATGATCTGTGGCCGCCATCTTGAAAATAAACACTATGTTGTGATACGTCATTAAAAAGAGATTTTAGTGTGTAATTTTAAAAAATATTTAAAATAGGGATGTTTTCATTTAAAATGTTTGTCAAATTTTGAATTTTCCCTCAAAAATTACTTTTAAAACTGAAATTACGAAATTCAAATAATTTTTTTAACAAAATGGAATGTGTTAATACATGTGAAGGTAAAATGGGTCATTCTTGAATTTTCATAGCTTACTTGGCAAAAATATATTCAAAACAGAAATAATGGCGGAACTTGATTTTCTTTAAAAATCTTCTCTGGCCGCCATTTTAAAAGGAAACCCCTGTATGTTATATCATTGAAAAGAGAATTTTATACAGAATACAAATGTAGAAAAAAAGCAGGTACTTGGATTTATAATAACAAAGTTTATGGTACTTCCGGTTAAACTGGAAGTGGTTTTAATATTATGATAAATGATAATGTCAAAGAATGTTAATTTATGCTGTAATGATACTGTAAAATTTTTATTCGTCTCTCTTTAAAACTTCAAAAAAATTGGAGGGGCAACATCCTATGTCACATGGTATATATTTTTTAATTTATAAAGTAACAAAATTTAACAGACCACTAATAAATAGTACAACTTTTTCCTGTAAAAGCATTAAAAAAAAAACTTGTTTCCTCCATTAAAACGAATATTTGTTCTTAAAAACTTTTTTAAAACTATGTATAGTTTATAAATGACTCTAATCGTTAAAAAGGCCTAATTTAAGCTATTACAATCTGATGTGATTTAAAAATAAGTTTTACTTTTTGCTTTGAATTCAGAAGAGTTCGTGATGAAAAATATATTGTAGAAATAAAATAGTTAAAATGTAACGGAACTTTAAAATATATATTTTTTTATTTTTTGTTGACTTTTTATACTTAAACCCATGTAAGACAGTCAATAAAATATGACCAGTATAGAAAATAACCCTAAACATATTCTTATTAATATTAATAATTTTTATTATTTCAGGTTGAAATAAAATTTCTATTTATAGTTCTATGTTTTCATTCTAGTTTTACCGGAATTACCATTACCTACACCATCACCACAAACCATAAGTAACAAGTCACTACTTTTTCACCCAAGAGTGGCAGAGGAAGCCCAAAATTTACTTGGACAAAAAATGAAGTACTTGTACCACAGTTAGTCGCCTCTTTAGAAAAAACTTCGGCAGATCACATGTAGGTTTTTCTACTGACTATTTATTTTATTTAGTTTATTTTAAATTAATTCGTTTAACTTGTTCCAATTCTTTATTGTTTAATTAAAACATTTTTTTAGTGAAGTAAAAGACAACTATGCAGGGGCTGATAGTAAATTGGAGCAACAGGAAGGAATGCCAGATTTGCTAAAAGCTATTCTTCAATCAAATCCCCAAGTTTTTAGTGGAAAAGGTAATAAAATGTTCTTAATAATGTTTTTATTATAGATACTTATCAGCACTTTTTTAGCCTATCAGCAAAGGCTTTTACTGCAACAGAGACAATATCAACAACAACAATATTTACGACAGCAACAGGCATTACAGCAGCAGGTGCATAGTTCTCAGCAGGTGCCACAGAGTACTCAGCAAGCGACAGAAAGTTCCCAGCAGTCTATTCAGGCTTTACAGCAGCCAGCTCATAGCTCACAGCAGACAGCACATAGCTCTCAGCAGCCAGCTCATAGCTCTCAGCAGCCAGCTCATAGCTCTCAGCAGCCAATACATCCATCCCAACAACAGACACTTATCTCTCAATCCCAAACACAAAGTTCCCAACCACACCTGCATTCTGCCCAAAACCAGCCACTTAATTTGCATGAACAATCTTCTGTTGCTCAGCAAATTCCCCAGCTGACCAGCTGTCCCCAACAGATTGCTCAGGTACCTCCAGTATCTGTATCTCAGGAAATTTCCACAGATACACAACAACCTGAACCTAACCAAAATTTAATTAAAGCTACACCATTACCCCAGGCAGTAAAAGAACCTGGTGTAGGCAACATTCCTATTTCAGTTATTCAGCTTGCAGAATCCTGCAAGATTCCTGAAAAACCACTGGAAGTTGGTATTCCCAAGGTCAACAATAGTCATTTGCCTGAAACCAGAGTACCTACAACATCTCCTTCTATCACCTCAGCACCCACAGTAGTCACTACTACATCTGCCACAGTCACTAATGTAGTTAAAACTATATCAACGGTCCCTATTACGACATCAGCAGTAACTACCAACATGTCTTCGACGCCCGTTGTACCATCTACAGCTTCTATTGGCTCAACTCATACTACTACTACAAGTGAATTGAGACAACTAAGAAGACCAGTGAATAGAGGTAATACTTCTTATATTGCTTTCAAAAGGTATGGCTTTTGATAGATTTGGTATCATGTTTAAATTCCAGAGTCAAACTTGTAGACTGATCTGCCGAGTAAAAAGCTAAATTTATTGAATGACTGCAAGAAAATAAACTTTTTAATAAGGAGCGCTCAATCCCATTCAAGTCTATATTCACTAAATTTTGTGACGTAATCTTTTCCGTAATTCTTTGTTTACAATAGTACTGGAAGCTTTTTCGCGGTTTTGGTGTTATTTTTTTGCTGTGTAGTCATTGGACTTTTATATATGTTTAGTTTTTACTGTTTATAGTTAAATTGAGTAGTTATTAGTACTGCAGTTACAGAGAATTTTAAAACCTGTAAACAGGGGTCACTGACCTTTGGATATTTTTTAAATGGCAAAAGGTGATGTCACAAAGATAACCTATATTTTCAGACAAATATAAAAAAATCGAGCGCTCCTTATTAAAATGTTTATATTCCTTGGAATGACTGAAGATTTTGATGACCTGCTTGTTATTTTAAAGTTTTTAATCATGATAATGCAAGATTTCAAAAATAGGTAGAAACAACATATTTTTTTTTTTATGGTGCTGAAATCTGCAAAGGTGATATTTTATGTTTTAAATTCGGTATCCAAGATTTAGGTTCATTTAAAATTGTGGACAAGTAGAAATTTAGACAAATAAAAATTTAAAG
This sequence comes from Listronotus bonariensis, assembly GCA_014170235.1. Taxonomy (NCBI): domain Eukaryota; kingdom Metazoa; phylum Arthropoda; class Insecta; order Coleoptera; family Curculionidae; genus Listronotus; species Listronotus bonariensis. The sequence continues at coordinate 7,609 of JACEGR010000168.1, read as the reverse complement.
TCCCATTTTATTTATGTAATCCATTAATTAAAATGCATGATATTGCATTTTTTTCAGTGTTTCTTATGGCAAGAATAAATACATGACAGGGTTATCCAAATTAGGTGTCCATTATTGGTGGCAACTTTGTTATTACTTGAAATATGAAATAGTTTAAATTAGCAAACTAGTAGCATTTTTCACTCTCTTTAAGACTTAACATCAGAGAAGACAGATGACAATCAGGTTTTAGCACAGCAAAATAACCTTTTGTTTTTAATAGAATACCCTGTACATTGTATCACCATTAACAAAGATCTTGCAAAATCCTTTAAAAAAGTCCACGTGATATAATAAATTTTTCATAGTGTCGGAAATCCTCAGGATCCTCAGGAGTTTGATAGTAAAGTATATTTTTATATAACACACCCTGTATATGGTATTATTATTAGTAAGATATTTTAAAGAGCTTTAAGAAAATGTCACTTTTGATATGTCTATGTTTTATAGTTTTGGAAATATAGCCATTGAAATCTAAAAATTATGTAAAATTTTCATTATAAGACAGCTCTAAGCTATAAGCAAGTTTAGTGTCTAAAATAAAATGGGGAAAATATCTATTTTTTAAATTTGTATGGCTATATTTTAAAAACTATAAAAGATAGACACATCAAATGTGGTATTTTCTTAAAGCTCTTTAAAAACTATTTTTAATGATGATACCATGTACAGGGTGTTTTGTATATAAAAAAATCTAGTTTACTGCTGAGGATGGCCTTATTTCCGAAACTATAAAAATTGGATAAATCACATGTGGACTTTTTTAAAGGATTTTGAAACATCTTTCTAATGATGATAAAATATACAGGACGATTCATTCTTAAAATGTTATTTTACTCTATAACTCAAAAATCGTATTATCAATTTTTTTGTTCTAATATTAATTTTAAAGAGCGTGAAAAGTGCTACTAGTTTGCTAATTTAAAATGTTTTGTATTTCGAGTAATAATGTAGTTACCAATGACAGATGCTTAATTTGGATGACCCTGTATACAAGGTGTTTAATAATAACAGTACAAAACTTTGGGGAGTGATTTTTTATGTCATTTTATGAAAAAAAGTTCCTATAATCAACTATCCGGACTTGCTTCATTTCTGAGATACAGGGCGTTAAAGTTTTCAAAATAAAGTAGTTTTTTTTTATAAATATCCTTAAAACCTTTTACCAGATTTAGTATACTTATTTGATGTAATAAGGCACTTGTAAGAGTTTTTATATTTTTCTCGATTAGGAAACTAAAAGCACAACTTTTTAGAATCCTATAGTTTTATCGTGTCTGGCTTCATTTACTTCAAATACTGTTGATATCTCTATTACTTTTATCTCTATTACTTTTATAATGTTTTAATGTGTCAATGTTCTAATATGTCAATTTTAGGTGTCAACTGTGTTTTACCTTATTATATTTTAAATTTTATGACGTGTATATGTACAATTTTGTATCTTGATATCAATAAATACTACTACTACTACATTTTGAAGAAAACAATTTAAAGCCACTTCAAGTCATTCTACAAAGTATCTATAGACCAAAATATAAAGTCCAAAATTAGAAAAAAAACAATTTTGGTTTTAGTAAATAAGGAGAATGACGATTTTCAATGAAATAGACTAGTGCTCTTTCATTATTGTAAGGCAGAAAATTGCTTATTTATTATTTTTGTTTTTTTATATTGTTTTGTCCAGAGGTACTTTTAGAGAATACAAGATACTAAAAAGTTGCATTTGTTATCGTTTCATTGGAAAAAATGTAAAAACTATAAAAAGTCTGTGGTGAACTTTTTTTCTCAATAGTATTGGCAGTGATGCCTACTGAGACGTCACTGGACCCAATAATTTCAATCCAGAGCAGCTTTCCAGTGACGAAAATTTTTGTGCGTCATGCTCCAGGGCTTGAAGCTCTTGATCTGCTATAAAAAGTTAGTCACTGAAACGCATCCCTAGACAAGGAAAGAGAGATACCTTAAAGAAATTTTAAAATTTAGTTTTTTTAACCTTTCTTGGCTTTATAATAATAATCTCTTTCTAATATCGAATTCAATTTTAAACAAATAATTTTACAAAATCCATCTCTGACCATAAAAAACACGTTTGAAGCACGACAACCAAAGAGGAGTTGGTGCATAAGGGGCAACGGGAAAGAAAAACTGGGTAGTTGAGGTGCATAACACTTTTCGTCACCGGAACGCCATAAAGTAAAACAAAATGCTCCTGAGCTCTTCGGGAGCGCTCTATAGTAAAGCACTTGGTTAGCTTTATTTATCTGAACCATTTTAAACATTACTTACATTTAAAAATTTCATTTTTTTAATTCATATATTTATTAATGAATATTCATACGTAGTTTCATTTTTACACTATACAAGTTAAAAAATATATAATAATATAATAAAATAAACAACTTGATTTAAAATTAAGCACTGCAACCTGCTCAGGTTCATTGTGTGTCCTCTGTCCGTAGGTTAGAGCACGCTATCCAAGCCGGTCTTTTTATTCAGACTCAACAAGCTTAAACCGTCTCCTTGGTAAATCTTGCCGCTTCGGGTTTTTCTTCACCCAGCCTTGCAAACCGCAGACGACAAAGGGCTTCACAAGAGCACCATACGTGTTCTGCAGTTTCTTCCTCCTCCTGGCAGAACCTGCGTAGGATTTATTTTGCCAGGCCCATAGTTTCCAGGTGTTTATTAAGTCTGCAATGACCTGTGAGTTGACCCACTATTATTCTTACTGCCTTCCGGTTGTAATTTAGAAGGTTTTTCGTAAATTCTGGCGAGTAAGCCTTAATGAATACTTTCGCTTGACGCCGTCCTGGTGTTCTTGTCCTCCAGTCTTGGAATTCCCTCATAATCCATCTAATTAGATGACCTTGGCATGACGGAATACCACAGTAGGGCTCGGGACCTACATTGTCCTGCCAGCCCCCTCCTTGGCCAATTTATCAGCTTCCTCATTGCCTTTGTGTCCTGGTACCCAGGCAATGGTTAGCTTGTTGGACGCACCCACCTCTTCCAGGGCAACTACGCTGTCCCGCACCAGCTTAGAGCTGATTTTGCATGAACTAATTGCCCTGTTGGCTGCCTGGCTGTCCAAGTAAATTACTATGGTTTTATCCACATAACTCCTTCTGATAATTTTCCTAGCACATTGTTCTATGGCTACAATTTCGGCCTGGAACACAGTATGGTGTTGTCCGAGACCCAAGTTTTATTGCACCCTTGGTTTGTCCCCATATATACCTGGTCCAACTCCTTGGTCTGTTTTGGAGCCGTCTGTATACCATAATTACATGATACTCTTAACTCTAAAATACTAAACAAATGTTTCTCTGGGTTTACCTAACGGATCTAAAACTACTCACAGACAACAAATATGGGGGGGCAAAAAGGGTACAACAAAAAAAAGTATTTAAGTAAACAAAGCGCTTAAGCGCCACCTCCTGCAAACAAGCCGTCTTTAAGAGGTCTTTTTGAGCTCCTGGTGGGGGCAATTGCCACCCCCTTGCGTACGTCTCTGTTTTCAAAAGCCCTCAGATGAAGGTAATTAATTTCCTCCGGGAACACATTAAAAAACTTTATACCGTGGTGGTTTTCTCCATCTCTCGCCCAGGAGTTTTTGGACCAGATAGGCACTCTCATAAATTTAAAAAATGTTGAAATTTTAGCTCCTTTTTGCCATAAACATGTATCTAATTGCACACTTCTGGAGTATGAAAACAATTCAGTAAATAGTGACCAAAACGTTTCCATACTTTAAATGTCAATTGCTAAGAACAGTGCTCCCACTGGGGTCACTTTAGTCACTTTTAGGCCAAGGTCACTAAAAGTAACACAGTACAGTAATCACAGTGAATTCACTGACAACAACTTATAGAGCAACATTTACTATAAGCAACTTATGATTTACCTTGTCATATGCTTTGAAGAAGTCAGTGTAGATCGAATCTACAGAACAGAACAGAATGGTCTCATATGACACCAAATTTGTAACCGTTCCCCTGCCATTCCCAAAACCATGCTGACTCCCTCCAGTCATTTTCCCACACTTCCAACTAAGCTGATCCTAGACAATACTATCGAAAAGCTTTGGAATTGCGGACTCTCTAGATATACGTCTGTAATTTTCTATATTCACTTTCCCCTGATTTAAAAGTAGGCATTATAAAGCTTTCCTTCCAAATTTCTGGAAGCTCACCCTCGGCCAGTGACTTATTGAACAGCACCATCAGAGGTTTAGCAATACAGTATTTGAGTTTACTTAACAGGTATTCTGGAATATTGTCGGGATCCGATGGTAATTTCATCGGTAAATGTGAAATTTCCTCAAAAACACTACCTAAATCTATATCACAAATGTCAAACTCAATAATATTGCCAAAATTGTATACAGGCACCTCAACATCATTATTACTAAATACAGTGGAGAAATAATTAGAGAATAGATCAGCTATATTCTGACCATTATCAGAAACTTTGTTATTATAAAACGTAAAATCAGGTAACTCAAATTTTGGTAATTTAACCTTTGTATTTAAAAATGTTATCCTTGTCCAACTGAGGGAAAATTGTGATTGAAACTTTTTAATTCTGCTTACAGGACTAATAAACAAGCAGTTTAGGTTTGAGGTTAGAGGTTATATTTGGTTTCAGGAAGCTATTCTAGAATTTTTATTTTTGTCAGGTTTTTAATTCTAGAATAATTTAATAGACTTTGATAAAATGAATTCTGAAAGTATGTGGTAAGTATAAAAAAATTTGTATCTGCTTTATTTAAAATATTATTATTCTTTTTCTTTGCAATTTCGTAAAGGTATTTTTGCATAAAAAGGAATAGCTTATTTGCATTTTTTAACTTGTATAAGTAAGTACAGATATCCTTGAATTTTTAGTAAATCTAATTACAGTCCATGTTTAATACAGTTACATAACGAACTTCAGGTCTTAGACACTTTTAATTAATACACTTAAATAATAAAAAAGGATGTGTTTTTAAGGAGATGCAGCACGTCAAATGAGTTAAAACTCGATTCCCTGCCGTTTTTTAAATATTTGTTTGAGAAAAAGTTGTGTATTGAAAAGTTTCTTAAAATGATCCAAAGATTAGCGGAAAGTTGGTTATTTTTACGGTTTCGTAATTTTAGGAAATTTAATGTGTTAATTATTACCATTACCAAAAAATCAATTAACTTTCCAATAATCTTTTGGATCAGTTTAAGAAATTTTTCTATGTACAACTTTTTCTCAAAACAAATATTTAAAAAATGGCAGCGAATCGCGTTTTAGCTAATTTAACGTGCTACGGCATCCTCTTAAAAACAGAACATGGTGGGTACATACGGGGTGGTCCAATAATCTGAAGGCGCCACTTTTTCTGTTCTATAAAATGATGTCGTTAAAATTAAGATCCGACGTTTCGTCGTCGTGACATCATTTTATAGGACAGAACAAGTGGCATTCATAATGTGTCGCTTGTTTTAAAATATCTGTTCAAATAAACAGAGAAAAAGTAAAAACTGTTTTCCAAAATTTCGTTTTTTTTTCGGATAATTCCGGAACGGCACCCTGTATATAAAAAATGACCTAGAGTAAAGTAGCTTTATTTTTAAAAATGGGACAAAATTGTGTGAGCAAATGTTGTAGAGAATTAAATTTTATGTTAAAATTTAAAGTCAAAGAATTTAACTAAAAAAATGTAATTTTTTTTACATTACTCATTAACATTTTTTTAATGCTTGGCTTAGGGCAGCAAATTAAAAAAAAGTATATTTAAAATTATTATTATTATTTTAAATTTTGCTCGGTCTTGTCCATTAGTTAAGTTGTAATGCGTAATGTAAAAAAAATGACAAAAACATTTTTATGCTTTAGCTTCAAATTTTGACATAAAACCTAATTTTCTAATATATTTACTTATACAATGAAGTTCTATTTTTAAAAATAAACTTAGTTAACTCCTGGACATGAGTAATTTTAAAGAAGTTTTGAGAATTTGTGATAATAGAATTACATTTCATACATATTGTATAGCTAAAATGATTGTAAATATGTTATTTATTTTAATAGTATTTATTATTTGTATTTTCTTATATTATTTATATAATGCACAAAATCATAACAATGGTTTTTATTATAAAAAAACTTATATAAAACGTAAAGTTTGAAACAAGTCCTATCTTTTTCCATATTTTATTCATAAAATTATTTATCCATAAATTACCGAAAAATGTTTTAAACAAGTAAAAACGGATTTGAATTTTAATTAAAAACCTAACCAAATTAACTACTAGTTACGATTCCTCCTCTTCATTATTTAATTATACAGAGTGAACGAGAGTGAAAATTATACTTAGTCACATAATAAAGAAGTTTTTGAATCTAAAGTAGATTCAGAAACCTCAACTTTAGCTGAATCTAGCGTACACGAGGATAGTACTTACTACTTTGGAATATCTTTAGATATACAGGGTGTCCAAGAATATGTGGGCAATCTCTCGGATTCATATAGAAAACATAAAAATAAGTTCCTTATTTTTTTCCTAAAACCCTTCTTTACAGAGATATGGGCCCTTAAGGAATGCTACTGGAAATCGATTTTCTTGAATAACTTTTTATAGTACTGGGTATAATTTTTTAATATAATAAATACTAGTTGGGACAACTTAAAATAGTATCTTTGTAAAACATTTGCATTCGGTACGTCGCCAAGGGCGCACTAACCCTTTTACAGTAGCACTAATAATTTTTACGCCCTAAACAAAAAATAAAAATAAATAAATAGCTTAAACCCTTGGCTAAAAAAGGGCACTCTTGTCCGATATCGATAAAGTGAAGCGTTTTCGATAAAAATAACTTTGGGGCTAGGTGGGGCAGTGCCCCAGGGCCCCTAAGCTTAGGGGCCCCTTGGAGGCTGCAAGAGGCCCCTGCCGAAAGTATAGAAATACTAAAAGCAAATGTGCTCTTCAAATTTTTAGGGGCCCATTTTTATTTTTTTGCCCCTGCTGCTCTAGCTACGCCACTGGTTAAATAGGATGGTATTTAATAATAATGTTTGCCGGTTCGACATAGCTCTAATAATCGAAGATTGTGGGACCCTTTACAATGCTGCACCATTATTTTTTAGTGTCGTGTAGATAAAAAAATAAGTTTTTTAGTACCATTTGCAACAGAATAACTATGTTTTTAGATGTCCCCACTAAACAAAACTTGTTGTTTGTCGAAATCGCGTTAATTCATCAAAATTAAAGAGGAGTACCTTTTTTACCTAAAGGTTTAAGCTACCCAAATTTTTTTTTTTATTTCTTTATTACACAAGCTTTAAAAATATTTAACACTATTGTGTAATGGTTAGTCCGCCCCTGGTGAACTTAAGAATGCAAATATTTTACAAGCATGCCATTTTAAGGAGTCCTAACTTGTATTTACTATATTAAAAAAATATATCATTATACCAAGTCCAATAAAAGTTATTGAAAAACCCGAATTTCAGCGGCGTCCTATCTTTGTCTCTATATTTTTATGTGTTTAATATGAATCTGAGACATTGCCCACTTACACACACACCCTATAACACATC